>CAJQUW010013155.1:0-343305 GCA_907163375.1 Prostheceraeus crozeri
TGTTATTCTTATATTTATAAAAATTCTTTTCAAAATTATTTTGGGCGAGTGGACGTTTTTGACTGTTACTATCTATGTAGGGTTTGAGGAAGGCTTTCTGTCTAAATTTGATAATGCGGTGAACTGACTTTAGAAGCATGCCCATTTCTAAATAGAATTTTAATATGCAGAAGTGTACGAGATAATTTTTCTTATCATATTGGGTGAGTAAAAGTTTGCGGCATGGTTTGTACCTTGGCTGTCCACACTCTGTTAAGTTATTATGAAATTGTGACATGAATGGTGAAAACATATCTTCAGTCACTTCACCAGATTCAGGTGCGAGTGGGAAATCAGCAGTTTTATTTTTAATGCTATTTGGATAAATCAAATCCACTTCAAAATAATATCCCCAATCACCTTCATCTGGAATCTTCAGTATGTTTGAAGGGTTGGAGTAATACTCAACCTCATCTTGATTTAACCAACTAAACTCGGAATGAGGTAGTGGTTTAGACAGTGAACTGCCATATAAATTATTTTGGTCATAGAACTTTAGGTGGACATGATCATCACCTACTGTTTCAGATTTTATATGATGTTTATTTACAAATGTGAGACCACCGCGTATTCCGCGCTCAAATATATTATACATCTCCGGGTCTTGTAAGAGATGAATGGTCTCACCAGTCATTTTAAAGGCTGATTTAAAGGACATGGCTGGTAGACTGACAAAGTGGACAGGATCTAATTTGTCTTCTTCTAATGCCACTCGTCGAAATTCCTGAAAGACATCAGCCAGCAAAATGACATCTAATTCTAAGTAAGCGATCATATATTCGCCAAACGTTTTACAATCAAATTTTAACCATGCCTCTTGAGCATGTTCATAGTCCTCTACTGGACAATCTTCACCCGTCAAATCGTTTTTGAATTTGTCAATGGAAGGAAGGGTTGTTTCATTTAGTTTAGACATTGAGCTAAAATACGCATAAGGAAAGACTCCTTTGCGAGTGATTATTTCATCCGTTAAGTTTGGATAGTGTTTCTTCAAAGTTTGACTATGGGGAAGAAACTTGAGATTTCGAACGAGAGAAGCTAGTGACGCTGACATGAATTGAAATGAATCTAAAAATTTTATTTCGAAGAAGACTGTCTTATTTTCTTTAGTTTTATCTACTGGTACTTTTGCTGTCATTGCCATGAATTTTTCTCTCGTTTGTGCTATTACATTAAACTGCCACGATTTCATCTGGCTCAACCCTCCTTTTATGAGCATATGACTGTCATAGCCCTTAAAGTTATGAAAAATGACGGGTAGTACACGACGTCTCAACCTAAGTGAAAAGTTACATTTGGAGCAGAGTGCGTTTCTAAATTTACCAGTGATGTGATCATGATCACGCACTTTCTTAATTTTATCGTCATCAAACGTTTTATGACATTTAGGACAGGATGTGCAACTTTCAAATTTTTGTTTGTCTTCATCTGACATATGTAGTGACTTACGCTGCAATTGTGAATCATATGATTGTTGAAATTTAGCAGCTTTATCGAGAAATTCTAGAAATTTTGAAATACAATCTTCACCTTGCCAAGTATGCATTTTGTTTTGTCTATTCCTAAAGTGATCATGCCATACTTCATAGCAGGATATGGCTGCTGGTTTGTGGATGATGTCATCAATGTAGCATTCTATGTCTGCGTAAATGATACGCAGGGGACTTAATTCGTCACCATTATCCCTATGTGAAAATATTTTATCTTTGGGCATGCGTTCCATTTGTAATTTACCTCGCTTGCACCATTCATAGTGAGTTTCAAATTTATCTTTACTCCAAAAGGAGCGGATGCAGCGGTCGCATACAAAATGTTCACCTCTTTTAGGGTGCCCCAAGTGAGTGTACAAGCGAGAGATTTTGGGAATACCACAGTAGTGCCATTCCTCGCTATCATCTTGTTTTACTAATAGGAGGTTGACTACACGTTCATAACAAGTTGAACGTGAATTATAGCGGGCACCCTTCAACCCCTTCTCCCACACGTGAACGACAATTTTAATCTTATTATGTTTTTCGAACGTTTCTACATCTTTGATTTTTATGTTGTTACTATCACAACCTTCAAAGTCTAGTTCATCCTCCCACTGTCTATAGCTATAGGTGCGATCTCGGTGCGCGTTGATATCATTATAGTGAAGGATGGATAGGACTGCATATTTGAAACACTGTGATTTACAATCGACATTGATGACAGCTTTCTTATTATACAACGTTTTTGGTAGTTTAAATGTGCCTCGAGCTGCATGACTTTCTAATAGTGAAATTTTGAATATGGCTGAGTCCACACCATCAAAAATGAGAGCGCTGTCGCGTTGATTGAATTTATCTACATTTGATTTTAAACATTGAATGTGAAAATTTAGCCAAGACTCGCAGTCTACAACTTCGGTTGCGGAAGAGGAAGGAACATGAAACTGTATTCTCTCCGTCACTTGACCCGTTTGAAAATCTATCTTAATATATTTTAGTTTAAGGTAGATGAGCGCCTTCATTCTAAAATTGTCTAAATTGTTGAAGAGCGCTTCGATAATGTTTGAATTTTGAATGTTTGAATGTCCGCAGTCGGCACATTCCCACTCGTTGCCTTGTCGCGAGAGTCCTGAGCTGGAACTCACATCACCTGAAAGAGAAATCATTCTATCATCTCTGTTCAAGTCTCAGTGTATTGTTACAACCTACCTTGACTCAACGACTCTAAACTTTCCTCGAGAAGGGAGGGCGTTGGTGATGAAGTTGATGGCTGAAATTGATGAAGATGCTATTAACCACACGTTTGACGGAGATGAGTGAAGAAATTTTCAACTTACCATTTCAACGAAATCGAGTTTAAGGTTGATACTTCAACAAGATAGAGACTTCACGAGAGAGCAGTTTACTTGTACACCTCAAATATAGAATTCGTCAGAGAACACTTCACTTATATGTCACAAAGACAGAGTGAAATGACACGAATGTCACTTTACATATATACTTTCATATTCATCATTCATTGGCTGTTCATTCTGATTGGTTGCTTGTTGATACTTAAGAATTAGAAAACATTTCAAAGTTATTATTCACAGTCAACATGACAAGCCCTCCGACAACACCAAACACAAAATTCTCTTCTCCATTCTCAACACCAAACGCTCCAACGAAGGTAGAGAAGGTGTTATTACCAGCGGACAACGAAAAGAGTGAATGTGAGAAGGAGTGTCCCGACTTAACAGGCGTGAGGTGGAAGTATCTCCAGTACGATACTGACGATGTGATGGAGATCACCAGCACGAAATTCCTCCACCAATTATGGGAGTGGTACACCCCTAACTCCCAGCCACGAACTATGGAGGAGTGGGAGTATATTGACAAAGTGAGGCTCGCAGTGGAAGAACGATTGAAGCAACTGAACTGTTTTTGTTATCTATGTGAAGCCAGACTCTGGGACGATATTGACGATGAAGACCTTTTGAAATACATGCCATAATAAATTTTTATTTCGTATTATCTTTGCTTTCATACTGACTTACTTGAATGGGGCTTCAGTGGATGATTTAACCATGTATACTTTTTCATTTGGAAATTGTAGCTCGCTTAGTCTAACTTGTAAATCTTAAAACATTTCATATGGGCGATGATGATAGATGAAATAGTGTCAAATAAAATTAAGATAGCTTACACTTCTGATACAGGGATAGCAATCGACTGCGATCCATATGTAAAGAGCTTGTTAGACTACGGAAGAGAGAAATGTGTTATGTTGCGTGTGGCGCGTGAGTGTCCTCCCATTTCATTCCATTCATCAATTCGTCTCATTGATAGAGACAGGTAGAACTCATGGTTCTCATAACGTATGCAATGGAAAGTTTTAGGCAACCTTCGACAGTTGGATAAATGTCGCCCTGGCGCGAATGCATACTACGTTGAGACAGAGGCAATCACTTGCAAACATGACGCAGAGAGGTTTAACAAGATTGACCATTGCCGAATGTCCCTTGCGGTATACATAGCTACGGGTTTCACCGCCGCCCTTTACAGGAACGCCCGTCGAAAGGAAGTATTACACCGAACTTCATTTGCAACGTTCAAGTTGACTGATAGCAGATTCAACTTAATGATAGTATTCGCCAGTCCGAAGACTGCCCAGGGCAAACCGCGAGGAGGTTCTATCATGTCTTGCCCCTAGGTGGCCCTTAAGAGAGCCGATGGTTCGTTCTCGGGGGGTGTGAATTTGACTATTGGCTGGAATAGTCAATGGGTATGACGGTTAGGTTGTCATAGACCCTATACCGCCGAGGTCGTACTGGTGCATCTGGCACCTTTCGGATGCGACTGGTATTTGGAGTCCACACCCCATCCGTCCAAACGATCTTCTCGATCTTCCCCTTATCATCCTCTTCATCCCACTCGTCGAGGATGACGAACTCGGGAATAGCGTTGTCTTCATCGATGAAGACGGGAATGTTGTCGGCAGATGTCGCTTCCATCGTGACTTCAAATTGAATGAGAAGTGCTACAATCTTCTGGCTTATATAGGGTTTTCAACAATGAATTGCTCAACAGCGAATCAGAATGCTTCAGGGATAGCAATCGACTGCATAACGTTCAAGTTGACTGATAGCAGATTCAACTTAATGATAGTATTCGCCAGTCTAAAGACTGCCCAGGGCAAACCGCGAGGAGGTTCTATCATGTCTTGCCCCATGGTGGCCCTTAAGAGAGCCGATGGTTCGTTCTCGGGAGTAACGTCATCTTACACCCTACCAATTCTGCTGAGAGAGTCTGCTGATTGGAAAAAACATTAAATAAGCTTACCGATACTTGACATGTAGGCTTTTTGTAATTTATCCCTCGGTCCTCTCGTGGCCCCCAGCAAATGGGTCTGTCGCCCCCTTAGGGGGCCACGGGCCCCCGGTTGAGAACCACTGTTCTAGACAAATATTCACAGTGGATATTATCAAATTCGATGTCTTTGAATAATTATTGATACTCGTAATATAGTCTACAATATAGTCGTAATATACAGTAATATTTTCAACACGAACCGTCCACTGATGAATTATAACAGGGAAGGCCCAACTGATAGATATTGAATAAGCTTAATTTGTGCACAAACCAGCATCACTTAACATGCATTTTTCCATAACCTACATGTATTTTTAGGTATTGAAATATCAAAACAATTAACTCGTGTCAAAGGAAATTTACTGTTAATAGAATCGCACAAGAAGTTTGACATATTATTCTCAGAGATTTTTTACTATAAGAGAACGAAACAAACGCTGTCTTTGACCTATCATTTCAAGAGAATATTTTTTTCTCTTCAACCGTTTGTTACTCGCGCGTATGTTTCGCAGTGCTCGGTTTCTTTTTTTAATTCTCTCACTCATACTTGCGTTGTTTTTCAGCTGTTCCTTCATGTCATTTGTCGACCTACGAATTTTTAAAAAGCGTCTATTCAAATTACGATATTTCCGTCGAAGCATGGCGATTTCAGACTGACAGGATGAATGATCTACTGAAGAACTGGTTGTAGTAGGCCTATGATTTGTGAAGTTCTCTGTCTTCTCAGGTATACTCAAAATTTCAGGACTTTGTGTATCTGGATATGTTACATGAAAGAGCTCACTTGCTTTTCTTGAGTTTTCTGTCTTTCGCAATTTTGGCGGTGGAGTTTGCAGATGTTCTGGGAAATTGAATTTTGATGGTACAGCATTTCCATGAAGTCGGCGGCGAATATTCGACGAAAAAGATACTGATGCGTCAATGAAACAACTTTCAGTGAAATGCTCACTGCACAGAAGAGAGTTATTAGAAGGTATGAAATTTTCTCGACGTACAGCAGCAATCCATTTTCTCCGCATTTCGATATCCTTGGGAAATCGGTGAAAAGAATAAGGTGATTCTTTATTTTGGATGTTTTTGCATCCATATGCAGCACACGTTTTTCGGTATCTTGTACTTGTAGTCCTATTCACTGATGCTGGCGGAGCTGAATCAGAAGTTGAAGACAAGTCCATGTCAAGATCAACGTCAACTTCGGAGCTCATTACTGTTCGTGTGAATAGAGCGAAGGCAGTCAAGAAACTGACAACGGCAAAGTGCCTTTTATCTAGTGACCGAGCATATTTGCTATTTACTGTATGTAAGGCATTCGTCATCCGTCAACCGTGCTACCCTTATTGATTATTTATCTTCCCTACGACTGAGCCATTCTGCTGCAGTGAAAGTGGTAACGCGTGAATCCAGACAATGGCCATCTATTTCCTATATTATCTATGCTGTCTCCCTGCATCGTTGTCTGATTCGATTCACTCACTGAGTTTGCTGTCGGCTGTCTCTCAATAAAGGATAAGCAGTGCAGTGCTATAACAGCTGATAAATAAAAACATCAAGTGCTTTCTGAGACTGTTTACAGCTGATTGATAATCAATAAGATCAAGTAGATTATCCCTAGCTGTGTTTAATATTATCTGTCCGTCTGTATTGAGTAGTGAACACTGACTACTAATTGCCGACAACTGAATCCCGTCTCATTTTTGAATTGAACTGATATCTTGCATCATTCTGTTAAATTTGTATTGACTGATTTTGTCATTGATTGCTCTTTTGTTTTCTTCCGTTTGGTTCTTCATCTTGAGTGAGCAGTCCAATCCTGCCCTGTCTGTTTTCTTATCTTCGCTTTAGTTCCTGCTCTTGTTAGCTTCTTCATCAGCTTTCTTTGCTAGTTCTGAGTTCCGGGTGCAGTTGTTAGGTTTTTCTCGGCGACTTTCTGCGGTTAGAGAGATAAGTCAGTCTTCCCGATCCCAGCCACTTCTGCTTCCTACGTCTCTCCTTGAAGAGTTTGTCTTCCTTTGGCTCCTTCTTGACTTCCTCTAGCGCTGGGTTGGTAAACG
Source organism: Prostheceraeus crozeri (assembly GCA_907163375.1). Taxonomy (NCBI): domain Eukaryota; kingdom Metazoa; phylum Platyhelminthes; order Polycladida; family Euryleptidae; genus Prostheceraeus; species Prostheceraeus crozeri. The sequence goes on from CAJQUW010013155.1 coordinate 6,914, forward strand.
AACGTTCCACCAATCCGACCAGCGACTTCCAGGTATAGTCTTGAAGTAGTCTTTGTTTCTTTTAGGTAGGCAAGCAACAACCGCCTAATAAAGAGTCCGTCCAACATCACGCCTGGCCAAATGGCCAACAACGAAATTCGCTCAGCGATACCATTCGTTAATAACCTAAGCAGAGCCGCGAAGAACAAGCGTGCTCGATCCGCCAGCCTGGGATCTGCTCCTCACCCCCCCCATAAGCAGATCAACCAGGCAAATTCCAATGCCAGTAATAATGGAGACGCCGATGCCGATCGAGAATCGGTCATGAGTTTTAATATGGAAGATGCTCAATCATGCCCCAGTAGTGTTACAGGTGGTCGATCACGGACAAACTCACAAGTCCTGGGACATGACCTGCCCCTGTCAAGCAACCGATCAGTGAATGATTGGCTTCAAAGACCAACTGGTCAGCCTAACCAATTCATTCTCCGCGATACCAGCAACAAATGGCGGGGGAAATTCACCCAGCTGATCCTGCTGGTCTGAGAAACTCTGCCCGGCTTCCAATTTAAAACGTTCCGTCCTGTGGAAGGAGGTTTCTTGCTCTCCTGCACCAAGCCTGAGCTACTAACATCATGTTTTGCAAAAAAGGCGAACCATTTCGACGGCCTTGTGCTCGAGCCAGCTGCACAGAAGCAGGCAAAGAGACCTGTTGATGTGACCATACGTGGAGTCTATCGCGCGAGGAAGTCCTAGCTGACTTCAAAGAGCAGATAGGTCCTTCTGTTGTTTCAGTTCGGCGACTCCACGCCCGCACTGAGGGTCAGATTGACAAGAGTCGCCCACTACCAGTAATGATAGCCACTTTGCCGGAGCCTCTTGTCCCGAAAATCAAGGACTACTGTCTGCTCGGAATTATCCAGCTGCAAATCGGTACTCCACAAGATCGAGCAGACATCCAGCAATGCCGCCGGTGCTTTCAATGGGGACACCTAGCTCAATCATGCAAGTCCTTGAGACGGTGCTTCCCATGTGGTAGCACAAGCCACACCAGAGAGAAATGCACGATTGAAGATCGCAACCGGCGATGCTTCGAGTTCGCTTGTAAAGGAGACCACGCCATCACCTACCGAGGCTGTCCAGCTCACCAGGCAGCGCAGGCCAAGGTCAGGTCGATAATGAAGCCTCGAGCAGCACCATCAGCTCCCTTTCCAATAGTGAGTTACTCTTCAACGTGGTAAAGACCCCACTGTTGCAAAAAAACTACCGCCCAAAAACTACAAAAGTCTTATGCATGCCTCTCCTCACAAAAGCTGCAGGTCCAACAATATTTGCAGGAGCTAGGCCTCACACCAGAGAGCGATCAGCATGCAGGCCTACCGCCCCTAATAACCAATTTTCAAGGTGAAATGCCCTAAGTCTACATGACTAAACCCGTAACAGCCACAAGTGTTGAAGTCGATAATGAAGCCTCAAACAGCACCATCAGCTCCCCTTCCAATAGTGAGTTACTCACAGAGAGAAGCGCCCTCAATTCCACCAGCCAAAAGCCAAGCCCAGCAATCGGCACCAGAGTCTGGCTGGACTGTGGTCACCAGGCACCGTCAGAGAGGCAAGCATCTTCCCGGGGCCACCGATTCAAATGTCGCACCCGAAGCAGGCACCACCGAAAATGAAGTGCAAAAGACCGCAAGCTTAGTCACCAGACCACGAACATTGAACCTACTGTCTTCAGACGGGATCCGTACTCGCCTACGCGAACTGACCTCAGAGAGGGACCAGAACATGCATGTCAGGGAGTCTGGAATCCACAATGACCAGTTGAAGCGCCGCCTCCATAAGATCAACAAGAAGCCGTTCTTTGTCCGCAAGACTGAGGGTAATTGACCCGACATACCGTGAAGAGACTGCTCAATCAATCCTTCCAATTTCGGGCGAGGGAGAGATCACCATCGAGCAAACCATCCCTGTTCCGATTGTCAATGCCACGAATGCAGAAATAATGCAGAAAGATGTTTACACAGGCATAAAGAGCTACTTTTGAAATTTGGGCTGTATTCAGCTAGACAATTTTCTAAGTTCAGTTTTCTACTAACCGAATAATCAGATTTTCTTTTTTTGTCGATTTTGACTTACACCGATTGTGACTAACCCGACTTTTGACTTTGTGGAAGCTGTACAGTTTTTACTGTGCAGGGCCCCGCTCAGATGGGTTTGAGTGTTCAGGAATTGGGGCCGAAACACGAATCCTACCTGAGTTCCTGCTGATGACTTCCTAGCTGGTACAGGGAACGCAAAACCAGTCCTTTTAAGGACTAATTTCAATTTAATTTCATTTTATTTTCAGTATGTATTACATTATTCGTTTGTACTAATTTTTTTTTGCAGTCTACTCATTTATTTTACACTAGTTTCTTGTGACTATCAATTTTATTTATTTATTCAGATTTTGATTATTTTACCTAGTCATTTTCATTTGTGCTGCTTATTTCCTTCCTTTTTCTCAATTAATTAATTTATTCATTCATTCAATTTTTTTCTCATTACTATTATTATTTTTTTCTTTTGTTACAATTTCAATATTCCATTTCAGTTCGTACTTCACTAATCAATTTCAGCAGTTTATCTTTCAGAATTTATTACCCATCACTTTCCTTTTTTTCTGTATTTTAATTGTTAGCACGATCTACACTTTGATAATTTTTTGGTTAGCTTATTTTCTATATTAAGTTAGGTAACAACGTGAATAATTATCTCCTTTCCCATCTGTAGTGAAATAGGTGATTGATAGCATCTTCCGTCGTATGCAGATTACCCTTGTCATATTTGTTTGCGGATTAAGGCTGGATATGATGGGACACAGACCGGTCCTCTTGAGAGATAGATTAAATTTCATGAATAGTTAGACACCAATCGGTCCATTTATAACAAGTCTAGTTCCTTATTTCATTTTCTTCATGGAGTAGTTCCAGGTGAGACGTTGTAGGTCGATTCTAGCAAGTTCAGTACCCATACTCGTATTGTAGTTTCACATGTATTTTATTTTTTTTCTTTTCTTCAAAGTTCATTATAAATTTATTCATTACAGTTATATTTTGTACAGTAGGCTTAATCTTAGTTTATTTTATGTAGTTGTAACTGAGATTCCTAGAGGATGATGATTTTCATTTAAACGGACAATTCGCAAATCATACAAAACGATGAAATGCACAGTTCAATTTCCAGGATGATCCTAGACACCCTGAAGCAATTGCAAGCCATAACCAGCTCCTGCACTGACCCTGCAAAAGCACTGGACGCAGTTAACGCCGTTATCAGTACTCTGCTGGCAATGTCCGAGGTAGTTTTTAAGAACCACAATGTTTAAGATCTGGCATTGTAACGTAAACGGGCTCCGAGCTCGGTTGACGGAAACAATCCAAGCTACCGATTAGTTCGATGTCATCTGCCTGCAAGAGACACGCATTCCGCACGCTCTGGACTCCCACTTCTGGCTCCTGAACTTCCCAAACTACAATGCATATTCGATCTGCGACGACAATGAAGGTGTTGGCATTGCGGTTCTGGTCCGCCGAAACATCAGACATGAGCTACTGCGAAAGACAGTAAGAAACAGACACAGATTGCTATCAGTAAAACTCCTGCAACCAAACGGAGAGCACGTGGTAGTATCATCAATATAAGCTCCCCCAACCAATCACGGTATATCACTGGATGTATCAATGCTGAATGAGGCCATGAACACAACAAAGGCGATCCTGATCGGAGACCTGAACGCGAGGATCCGAGAACTTGGCTGCCGAGCAACCAACTCCCATGGCACCAGCCTCGCCACATTATCGGACAATAAAGAATGGGTTGTTTTGAACGATCCACAGATCGCAACTTTCGCACATTACAGCTACCATACAACTGACTGTATTGACTGGGCAATAGCCACCCCAAGCCTCTCTGGTCACTATACCTGCAGAGTGTTGAATGATATTGGCTCTGACCACGTGCCGCTCTCGTTGACTCCACTGAGATTGCCGACTCGAGACCATTTGCCATCCAATTTGCCGAATCGTTGGCGCACCAGCCATGTTAGAGATTGGACACCTTACACTGCCAGCGTCGAGCAACACCTCCGCAGCCATGTTGACGTAGAGGCCCTTTCGACTCCCCGAACAAATGAAGGAACCGAGCACCTAGCAAGGTCAGTTGAGAGAGCTGTGCAAGACGCGGCCATGGAGACGCTTCAACGCTCTGTCCCCTACACCAGTCAAGGCCTCCGCCCGTTGCCCTGGTGGATCAGGGCAATGATCTTGGAGAGACGTCGACTTCTCCGTCGCCACTGCAGCTGCCCTAGTCCTGAATCTCGTCGGGAGCTGAACAGGATCAAAAGACAGGTCCACCAGGCTCTAAAAGAACACGAAGATTCCGTTCTAAAGACAAAGATTGACAACCTGAGAGCTGGACCAAGGAATTCCAATTTTTGGCCAGAAGTTCGCCGATGGTTCAGCAGTGGATGCTCAGTTAATCCACCACTCACTGACCCCCAAAACGACGCTCCGATATCCCTTCCCGCAGATCGGGCAAGAGTCTTCGCCAATCACATGGCTTCAATTCTTTCTGACCCAATCGCAACCAGTAGTGACAGCAATGAATTCAGTGAACGCATTGAAAATGACACCCAGCAAGAGGCCTTTTGGGACCCGTCGGTGCGAAGCCGGTTCGGAATACTTGCCCCTATAAAAGCTAGGAAAGTTGCCTCAACTGTAAGCAAGCTCCGCCCGGGAAGAGCTCCTGACCCGGATGGCATCAGTCATGACATGCTAAAACACTCTCCACCTCAACTGTTCCAGATATTGGCAATGATCTTTTCCGCATCACTGAATCTCGGATACTTCCCACAAATTTGGAAGAAAGCTCATATTAAAATGCTGCCGAAACAGGGTAAAGACCACACTGTTGAAAAAAACTACCGCCCAATCTCGCTGACTTCTGCAGTAGGCAAGCTCCTGGAGAGAATCGTAGCAGAACGCATACTTTTTTGGTGCGAGGGCAAGAATCTGCTCGCCATTGCACAGTCAGGCTTCAGATCTGGAAGAGACTCCCAAGAGCAGTTCACCATCTTGACTCAAAGGATTATACAAGCAATGAACGGCGGACTCGCCACAGTAGCGGTATCTGTAGACATTGAGAAGGCTTTCGATTCTGTCTGGCACGCAGGTCTAGCCTACAGATGTTACCAGATGATTCCAGCTCCAGCCGCAAAGTGGGTTGCTCACTTCATGAAGAACCGGACCTTTGATGTCCTAGAAGATGGTCATCTATCTCGCCAAGTATCAATCACACGCTGAGTCCCTCAAGGATCTCCCCTGTCTCCCCCGCTGTATACTATGTACACCAGCACAATGCCTCTGCCAGACAATCCTCTGTGCGGCAGTTCAATGTTCGCAGATGATGTGGCAGTGTGGTCATCCGAAAGGACACCAAATGCAGCATGTGAAGAACTCGAGCCGATATTGATTAACATGACCGACTGGGGGAAGAAATGGAAATTGAACTTTTCCATCGAGAAAACGGAAGCGATGTTCTTCACAAGAAGACATCGCTGGAATGACAATGATCTCCGCCCACTGACCTTCTCCGGAACGAGAATAGACTGGAGCAGACACATTGACTTTCTTGGCATTCGGCTTGACAGAGAACTCAGCCTTCGAGCACATGCAACTAAGACCGTGGAACGACTGTGCCCGAGAATGCTGGAGCTAAGCTCCCTTTGCAAAAGCTCACCACGCATTCCAACCTGGATCGGATGCATGCTATATCGCACGCTCATTCGGAGCGCAATGTTGTACTGTCTCCCAGTTCTCATCGGATGTGAGGACGCCTGGGCAAAACTTGACCGCTTGGAGCGAAGATCTCTCCGGGGGTCCCTCAGGTCAACTTGGAGGGGCCTCCCAATTGATTCAATTTACCGCCGAACTCGACAAAGACCGCTGAGAGAGGAAGCCAAGCATCAGGCTGGCTCCTTCATTTTGAGACATGCCCGCACAAAGAATGCACGTCTCATCGCTGCATTTAAGCCTGAAGTGAGACAAAGGCCCAGGCTCATACATGAGGACGGCCCCCTAGGAAAGTCTTATGCATGCCTCTCCTCCTCACAAAAGCTGGAGGTCCAACAATACTTGCAGGAGCTAGGTCTCACACCAGAGAGCGATCAGCATGCAGGCCTACCGCCCCTAATAACCCCAGTTTTTCAAGATGAAATGCCCTAAGTTAACATCACTAAACCTGTAACAACTACATGTGTTGAGACGCCGTCTGCTTCTGAAGTTTTTCTTTCAGGTTCTCTTTCAGGGTCAAGCAGAGGACGAGCGACCTGATCGACGGACCCAGGACCAGGCGGAGGACTCATCCCGAAGTGATCCAGATACCGTGCTGCCGTGACTGACCCAGGACAGTAGGTGCGTCCGGGCGAGGCTTGGTCTCGCTGGCGACACCAAGCTGCAAGGGTTTTCTTTCACTGACTTCCTCTCTGTAACTTCTCTTGTACATGCACCTTGTATTGTTTTGGCCTACGGACTCTCAATGGAATAAAGTTATTCGTTGAAAGCACCTGTTCCCGTCCGATCACAGAAGTTAAGCAACGTCGGGCCAGGTTAGTACTTGGATGGGTGACCGCCTGGGAATACCTGGTGTTGCTAACATTTTTGTCTTTTCAGACCAAACTGTCCTTCAGGATTTCAGTAGTATTTCCGAGAAGTAGTCCAACTTGTATATTTGGGTCAATTGCAAAACCTCATCGACCATCATTTACTCTAGAACTATATGAGAAGTTTGAATTGGTCAAATGTCACTTTCAGGGTGCATATTTGACCAATTTCAAAGTGAAAGGAAAGCCGTACGAGATCGTACTAAGACGGGTAGATGCATCTTTCTCCCTGGACGAGATCACGTCCGATCTTAGGCTTAGACTCAGGGATGAAATTGTCTCAATTAGAAGGCTTCATGCCAAAACAGACGGTAAAGTTGATAGGGACCGTCCGTTGCCAATTGTTATCTTGATCATCGAGTCCAGCAGCATAGACAAGATTGAAGATCAAATCTATCTATTTGACGTGATCCGAATAAGAGTAGGAAAGCCGAAATTGAAAGAAACAGTACAGCAATGTATACGCTGCTTTGCATGGGGGCATAGTTCTAACTCATGCCAAAAGAACTCAAAATGTCTTGTCTGTGGCAAATCTGACCATCTGAAAAACGATTGCCAGATGAAAGACAAGGACATTAAATGCCTCAATTGCGTCGGCAACCATGTCGTGACAAATGCTGGTTGTCCGTCTCACAAAGAGGCACGTCAGCGACTATTAGCTGGTCTTAGGAAAGAAAATCCAACTCCCTTTCCTATACCAAAATTAGTCAGTGGTGACCGTGGGTATCGTGTTCTTTCATTAGTGTTAGGTTAGGAAACGCTGATCCACTTAATTTTATCCCATTGTTTAGAGGGTAAAGGTAAGTAGATTTTTTTGAGATCTGCAAATTTAGGCGTCTATTTTGGCTGAATTTGTAGATCTCTCTGCTTGTTTAGTCATTTTTCTAGTTTAGTGTTTAACCCTAGACTTCCAACTTGCCAGTTTAGGTCTTCCTAGTTTTCTTTGCATAGTTCAGCTGTAGTTCTAATAATCTTCGTTCATTGAAATTTTACTAAGTTATTTTTTGCTCAGTTCATAGTTTTGTGTAGAAATCTGACAGCCCAAAAAGAGTTCATTTAATAATTCAGTCGTTAATACTTTGCAATATCAGTGATATTGGTTTGTTGACTAGCTCATAGTTTTTTCACTGTCCATTAAACTAGGACACACAAACTTTCCTGTTCTTCGTGGTGTTCGTCAGGGATGTCCACTATCTCCCCTGTTGTTCATCATGGCCATGGAATGCATCCTCCGCTGCCCCCGTTCGGATGGTTTGGGAGTTCGTCTTGGATCCAATCAAATCTGCGAAACCAACATCCTTGCTTACGCAGACAACCTGGTCATCACTGGGAATTCAGTCACTTCTGCTGAGGCCATCCTTAATGATGTCAGCAGGGTTGCTGACTGGTGTCACATTTCTTTCTCTGCGAACAAATGTGCTGCTCTCCACATAAAGCATGGAGAGGTTGTCTCCGAGCCTACTCTACTAAATGGCACCACATTAAGGAATCTGGAACACCTCGACACCTACAAGTATCTCGGTGTACCCAGAGGAATGGTTGGACGCCAATCGCCCACAGCTCTCATTCAAACTGTATATGAGGAGTTTGAGAAAATCACCCATAGCGGCTTGCTCCCAAATCAAAAACTGCAAGCCTGGCGTAGCTACATCCACCCGAAGCTTCAATTTGCTTTGAAGAACCATCATCTCGATGTTCAGGTGCACCACAGTCTCCGATTGGCGTTTCATTCATCGCGCTCGTCTGGACATTTTGCCACTCAACGCATCTAATCGTGGCCAAACTGACAAGCGATGCAGAAGGTGCGGCTTTGAAGCCAAAACCGCACCCCATGTTCTTCAATGCTGCCTCCCTCTCTCCGGTCCTCGCAATCACAGACAATGGAATCTGCCACCTTCTGGCAGAGGCAATCACGTCCTCCAATCCTGGATGGTCGGTTGAGGTCGACAGAGTCGTCCCCGCAAGTTCGACCAATCAAAGAGTTGATCTTGTCATTACTGATCCCTTTTGACCGACGTGAGCTGTTTCTTAATGCTAATAATCTCAACCTGCGCAAGTATACAGCTCTCGCTCGAGAGCTGAATGCAGAGGTCTCCACCTTTATGGTCGGAGCCTACGGGTCTTGGTGGCCGGATAACGACGGACTTTAAAGAAATTTGAAGATTAAGAAACCGGCCATATTAAGGGACTCAATCATTCGACACACCATACATTGGTCGCGTAACATCGACACGCAATTCATCACCGGAATTCCACAGACCTTCTAGGTTTGTGACCCCACCTTTATGATCTGTGTTTGTCTGTGACCTTTCTAAAGTCTCCTTCAATGTGAGTCTTGTGCCACTTTCTGTTTTTATCGGTCTTCACAATTTTCTTCATAACTTGCATCAAATTCCTTTGTAATGTCATGCGTAATTTGAGTTCAAATAAACATACTTAAAACTCTGTTCTTTCTAGTTTAATCTCTAGAACGCAGTCCAACGGACTGCATGGAGATTATCCCGATTTTTGTTATCCGGAAGGGAGGTAGAGGCCTGCCTCGCCCCTTCCCCAGGTTGACCTCGTATTGCAGTACCGCGAGGAACAGCCCATTATTCAAATAAAAATAAAGTCTCCTTTCCAGCATCAATCAAAGACTATGTCTTTTTCAATTATTGCCATGTGAAAGACGTTTCCGATAACGAGTCAACTAGCTATGACGTAACATAGACATCTCACCGCGAACAATGATATGCGACTGAAGCTGTCAACTTCATTCCAGCATCAATGAAAACAAATCCGTTGTCAATTATCAATCAGTGGTCGGAGGATGACGAATCAGCATTCTATGACGCAACAGAGATATCCCACAAACTCATGACAATCCATGATATGCGACAGGACGCATCCGTCTATTGTGTATTATCACCTGTTTTTATTCCCAACCACCGGGCAGTATAGCTGCTGGCACCGAAATATGACTATCTTGGAGAGACACAACGGCCGTACCCCTGCCGCCTCCTGGGTGGGGCGACGCACCAGCCAGCCACAAACACAAAACTGCTGCTGGCTGCTGTTGCAAGAATAGGAAAACGGCCGTAATTCAGAATTACGGCAAAGAATTGAACTGCTTGACACGCGAGTTAAGGGATGCTCTTAGTGACCATCGCACGCAGCAGCTTAGCCTGCAAGAGAAGCCGCTTCTGAATGGACCCCACGATCCACAGTTCTGGCCACTGATAAAGCGTTGGTTCCGAGGGGTGTCTTCTGCACCTTCTCCTGTTAAGAAAGCGGACGGCTCACTAGCGGTCAGTCCTAGAGACAGAGCAGATGTTTTCGCGGACCATCTCGCACATGCTTTCTCCGATCCAGCTATTCCATCTTTTGACCAGGCTTTCTTTGATGAAGTGGAAGCAGATAACACACTAGACAGTCAATCTCCTTCTAGTCCCTTTGAGGAAGATTTTGACCTCTTTGTCAAAGCTCGCCAAGTATGCTCGTTCATTCGCAAATTGAAGCCCGGTCGAGCTCCTGGGCCGGATGGCATTTCTTGTGACATGCTGAAGAATGCTCCTTCTTCCCTAGGGGTCATTCTCTCCCGCATCTTCTCAGCTTCGCTCACTTTAGGTCATTTTCCTGTTAGATGGATGACAGCGTTGGTCCGTCTTTTGGCGAAACCAGATAAGCCTCCTGATGATCCCAAGAGTTACCGTCCAATTGCATTAACATCATGCTTAGGCAAGATTCTTGAGCGAACGTGTTTTTTCTCTTAGGTAAAAATACGGAAATATCATGTACCGGGGTAATTTTTAAATGTAAGGCAAGAATTTACGTAAATTTCACTCTAGGAGGTCGGAAGAATACCAGTTTAGCCGAAAGCGTATTAGAGTAAACTTAATTATTTAGGCTTTGGGAAGTGACAAATAGCCTGACAATATTAAAGATTCAATAGGCCGGCCTACTGAAAATAATAGAGATCCGATAGAAAGAAAATCAGCATGATAATAAGCCCTATCAACTTACAGAGAATATGTTTTTGAATTATTCGAAAATAAGACCTGGGTCTTAATTTTTTCAAGGAGGGGGCATTATTCGAAAATAAGAATATCGAATAAATACGGTACAAAGCATTCTTAAAAGAACAAATAATAGACGAATCCCTGGACATGATAACATTCCTTACGAGTTAATCAAGTATGCTTCCCCCGCCCTCCATCAAGTTCATCAGACAAACAAGAGCCATGAACAACGGCCATTTCAGTACCAATTTCACCCGTTCTAGAGGCGTCCCACAGAGGCTCACCGTTATCTCCCACACTTTTCAACATTTATATGTCCCAAGCCCTACAAACTCACAAAACAGCAATGCTGATTGGGTTTTTGTATTCGATCAATACTGCTTCTTGACTCAAGCCGCCAAAATCATGACTTAAATATCGCGACATAACTTGGCTATCTTAAGCTCAGCTTATGTCAAAATCGTGGCACTGGATACCACCCTAAGGGCCGCAACCAGATCACACAAAGGAACCTAACAAGGACCAAAACACAGAAAAATTAGAAAATATGTATCAAAACAACTCAAGGCCACATAGACTTGATCTGGCGTATACAATCTCTCCGCTTCAAAACCTCCAACATGCTAATTCACAGTGAACAGCGATAGAACAACACCTTAACAATATACACTGTAGACCTCCATATCCGAAACCAGTAAAACATGAAGCCTCGCTGAATCAAGTACTACAATCCACAAGTCCCGCTCCAACTTCACCAGCGGGCAATTCCTCCAACTCTCAATCACCTGTCTCCAACATCTCAGCTGACTCAAGTCCTATCGACCATCAAAACCAACTCCTCCGACCTATTATCGATCCACCAAATCTTCCAACAAGTAAATCCTCAAGCTTCCAGTCATAGTCCCAACTCCCGCCGCTCAAATTAAGAAGTCAATCCTACAGTGCAAAATCCTTCGATCCTCAACTATGCTGTCCAATAATCCAAGCCAATTACAATCATTCGATCCTCAAAACGATATCCTATTCAATCCGTTCCAATTGTGCCTAAAATTGTTAAACTGTAAATGATGTGTGAATAGTGTATGTATAACAAATTTTATGTGCAGAGAAAATCTCCAAAAGTAAACATACAACACTTACAATGTGTAGGAAATCACGAAGTGCTCCAATTTTTGTGTAACGTGTACAAGTAATAAGTAAACTACCTACAAATTCTACACAAAGCAAATTGTGGGTAACAGCTATAATCCTCAAAATTGTTGTAAAATGCATTATTTCTCAGTACAAACACCCAACTACCTCAACTTCTTTCATCAGCCAAAGTCAGAATCGTGCAGCAGCACATTTTGCACTGAGTGGTAGAAACTACCTGAGTGATAATTTTCCTGGAAAGTGCATCGGTAGATGCGGTAGCGTCATTTGGCACCTCGCTCTCCCCATTTCATTACAATGGACTTTTTCTTTGGGGTGTTGTAAAGGAGAAAGTGTATTGACGAAAGCCCACACACTTTCTAAATCCTTTATCACAGATGTCTCGAGAGATTAGTGATGACAGGACCTTTTACGAAACTGTGTGCCACAGTGTGGCCGGAAGACTTCAGGGGTGTGCCGATATCATTTTCAGCATTTGCGTTCGTGAATACTTCAAAATCAGTACCTTTCTAAAAATAGCACTTTTCGCCACAGTCCAGCAATCGTAGCGAATAAACGATTAATGGATCACTATGAAGCGAACAACTGAAACCAGCCCGTAGTTGCCACTGACGCGTCAGAATTTCATGGTGTTGAGATGGCTCTCGAAATGCGCCATCATTTGATATTTGCACTGGGGAGCTGGCATCTCATCTACGTTAGGAGCATGGGATTGTTCCCGATGGTACTTCATAATCGTCAGGTCCCTCTCCGTCGTCCTCCCGATTTTTTGGTGCCCACACATCAACACATTCTTGATCATGCAGTCTGTAAATTGGGACTTCATTGTGAACAGTGAGACGTTTCACCTATCTAATGGTCGACGCTTTCTTTTGCATACTATTTTTTCGAAATTTATTAAAATTCTCGTACTTCATCGGTGCCGAGTAATAAATTTTCAAGTTGTAGTGCACGTCGATTTCTTCTCCCGATCCCAGTTCTTTTGGGGGAATGGATTTCACCAATATATTCTATCTGGGTACGGTGAGAAACTTGTATTGATCATTAGATGGTCGACATTTCTATTTTCCAACTTCTGCTGTTTTTAGGAATGAATTTCCTCAGAATGAGATAATTGCATCGATAGATCATAACAAATATCAACGTTTTCGTATTCTGCTCCTATGATAGAATGCATTCTCCATGTAGTTTTATCTGGATCATGGGCAGCATGAGTTGGGGAGACCAAGATGAAAAAATAGATCACTTTTTGAAATTCGCGATGTAGTTCGTAAAGCATCTGCTTCACATTGTCTGGCAATGAATGGTAGCTCAGCGAAAATTTGATAATTTTTCATGATTTATCATTATTTATAAATACAAATTAATTTTGTTTTCTATACTGTAATTAGGCTCATAATTCCTCACTTATACTCATTAGTAATACACAGTATAAGTTTCGTTGGTGATAGTAGGCCTTGGTTTTCATACAGGTAAATAACATCAAAGTTTGTAAATTATTTAAAGCAATGACGCTTATGAAGCCTTATGAAGCCTACAACGCTTACGCAGCAAGAACATAGCCTCATTGTAAAAAATATTGACCAACAATACATGGTGCATGTTTTGGCACGCGTTTTGTTTATAACAATGTATTAGCCACGCCGTTAACGCCACCGCCGGCAAAATTTACGACCTTCCAAAAGACGCGACAACATTCCTTATGAACTAGTTAAACATGCTTTCCCTGTTCCTTTCGTTATTCTACACTGATATCATGAAAAAAATTCTGTCTCCAGCTATCAAGAAGAAAACTAATAATTCGTGTTTTTGTCTACAGCTTGTGTTTGTCTACATTGCTTTGTGTTGTGGTAACCAATGCTATTCTCCTTCATTGTCACATATTGTCATCGTATACTCTGTACTGCTCACCGATTCTGTCATACAAATCTTATTAAATTACTAAGTAATAATTTCCCAAGTCACAAAGAGATCCCACGCTCATAACAAATTATCCTGCTATCAAAATCGTAGAATTCCACATTACATGTGAGAAGCAACAATTACTACATCTAGAAAAGCGTAAGATACCTTCACCGAATCAACTAGCCTTTAGAACAGCAGGAAGCACACACGACTAGGTCCTCAACATAACGGAAAACTCAACACACTTAAATATCTATACGTCTCAAGCTCCACAACTCCACAAAAGTACAGTGACACAAAACATCTCCGCCGATGCCATAACAATTACAGCTACAGCTTCAAACCCTGCAAGTGGATGGCATAACATCAGGCCACACCTACAAATTCTCACTAATTGACTGCACAGAAACAAACTGGACATCCAACCACAGAAAACACAGATAAACTTTCCTACTAGTAACAGAAGCAACATCATTTACCATGACCATTATGAACGCAACAATTACACCAAGCACTCACCTAAAAAGTTTTGGAATCAGCTTTGACAAAGGCCTATATTTCACCAAACACAGCAAGAATATGACACGCAGGATAGAACAAAAAATACACACCCTTTGATATCTCATGCAGCTCAATCCCAAAATATATTGGCAAAACCCTTCACCTCCTAATACAGTAGGATTTGCCTAATCCGCCAGTTCGTGCAATCCGCCACTTTTTTTCTGGTCCGGACAGAGTCATATTGATCTACCCAGTTTGCGTAATCCGCCACTTCTCTCATGGTCCCTTGAGGTGGCGGATTAGACGAATTCTACTGTATTCTTATTGCTTGCCAATTTCGATATGTGCACCAAAATCCAGCTGGCGAAGAATAATTCACACCTTCAACAAAACACTAAGGACCGCACTAAGCCTACACTGAAACCATTGGAACGGTGTATCAAAACAAATCTCCACATCCAAGACATCAACTGAACATGAACCCTCGGTGACTAAAATCATACGATCCTTAAGTCCTACCACCTAGCTTCTCCTTCCAATTCTTAAATCCTCCGGCCACAATGGTTCCGCTTACTCAAGTTCTTCGACTCTCAAGCCAACTGATCACAACTCCTCTGGTCCTCCTATCAAGCAAACTATTAGCACTACTTGGATATCTAATGAAACTTCAATGTAATTTCAACAGCGTTTTAATGTTTTCCAGTAGCATCGCAATGATTCAGCTTAAAAAGCGACAGTTGTTCGTGTTCTCCATAGATAGAACTTCATTTCAAAGAAACATCAGGAGGTTGTTGCTCACTTCTCAAATGAAGAGGAAGAGAGTGGATTTTACCGAAAGTCATGCTCACTGGACTGCAGATGGCTGGAAGAAGGCAAGTTTTTTTCGGTTTACGATGTAGTACTTTCGACTGGCAGGCATTTAACCAAAATCAGTTTTAAAATTATTATTTAGTGAGGATTTTAGCATTTCTGCATGTAGGCCATTACTTCCTAACATCATGGATTGTCTAAATTCTATTGCCGAGATCTGCTCAGAGTTCCTTTGTCAGCAAGAGATCAATGTTTTCGAGTGGCCGGGTAATATTCCGGACCTGAACCCAATCGAGACACTATAGGCTATTATGATGTTCGGACTGTCTAATGAATATCTCATGACGAAAAATGAATTGATAGCCGCACTAATTGGAGCATGGCATCGTGACGCCTCTTATCACTGAAACATGGAAGAAACTCGTGAAGCAAACTCCATAGAGAATTCATGCGGTTGTGAAAAATAACACCTCATTTCACGGTATGTAATTGTTTAAACTACGTGCATTTTGAAAAGATTAGATTTTATCATCAAAAATTCATTTTGTAAGTACATCAGAACCGTATTTGAAACTACATCGACTAGACAGCATAAAATGTAGTTCCATGAAATCTACTTGATAATACGAAGATGTAGAGCTACAACAAAATTGGAAACACGTGGAGTCCGCCTACAAGGATCGCTACGCTGCCCCCGCCAACCTCAACTGGACTGGAACTCCCTGTCTGCCCTTCAGCGAACCCCCTGGCCTCGCCGATCACACAGTAGGAAGTAGCACGTGCCCTGAAAGGTCGACACGACACCGCTCCCGGCCCCGACAAGGTGACCTACTCCGCCCTAAGTGCGTTGTCCGAGTACTGACTCAAGAGCCGCCGCCACCGGCGCTGCTGCATCTGACGCTGCCCTGATACCGCCGCTGCCGCCCTGTAGCTACTTGTCAAGAACAGTCGAGAAGGAGACGAGATCGTGAGTGGACATCTCGTCTGGAGAACAGAAGGTCGTTTGGAAGTCGCTGACACAGGGCCGCACGCCTCAGCCCTGAAGGGCATTTTCTCAAGAACTATTCAGACAGCCTTGTTTTAGCGGCTGTATGGATAGGTCTCTAATCAATAATTTATGCCCGCCTCCTTCCAGTTTGATTATGGAAGTGACGAATAGTTGTAGTAAAAGGGGGAGACCTGACAGCCCATCTGCCAGCTCTCCACACCACAAAAAAGTAGCGGATGTTAGAGACGCAGTTTCTAACATTTTAGATGGGATTTTGGATGGCGTCTCTCTTCATCCAACCTCAAATCCTCCTATTGACCATAATCAAACTGCTGAGAGGTTGATAGAGTCCGTAGAAGTCAATAAGATTATTTTTCTTGCTGACCCTCAGAACGCCTGGAAAGGCAAGCTGATCCAGCTGATCAGCAATTTTAGTAAATATCTGCCAGGTATTTCCCTAAAAGACTTGACGGCTGTGAGAAGTGGTTTCAAAGTCAAAAGCGAATCGTCTCTAGAACTATATGAGAAGTTTAAATTGGTCAAATGTCACTTTCAGGGTGCATATTTGACCAATTTCAAAGTGAAAGGAAAGCTGTACGAGATCGTACTAAGAGGGGTAGATGCATCTTTCTCCCTGGACGAGATCACGTCCGATCTTAGGCTAAGACTCAGAGATGAAATTGCCTCAATTAGAAGGCTTCATGCCAAAACAGACGGTAAAGTTGAAAGGGACCGTCCGTTGACAATTGTTATCTTGACCATCGAGTCCAGCAGCATAGACAAGATTGAAGATCAAATCTATCTATTTGACGTGATCCGAATAAGAGTAGGAAAGCCGAAATTGAAAGAAACAGTACAGCAATGTATACGCTGCTTTGCATGGGGGCATAGTTCTAACTCATGCCAAAAGAACTCAAAATGTCTTGTCTGTGGCAAATCTGACCATCTGAAAAACGATTGCCAGATGAAAGACAAGGACATTAAATGCCTCAATTGCGGCGGCAACCATGTCGTGACAAATGCTGGTTGTCCGTCTCACAAAGAGGCACGTCAGCGACTATTAGCTGGTCTTAGGAAAGAAAATCCAACTCCCTTTCCTATACCAAAATTAGTCAGTGGTGACAGATCGTTCTCTTCTGTTATGACTAATAAAATCGCTAGTCCTCAGAATGAAGTTCGCAGTGAAAGCATCGTCAAAGCACAAACTAGGTCTACAGCGGCGAATGTTTTAAGTCAAAAGAGCACAGTAGAAATTCCATCAAGTAATGATGAGGCAGGTTGGATTCAAGTGAATCAGAAAAATAGCAAAACTCATCAAGCTTGTCCTCAAGAAGAGAGAACCATTGTCAATAATAGCATGACCGACTTACAAAGTCGCCGAACCAGCATCATGAAACAAATTCATGAAATCACTGAAACTCGTAAGGCTGGTATAACATCCAGGAAGTTGACCAACAAATACCGCAACTTGAAGCGTCGTATAAAGAAAATCGACAATCAATTTGTCGAAGATAGAAGCTTGCCCAGCAGTAAGTCAATAGGCACTCCGTTTAACACTATTTTGCCGACTTTGAAGCCATCCCTCACAACTGAAAAGCAAGTGAAGGATAGGCAAGATATGATAAAAATCGTTCTAGATGTCATTGTACAGCTAAATGATTTGTGTAAATCTTGCCAAAATCCTGAAGCAACTATTGCAATGATAAATGTGATTACATCATCTCTACTAAAGATGGTAGAAATGATTGATTCCAACTAGTTATGAATCTCATTTGGCATTGCAATATAAACGGAGCCCGAAGTCACCTTGAAGAGATAAAATCAGCTTCAAATAAATTTAAGATTATTAGCCTACAAGAAACGCGGCTTAGAGAAGATGCCAACAACTATTTTTTGGAAAAACAATTTTACTGATTATGACTCCTACTTTGAGCCACAAGACGATCTAGGTAGTGGCATATGCTTGTTAGTGCACAAAAGCTTAAAGCACAAGCTGATTCGAAAAGTGACAATCAATAGGCATCGATTAATTTCTGTTCAAGTCATCTATAAAGCCAGGAAATTTCATATTTCTTCCTTATATGCACCTCCCTCAGGTCATAATATTGATATGGACGAAAATCTCACCCATATCGGTCTTCAAGACAGAAATTCTTTGTTAATAGGTGATCTCAATGCTAAGCATATGGATCTGGGCTGCACCACCACCAATTCTCATGGAGAAGTGTTGAGAGATGTTTTTGATCAAAATGATTATGTTTATTTGAAGGAACCATCGAATCCCAGTTTCATGCATTCAGCATATAATTCAGTAGACTGCTTCGATTGGGTAATTTGTAATTTAGGAATGGCAGGTCAATGTTCCTGTTCGCAAGATAAAGATATTGGATCTGACCACATCCCTTATAAGATAAATTATTTACAATTACCTGTAATTCACCAGCATAATTCCAACATAAAGAGATGGCGTACCAATAATATAGAAAATTGGCATGATTTTACTACTGAGTCAGAAATTGAATTAGAAGACTTTATTCAATCTAATTTTGAAGACGATATAAGAACAGCTGAAGAGATAGATCGCTGGGTCGATGAATTAGAGAGTTTGATAGTTAGAGTCGCAGATCGCTGTTTAATTCCATCTAAGTTCAAAACAGATAGAGGCCGACATCTAATACCGTGGTGGATTAGAATTTTGATTAAAGAAAGGCGAAAGTTAGTTAAAGATAATTTTCAAAATCCAACCACTAACTTGAGATCAAAAATTAATGAACTAAGAAGAGAAATTCGCAAACAACTAGACGAATTCATTAATGAAAAGTTTGAACGTAAAATTTCTGTAATCAAATCTGGTCCGAAAAATTCCAAGTTTTGGCCAGAGGTTAGAAAGTGGTTCAACAATGGTAAAATCATAAGTCCTCCTCTCAAAAATCCACATGATAACTCAGAGAGCGATGAAGTTGTTGATAGATTAGAAATTTTCGCATCTCATATGTCATCTGTTCTGTCAATGTCAAATAGTTCTGACTTTGACAATGAGTTCAAAATTTCTATCGAAAATGATGTATGAGAAGGTATTTTTCATGATGATACTGAGAATATAACATCTAAATCTCTACTCATGCCATCAGGAAGGAAATTAATAAAATGCGTCCTAAGAGAGCGCCAGGACCAGACGGCATAGCTTCCGATATGATTAGAAATTTGAGTCATAAAATTGATGTAATTTTATCCAAGCTTTTTTCTGCCAGCTTGAAACTAGGATACTTCCCAATAAAATGGAAAAGGCCTATGTTAGAATGCTTCCAAAGCCTGGCAAAGATTTGAGCATAGCTAAAAACTTTCGCCCCATCTCTCTGACATCTAGCCTTGGAAAAGTCCTGGAAAGAGTAGTATCTAATAGAATCTATTGGTGGTGCCAGAGAAATATGATACCCATTGAGCAATCGGGCTTCCGTCCTAACACAGACGCTCAAGAGCAAGCTGTTATTCTAACTCAAAAGATAGTCCAGAACATGAATAGTGGACTAGTCACAGCTGTAGCGTCCTTAGATGCTGAAAAAGCTTATGATTCTGTGTGGCATAGTGGTCTAATTTTTAAGTGTTACCAAATCTTGCCTCAAAGAGCAGCCAGATGGGTTGAGAATTTTCTATCTAATAGAACAATGTCAATTCTAGAAGATGGTCAGGTGTCACGGTCTTTTCGTGTAGAGTCTGGTGTGCCTCAGGGTTCTCCTTTCTCGCCTTTGCTCTACTCCATCTATATGAGCACTCTACTCTTCCATCTTGCAACCTTATGGGTGCTTCTATGTATGCTGATGATGTTGCTGTGTGGCCTGCGGCCAAAACTCCTTCGGATGCTGTGGTATTATTGAATAGCCAGTTGAGCTTCATTTGTGCCTGGGGAAAGAGATGGCGTATCCGTTTCTCTCCCGAGAAAAGACAAATCACATATTTTACACGCAGACATCACTGGAGCGACGAGGAAATACAACATCAGTCGATTATGAATAAGCAGCTCGAATGGAGCAATTACATTGATTTTCTTGGCTTTCGCTTGGACCGAGAGCTTCATCTGCGCAGCATGTCTGGAAATGCTTTAGGAAGCTAGGTCCTCGTATCATGGAATTGTGGGCCTTATGCAAATCATCGCCCAAAATTCCTACTTGGATTGGGGTTTTCCTGTATAAAGCCCTAATCCGAAGCTGCATATTGTACAGTGCCCCGATAATGCTCCTACCTTGCGAGGATGCTTGGCACAAATTAGACCAGCTTGAACGTTCCTCACTTAGAGCAGCCCTTCGCTTTGATTGGAGAGGCCTCCTGATGGCTCCTTCGTCGGTCAGACATCAAAAACTCATCAACCGAAGTGGCTTCCAGCATTTGAATGTTTTGTTATCAATATGCATAATATATAGAAATTTGTAAAATTGTATATACTTGCAAGCCTGTATATATTCACTTATATGCATCATAATTGTAATTTGATAAAGGCCTACGGGTCATCAATATAAACATTGTACGTTGAAAGCACCTGTTCCCGTCCGATCACAGAAGTTAAGCAACGTCGGGCCAGGTTAGTACTTGGATGGGTGACCGCCTGGGAATACCTGGTGTTGCTAACATTTTTGTCTTTTCAGACCAAACTGTCTTTCAGGATTTCAGTAGTATTTCCGAGAAGTAGTCCAACTTGTATATTTGGGTCAATTGCAAAACCTCATCGACCATCATTTACTCTAGAACTATATGAGAAGTTTGAATTGGTCAAATGTCACTTTCAGGGACGCAGTTTCTAACATTTTAGATGGGACTTTGGATGGCGTCTCTCTTCATCCAACCTCAAATCCTCCTATTGACCATAATCAAACTGCTGAGAGGTTGATAGAGTCCGTAGAAGTCAATAAGATTATTTTTCTTGCTGACCCTCAGAACGCCTGGAAAGGCAAGCTGATCCAGCTGATCAGCAATTTTAGTAAATATCTGCCAGGTATTTCCCTAAAAGACTTGACGGCTGTGAGAGGTGGTTTCAAAGTCAAAAGCGAATCGTCTCTAGAACTATATGAGAAGTTTAAATTGGTCAAATGTCACTTTCAGGGTGCATATTTGACCAATTTCAAAGTGAAAGGAAAGCTGTACGAGATCGTACTAAGAGGGGTAGATGCATCTTTCTCTCTGAACGAGATCACGTCCGATCTTAGGCTAAGACTCAGAGATGAAATTGTCTCAATTAGAGGGCTTCATGCCAAAACAGACGGTAAAGTTGAAAGGGACCGTCCGTTGACAATTGTTATCTTGACCATCGAGTCAAGCAGCATAGACAAGATTGAAGATCAAATCTATCTATTTGACGTGATCCGAATAAGAGTAGGAAAGCCGAAATTGAAAGAAACAGTACAGCAATGTATACACTGCTTTGCATGGGGGCATAGTTCTAACTCATGCCAAAAGAACTCAAAATGTCTTGTCTGTGGCAAATCTGACCATCTGAAAAACGATTGCCAGATGAAAGACAAGGACATTAAATGCCTCAATTGCGGCGGCAACCATGTCGTGACATATGCTGGTTGTCCGTCTCACAAAGAGGCACGTCAGCGACTATTAGCTGGTCTTAGGAAAGAAAATCCAACTCCCTTTCCTAAACCAAAATTAGTCAGTGGTGACCGTGGGTATCGTGTTCTTTCATTAGTGTTAGGTTAGGAAACGTTGATCCACTTAATTTTATCCCATTGTTTAGAGGGTAAAGTTAAGTAGATTTATTTGGTTTTTTCGAGATCTGCAAATTTAGGCGTCCATTTTAGCTGAATTTGTAGATCTCTTTGCTTGTTTAGTCATTTTTCCAATTTAGTGTTTAACCCTAGACTTCCAACTTGCCAGTTTAGGTCTTCCTAGTTTTCTTTGCATAGTTCAGCTGTAGTTCTAATAATCTTCGTTCATTGAAATTTTACTAAGTTATTTTTTGCTCAGTTCATAGTTTTGTGTAGAAATCTGACAGCCCAAAAAGAGTTCATTTAATAATTCAGTCGTTAATACTTTGCAATATCAGTGATATTGGTTTGTTGACTAGCTCATAGTTTTTTCACTGTCCATTACTAACTATTGCATTCCAACTGTTGTACATTGTAGAGTTGTTGAACGAAAAATGGATGTAGCAATCAAGTGCGCGTGAGCGCACGAGATTGCTACATTCATTTTGAGTTGAACAACATCATTGTTATTAGTTTGGCTATAACGTAATGAAATATATATAACAGATATATTATAAATATCTATAACAGATATCTGTCAAATAATACGTCTTTAAATTTGAAATCTCTCTTACGAGACAACAGTATACAAATAATATAATGCATGTCATTTGAAGCTGTATCAACATGGATCACGGTTGGCCAATGCTCGACTTTAAAAGATTCTCAAATGATGCAATAAGTGGGCTAAATTTGACGCAAATAAATGAAATTATGAATGAAGATGTATCAGATATACCAACCTTTGACGAAGATTATTTAAACGATGAATTCATATTACCCAATGAAGCACAAGATATGCTGAATGACACCGAAAATAAAATGAAGCCAATCAGTAGTGCTAATCAAGAGAAACTGCATTCATCTAAATTGGTTTCATTTC
Source organism: Prostheceraeus crozeri (assembly GCA_907163375.1). Taxonomy (NCBI): domain Eukaryota; kingdom Metazoa; phylum Platyhelminthes; order Polycladida; family Euryleptidae; genus Prostheceraeus; species Prostheceraeus crozeri. Next base: position 29,574 of record CAJQUW010013155.1, read on the forward strand.
TGAGTAGCAAGAATATCCAATTTGATTTGAAAACAATATCAAAAGAAAAATTGAATGATTACCTCCGATATTTCTATCATGAACTCAGAACAAAAAATGGCCACTTCTACAGTCCAGGAAGCCTCAAGTGTATTCGCGCTGGAATACATCGTCATATCACTCAAAACTTGAACCGAAACATCAATATCATAAATGATGATAAATTTGCTTCGAGCAATCGAATGTTAACAACAATGGCAGGAATGTGGTTGTCTCACGGAGGTGAGTCTAAACAGTATGACAAAATTGAAGAAACGGATCTGAACAAGATATTTTCTTCTTTCCAAAGATCAACGGGGGAAGAACTCCAAAACGAAGTAATTTTTTCAATATTGTTTTATCTCGGAGCCAGAGGAAGAGAAGAATTGCGCCGTATAAAAAGACATGAATTATGCATCGACATTGATTCTGATTGTGTGAAATATGCGTACATAAAAACTTTGAAAGATGACATTTCGGAGCCAAATAATGTGCGCAAGAATGTCAAAGTGTCACTCAAGGAAAAAGAATATAAACATCAGAGAAATAACAGAATCTATGACCCAAAAGCAATCGAAAGTTTTGAAATATATTTGCGTAAGATCGGAGAGGATGCTCCAGAAAGTGACAATCTCTTTCCTCGTCCTGCGAATAGCAAAAATTCAACTTACTTTTATAGCAGGAAGCAAGTTCGTGGTGTTAACTTTTTGGGTGATTTCATGAGAACAATTTCGAAGAAATTAAAGTTGTCAAAGACATATACCAATCACTGTGTTCGGTGCACGACAGTCACGCGAGCCAAAGAAAATGGTCTCAGTGACGCAGAGGTGTGCATGATCACCGGTCATAAAGATCAAAGGTCAATAATTCGGTATGACCGCCCATCGGATGCCAGACGACGAAATTTAACTTCGGTACTTAATAATTCGGCAACTATCTCAACCATCTCAGAATCAAACGAAACATCAGAAAAAAACAAACGAAGTATGACAAACACAACAGTCAATCACTGCATAACTGTTCCTAATAAGAAAATGAAGATCACAGTCGAAGCTAACACGAATACAATTCACTTTGATTTTTCGTGACTTAACTTTTCTGTGTGGCGTTTAAGCTGTTTTCTGTTGAATATACATTGAATATACGAAAATATACATTTATGAAAAGAGTGCATTGCAATGGCATTGCTTAACAGTTTTGCCATTGCAATGCACACTTTAGAACATTGTTTCAGTCTTTTTTCTATGGTAGAATAGAAATCAAAAGAATGCAAGAATATTGCCAAACTAATAACAATGAATTACATAGGTGATATTGGCTTGTTGATTAGCTCACTGTCCATGTTTTCACTGTCCATTACTTCTATCGCATTCCAACGCTTATACATTGAAATACATAGGTGACATTGGCTTGTTAGGTAGCTCATAGCTTTCATCTTTCATTGCTTACATTATATTGATTCTTCTTTTGCCTGGTTGCAATGATGGCACATGGAAAAATCAATGGTTTGTAGATCTGCTTCGATCTAAAACATTTTATCATAGTCAGACTATTTGCCAAGTTGGTTGTGGAAGTTGTTGACAGCAAATTGCGGATTTTCATGAACAAAACTTTAAGTAAGATGGTGGCATTGTTTCATGTGAATTAGCCTACTATTCCATGGATTAATATACTGTGTCTATTTGTAGCAGTCATTGACAACTATTTTCTAATTTTTCATTAGTGGAATGCGAATCAAAAATTGGTTCAGAGTCATAATCAAATGTGGTCGGTGCATTGGTTGCAATAATATCTCAAGAATTCAAAGATAAAAATTCTAATTATTGGATAATTTCTGCTTCTAGCGGTTAAGTAACCTAGTGCTTTCTGGAATAAACACGTTGAAAGCTTCTTTACCGACACTCAATTCTCAGATAAATGAAATGTCGCAGGAACTTTTCAATTAATAATTGAATGACACGTGATAGAGTGTGATGATATTTTGGAAGCTGATATCCTAAAGCATGCAAAGGTTTTGAAAATTATTCAAATCCGGTGAACAGGGGAACCCTTTTAAGTAAAATGAATACTCTGAGATTTCTTGGCCTCTGATTTCAAGCTGGAGCAATACATGTTCTGTAAATCGACATTACAAGTTGCATATGTGTCTGATTACATTCTTGATAAATTATAGGAACGATATTTCAAACTGATGAACGTACAGAACGTTTTACAGGATTTCCTTCTTTTTCATCTTGTCGCCGCAGTATTTAGTAAATTCACTATTGCTTTTGTTTACATGATCTTTGGACAAGGGGCAACAATCCAAATCAAAAATTGACTTGATAATTGAAAATGCCGACCAGAAAACAAGAAAGCCAGCTCGCAAAATTTGCTTTTTGCCCCAACTAAGTTCCCCCGGAGTGTGCCATAATTTTCATGCAATTTCCACTCTAGGACTTTCTATGGTATTATTAATTTCTATGATTCACATAGTGTTTCTATTAGCTTTATACTACTTAAGTCAATTTGCCTGTATTCTGTGAACTTGAAGGGTATTTTCTCTAGACCTATTCATACAGTCTTGTTTTAGCGGCTGCATGGATAGGTCTCTAATCAATAATTTATGCCCCCCTCATTCCAGTTTGATTATGGAAGTTACGAATAGCTGTAGCAAAAGAGGCAGACCAAACAGTCCTTCCTCTGCTAGCTCTCCACCGTCCAAAAAGGTGGCCGATGTTAGAGACGTAGTCTCTAACATCCTTAATGAAGGTTTGGATGAGCTCTGTTCTCATCCAAATTTCACTCCTGATCAAAGTGTTCACTCTGATCGGGCTTTTCCTTCTGAGAATGGCAATGCTCCGTGTAGCGCTTCTCTGAGTAGTAAGGAAGTGGTCCAACATAAGACAGACTCGGCCATTCCAATTTCTAATGAGTTTGTTGATCGATCAAATACTTGTCTTTTTCTTTCTGACCCGGAAGGCTTATGGCTGAATAAGCTCCCGAGTCTATTGAAAGTCTTCAAAGAACATCTGTCTGGTTTTCCGTTGAAAGTCCTGACTTCAATTAAGGGAGGCTTTAGGATTAAGGCCCAGAACAACGGGGGCCTCTTATCAAAATTTCCAAAAGTTGCCCACCATTTCGGCAACATTTTTCTTGACTCTTGGCGAACAAAGAGCCGCACCGTTTGACAGGATGATTAAACATTTGTCGAATGTTGACCCAACAGCATCAAGCGTTGACATTGCCAACAGCCTTCCAGTGTCGAGGAGAATATGTGCAAGATCAATCAGGCGTCGACCATGTGACTTTGGACTTAAAGGACGGCGTCCGGCAAAAAAACCTCTGCTGTCAAAGAAAAATATGGCGGACAGGCTTCGCTTCGCTTGAAAATACCAGAACTGGACAAAACTGCAGTGGTCATCGGTTTTATTTTCCGACGAAACATCCTTGCAGCAATTCTCTAAGCGTCAGCACTACGTTCGTCGACCAGCTTGTCAACGCTACAATCTCCGATTTGTGGTGCCTACTGTGAGGAAATCTCCGTCGTTAATGATATGGGGATGCCTCTCGGCAAGTGGTCGAGGTGGATTATAGTTTTGTCCCCCATCAACTACCATCAACGCTATTGTGTACAAAGGCATCTTGGAAGAAAAACTCAGCCAGTTTATGACTATTCGTGAATGTGTTTACTTTCAACAAGATGGAGCACCCTGTCACAGGTCCAAATCGGTAACAGAGTGGTTACGAACAAACAACATCCAAGTTCTAGGGCCATGGCCAGGCAATTCGCCTGACTTAAACCCGATAGAACATTGCTGGCAGTTGTTGAAGAAGAATGTTGCTGCTTATAACTCGACTTCACGAGAGGAACTGTGCGAAAATATCAAGACCGTATGGTGCAAAGAAGTTTCACCAGATTACTGCAGAGTACTAGCAGAATCCATGCCATCTCGACTTGCAGAAGTCATTGCCAACAAAGGTGGTCCGACAAGATATTAATGAGTTTCGTTGATAAGCTGCTGAACCTTTCTTCAGTTAATTAAGTATCTGAACGCATTGTTGTAATACATGTTTTTTATAGGCTATGTTGTCTAATTATACTGTACAAGAAGTATGAAATATGTATCGGTCAAATTTGAATATAAGTATAGATCATGTTTGTTTTATAATCACAAAACCACAACTTTCAAAAAATATTAATGTCAAAAATAATTATGCTATACTTTTGGCCACCACTATATATATATATATATATATATATATATATATATATATATATATATATATATATTCCTTTATATTCCCTTAAGGAATCTTAGAGAATTCCTTTCTGCCTGTTGCTGCTGTCTCGTCGAAAGTTATAATTAGCAGTCTCCTAGAGTTATTTCTCTGAGTTTCTCTAAGTAATTGCATGCTAAATTATAATTGACAGTTAATTACAGCATAAACTAGATCTCTGCCAAGCTAGATTATTCCATATTTTCACATTAATCCCCGTCTAAAGATCATACTGATTGTTATTAATTGTATTGTCATTTCCGTCTATTATCGTTCATTATCCGCTCGTGAATCGGCTTAGCTATTAAAACTTGACAGTCTTACTAGCAGCCTGTTTTTATCCGTATTGTGTATAAGTATCTAGTTATTTGATCTTTTGTTTCTTCATCTGGTTCTTCATCTTGAGTGAGCAGTCCAATCCTGCCCTGTCTGTTTTCTTGTCTTCGCTTTAGTTCCTGTTCTTGTTAGCCTCTTCCTCCGTTTTCTTAGTGAGTTTTGAGCTCCGGTGCAGGTGTTAGGTTTGTTCCCGACTACTTTCTTTCTGCCTCAAGCAAGATAAGTCACTCTTCCCGGTCCCAGCCACTTCAGCTTCCTACGTCTCTCCTTGCCGAGTTTGTCTGACTTTGGCTGCTTCTTGACTTCCTCTAGCGCTGGGTTGGTAAACAAACGTTTTGTCAATCCGACCAGCGACTTTCAGATTTAGTCTTGAAGTCTTCGTTTGTTTCCTGTAGGACACTAGCATAGTTTCATTTTCAGTGGGCCTACATCAATTTCTGCGGCCAAAATGGCCACTAACGAACAAAGAATCCCGTTCGTAAACAACCTGAACCGGGCTGCGACCAAAAAAACCAAAAGACCAAAAGCGCGCCCGTTCCGCCAGTCCAGGCATCTGCGCATCGCCTTCCCACAAACAGATCAACCAAGCGATCTCACCTGCCAGCAGCGCCGAGGGCATTGATGCTGACCGTGATGCTGGATCCGTGATGAGCTGCAACCGGAGTAGTAACAAAAGTGTCATCTCCGAGACAAGCCGCCCGGAGCCACCACACCACCCTCCGCCCGCACGCGATAACATCAATGAGTGGCTGAACAAAACAAAGCCAGCCACGGAGTCCAACCGTTTCTTCCTCCGCGACTAAATCAAGTGGCGAGGGAAGTTTATTGAGCTAATTCAATTGGTCCGGGAGACCCTCCCCGTCATCCAATTCAAAACGTTCCGTCCAGTGGAAGGCGGTTTTCAAGTGACCTGCACGGAACCTGAGCTGCTCTCCACTTATTTTGAGAAGGTATCGACGCACTTCTAAGGCCTTGTGTTGGAGCAATTTTCTGCTAAGGCTGCCATAAAGCCTGTGGATGTCACCCTGCGTGGAGTCAGCACAGCAATATCCTGTGAAGATATCCTGTCCGACCTAAAACAACAAATAGGTCAATCAATTGTTTCCGTTCGGCGACTCCATGCCCGCACAGAGGGCCAGATCGACAAGAGCCGCCCGTTGCCTGTAGTGATTGCCAATATACCTGAGCAACTAGTCCCAAAGATCAAGGACTACTGTCTGTTCGGAGTAATCCACCTACTAATCGGCACCCCGCAAGACCGAGCAGAAATGCATCAATGCCGCCGGTGTTTTCAATGGGGACACCTTTCTCCATCATGCAGGTCCCTGAAACGGTGCTTCCGATGCGGTACCACAAACCATCCGAGGCAAAAGTGCACGATTGAAGATCGCAACCGCCGTTGTTTCATATGTGGAGGAAAACATGCCATAACCTACCGATATACTGGTACGACCAAAAAGCCCTCCTTCCGGTGGAGCAGTCTGGCTTCCGAGCCGCTAGGGATGCCCAAGAGCAAGTTACCGTATATACTCTAATTGGCGCCCCCGGCGCTTATTTCATTATTCCCCATTTTTTAACCGGGCGCTTAAAAGAGGCCAGGCGGCTATTAGAGTCCCGGCGCTTATCAAAATGGGCTATTTCATTCCGTGTGTTACAAAAAATTAGCTAACTCAAAAAGCGAAGAAGTTTACATTCGTTTGTTTTTTAAAGGTAAACTATGAGCACTCAGCAAAGAAGCATGAATACGTTGTACTACACATGTGTTGATACTATTGATCATAATCAGTACCGAGTATATTCCATGCCCATTACGTTCACTAAGAATTCCTTCATTTAAGAAAAACAAAAACGAAAGAGTATGCTAAAGATAAAAAATTCATTCAAACTCGAATAACAAGGAAAACGGGAACGTGAACGCAAAATGTAAGCAAGAATCATGACTCACCAAGAGTGTCTAATTACTTTCATCCGAGTCACTGTACTCTATGTAGGGTTCACAATCCCGTGATCTCGACCCTATTTCCGAGATTAAAAATCCCGGGATTACGTCTTCGAGATCTCGAGATATTTGAAAGATTGGCCCTGAGTTCCTTCTAAGTGACATAGTTAAGAGAGTCAATGGCTTTTTTGAAAATGCATCTAAATTTTTTATGTTCCAAGTTTGATAAATTGCCAATGTGCTGTATTTGCCGAGCAAGCTGGTTAAGTCTCGTTCACACGATGAAACCATGCTAAATATTAGAAATATGATTTTCTGTCAACCAACATGATTAATAAGTTGGTAGTCCATAACATGCAACTAAAATGTTCTCCAATGATACAGACAGAGGCGACTTCTTAAATAATTTTTAGAAGAAATAAAATCCTCCTATCTCTTTTCTTATGTTTCTCAATAATCATATTCTGTTTTTCAGTGTCCGGCGACCGCAGCTCAAGAAACGTTTTGTGAGATACTTGCGAGAAGTCTGCTAGTATTGGAAAGTCTCCTGCAAGGAATGATTCTCTCGAATCGTTGGTTAGGATGGAACTGCAACAATTCAGTCTATCTCGAGACACAGGAATGATCCTCAAGCGGGTGAAACAAGTCCTGGAATCGATACCTCCAACATCGGTAGAATCCGAAAGGGCATTCTCGGCGGCCGGTTTGTTCTTAACGAAATTACGGTCGAGAATGAGTGATAACACAATTCAGTGTCTTACTTTACTTCGCCAATATTTTTGCGAGTTGACTAGTTTTACCTACTGTAGATGTTTGTTTAGTTCACGTTGAAAGATATACATTTTACAAGCACGTATCGTCTTTTGAAATATTTCTTGAAACTTAATGATTAAAAACATATACAGTATATCTCGATCGAGATCCCAGGATCCCGGGATTGTAAACCCTAACTCTATGCCATCACTATCCTCGTAAATGACGGCACAGTCAGACAAATCGCTCTCACAATCAGCTTCAACTTCCATCGCACTTTGGTTAGTAAGCCGTTGACGAAGCATTTTAGCTGCTTCTGGATTTTGTTTTACGAATTCAATTAAATTGTCCTCGGAGCCATCAGTAGCATTGGTCACACCACACTGCTTCATTGAAGCAATTATTTGTTCCTTTGGAATGTTATTCCAGACTGATTTTACCCACTTGGCGATGCATTCAAACGACGGGGCTGTAAGTTACCACTTGGAGTGAAAGTATGGTCACCGTTTGCCATCCATTCCTCGTAAGATTTCGAGAAGTTGCAATTGAAGCTACTGTTCCACGAAACGTCAGGAGCTTGGATTTTTCCAGTGCAACCAGCTGGAATTACAACAGAATCGATTCTCATTGCTCGTAGCTGTGTTTAATTCTTTCGGACACATGACAGCAAAAGGCGTCCCAAATTAAAAGTCTTTTGGCAAAGGAAAAATTTCCAATGATTCGTTTGAGATAATCAGACGTCAATTCATCATCCATCCAACTCTTAGCGGAGTACGCGCACTCCATATCTTTGATTTCTTCTACTTCTTTAATTGGTCTCTTTCTCGGTATAACAATGAAGGGTTTGCATTTAGCTCCATCTGCACGAGCAATTAAAACAACAGTAACTCTCATTTTCTCATGACCAGTCGATTTAATCGGGACTTCTCGGCTTCCAATTTTGTCTATTGTAGTAGTCGCAATCGGCTCCACCCACACTGGTGTCTCATCCATCACAAATATTACATTGTTTTCATAATTGCCGGAACGTCGTACTCCGCGGAGGTAAAATATGAACGCGACTATTTTCTCCATGCAGTCACGAGGAACCTTTTGCGAAATTGTCATCCTTCTTCTCAGAACAAATCCATGTCGAGATAGAAACTTTTGAAGCCATCCATTGCTTGCCTTGAACTCATTCTCTCCTTCAATAGCTTTTCGCTTTATCATGCTTCTTGTAATACGTAATCGGTTATCCCTGGAGCGAACGATCCATTCTACAAGTTTGTCTTCTAACTCAGGAGAACGAATTTTCTTTCCTGCTCCACTGAATCTCTTCCGGTCTCTATTTCCCGTTTCATATTGCGCTTCCAATCGAGGTTTCGCTGTTCATCATTCACGTTTACGTTTCGGATCAACCTTGAACTCTTTTGCAGTCTGTTCTACACTATGAGTCTTCAAGAACTCAAGCGCAGTCAACTTGAATTGGACAGTAAACGATCGTTCTGACTTCTTCTGTTCCATGCGGTGTGAGCTCGACTTCGAAAATTAATCAAATGACAACGTTGGTGCAGTTCAATTTAATTATTTAAATTAGGGTTTGACAAAATGTTTATTTTTAGAACAACAACACACGTAGCGCAAAACAAGACGCTCAACGCAGGATAGATATCCACATCACCTGACTGGTGACAATTAGAGACCAGGCGCTTATTAGAGGCAGGCGCTTAAACAGACTTGCATCTTCTGCCCAGGCGGCAATTAGAGACTGGGCGCTTAATAGAGGCAGGCGCCAATTAGAGTACATACGGTACCTTACTGGTACAGCGAGCCAACGAAGCAATGAATGGAGGCCTTACGACGGTAGCTGTCTCCCTCAACGTATCGAAAGCCTTTGATTCGGTGTGGCACAACGGCCTTCTTCACCGACTATATACACTCCTACCATCCTCCATTGCAAAGTGGATTGCCTCTTTCCTACACAGTCGCCGGATTCAAATCCTAGAAGATGGCTTCCTGTCAGACCCCATACAGCTGACCCGAGGAATTCCTCAGGGATCACCTCTCTCCCCCCTCCTATACACCTTGTATACCTCAACCATGCCATTGCCTGACTCTCCTTTAATTGGCGCCAGTCTTTTCGCTGACGACATAGCAGTCTGGGCTTCGGCCCCGTCACCCACGGAAGCTTGCAGAGAGCTCCAACCTATCCTGAATGAGATGTGTGACTGGGGCAGGAAATAGCGTCTAGCCTACGTTCTGTGGCTGATGTCACCCGTTGCCCAGTGACTACGGCTGTTGTGCGTGAACTTGTGTGCGCCACCTCAATGTTAGCGGTACTGTGTTCCAGCCCACCCGAGGGGTTCCACAGGGCTCGCCCCTGTCCCCACATTGTTCAATCTGTGCCTATCCACCGCCCCGTCCACTGGCTCTCCACATGTTAAGCAGTTTTTCTACGCCGATGACATCTCTTTGCTATCTACGGCTGCATCGCCCGCCCTGACTCTTTCACTAGTTCAACCACACTTGCGCTCCCTTACCAGTTGGTTGGCCGCCCGGGGCTTACAGTTACAAGCTGAGAAGACGCAACTGGCTTACCTGACCAGGAATCGTAACCGTCTCCAAATGCCCGCCCTCACTCTCAATGCCACGTCCATCCAACCTGCTTCCACCATCCGGTTACTTGGTGTTCGCTTCGATCGAGGACTCACCTTCCGACCCTATACCCAGGACCTCGTTGTCCCTACGCATACGTTGAGATACCTCCTGCAGCACAATCCTCGCGTCCCGTCTTTTGTCGGTCGTCTACTCCTCCGGACTTTGCTGTTGCCAAAACTTACTTTCTCCGCTCCGCTTTTGCTGCGCGCCGCCCCCACCACCTGGCGCTCCTTGTCCAGAGCCTACCAACACGCTCTCCGCGCCGCTACGCGTTGCCATCGACGGGTTCCTTTGCCCCAGCTTCATGCCGCTGCTGACACTCTGCCGCTCCGTCGTTTGTATGAGCAGACCTCTATTTCGACGATGGCCCGATTTTTCGATCTACGACGTCCTTCTATACTCCGTCACCTACAAGTTCAGCCCCGTGTGGTCAGCCTGGCTCACTCCTACTCACCACTGATGCTCACGTATCACCTCCTACCTATACGTGATCAGGACGTCATCCGTGAGGTACTTCGACTACTTGGCCTTCGGCCACCCTAAACAATTGTCGTTCGGTGCACGTTTATTTACTTGTATTTGAGTCTTTTCATTTGTTAACTTTCTCTTTTCTACTTCCCTAACTTTTGAAGTGAAAACTCTATTTTTTACTCACATATCATTATATTTTATTTCATTGTGTAGCTACTGTACATACAGTCCGTTTCATAAAAAGTGGATCATCCTAAAATTTGACTAAATAAAACATAAGTATGATACAGAAAGCATTTTTCATGTTATTTCATGTCCCTAATATATTTAAATGTCCTTATATAATCTGATAAGCTATGATACAGTAACGGTTCTTAAGAAGCTAATATTTTGTGGCCCTACCCTTATTGCCAATGACATAACCAATTCGTCTAGGCATTGATTCGATGATATCGTTGATTTTTGACTGATCTAACTTTCTCCACTCTCTTTTTAACAGTGACGTAAGTTGTGATACGCCATCTGTAGGTAGCAGTGAACGACGAACGTTACGTTTTAGAATACTCCATACATACACTCAATCGACCATCACTATCCTTCAGACGGACATTTGGTCATTTGGCCAATGTTCATTCGTAAAACATTCACATAGCGTTCAGAATTCATGGTTCCTTGGTGTATGTGAAGTTCAGAGCGGCCATTGGTCCAAATGCCAGCCCAAATCAGTAGAGTCGCACCACTTTGTACCCGGGGAAGATGTAAATATCTCGGAATTTCCTGATCAGATTTTATCCATAATCTCAATCGACCATCATTATCCTTCAGACGGACTGATGCCTCATCAGACCAGACAACCCGATCCCATTGATTTCGCCAATGACAATGACTCATTGCCCATCTGAGACGTCTTTTTGTATGCTGATTTGATAATTCGATCTGAGAGGGCCTCTTACAAATCTTGAAATTCGACTCAATAAGTCTTCTACGAATAGTGGACTTAGAAATAGACGAGACTAGTGCAGCCATCTCAGTTAACGAGAGACTTGGATCAACTTTAACAAATCTCAAAATTAGGCGGTCTCTACGTTTGGATGTTTTGCGTGGACGGCCAGAGCCCTCTTTACGACAGAGTCGAAAATCATCATTATGCCATCGATTCACATTTGTGTAAGCGACATTTAGTCGCTTGCTTGTAGCTCGCAAAGAAAAGCCTAGTTCTAGCAAGGCTGACACTTTGCCTTTTGTGAATGCGATCTCGTTATTGTTCATTTGTGCTTTGTATTGTTTTCAACCAGTAAGAGATAGATTTCTAGCTGAAAGCAATCAGGAGTGCTGCCAACACCACCGCAACGAAGTCAGGAAGCTATGGAACATGAAGCTATACTGGCTCTGATTGACCGATTTTCTTTATTTTTGTTTTGCCTGATAGCTTTTGGCTTGTAGAACAACATATTACATAACAAAGGAAACAAATGTAATTTTATAAGAGTGAGGTATGATTTTGTGTAACATTGCTAAATGAAGATCATATTATCTGCTACTTTTTTATCTATAACAGGAAAACAACTCAATATTCATGCTTGAAATTTCCAACAATGATATTAGTAAGCACAACTGCCATATCTTCCGAATTTCAGAGAAATTCGTTCAAGTTTGGCGGAGTTAGACAAAGTTGAAGTTAAGGCGATGTTTAAGGGTGATCCATTTTTTATGAAACAATCTGTATTATGCATGCATAAATTGTTAGCACATACTTGTATTCACACTCGCACCACCGAACCATCGTCAAGTACCTCGGATAGAGAAGACGCCCAGGGCTTCGCCCTGGGTGTAAAATACATTCTTATTGAACAAAAACTGGCATTAGACCGTTTTAGACTGGCATCAAAAACTGGCAAAATTTGGTCGCATTAGCATCAGCTATCTATTCCGTCGCGAACCAAATTCGGGTATTAAACAATTGCTTAAAGAGACCTCGTCCAATACGGCCTTTGCTATCACTACCATTATCACTACAAGTATTATTACTCTGATTTCTCTGTTCATATCGTATCGTACAGATTGTTTCATAAAAAATGGATCACCCTTAAACATCGCCTTAACTTCAACTTTGTCTAACTCCGCCAAACTTGAACGAATTTCTCTGAAATTTGGAAGATATGTCAGTTGGGCTTACTAATATCATTGTTGGAAATTTCAAGCGTGAATATTGAGTTGTTTTCCTGTTATAGATAAAAAAGTAGTAGATAATTTGATCTTCATTCAGCAATGTTACACAAAATCATACCTCACTCTTGTAAAATTACATTTGTTTCCTTTGTTATGTTATATGTTGTTCTACAAGCCAAAAGCTATCAAGCAAAACAAAAATAAAGAAAATCGGTCAATCAGAGCCAGTATAGCACCATTATTCATCAACAATAATGTAACTGCTACATGTGATTAACTGGACTTCATGTTCCATAGCTTCCTGACTTCGTTGCGGTGGTGTTGGCAGCACTCCTGATTGCTTTCAGCTAGAAATCTATCTCTCACCGGTTGAAAACAATACAAAGCACAAATGAACAATAACGAGATCGCATTCACAAAAGGCAAAGTGTCAGCTGGCATTTGGACCAATGGCCGCTTTGAACTTCACATACGGCAAGGAACCATGAATTCTGAACGCTATGTGAATGTTTTACGAATGAACATTGGCCAAAAGACAGATCAACTTGGTGATCCATCGATTTGGTTATTTATGGATGATAATGCTACGTGTCACAGGAGTAGTAGAGTCAACTTATGCAAGTCTCAATTAGGGCTTAGGACATTATCTTGGCCAGCTCGTTCTCCTGATCTGAATCCCATAGAAAATGTATGGAGTATTCTAAAACGTAACGTTCGTCGTTCACTGCTACCTACAGATGGCGTATCACAACTTACGTCACTGTTAAAAAGAGAGTGGAGAAAGTTAGATCAGTCAAAAATCAACGATATCATCGAATCAATGCCTAGACGAATTGGTTATGTCATTGGCAATAAGGGTAGGGCCACAAAATATTAGCTTCTTAAGAACCGTTACTGTATCATAGCTTATCAGATTATATAAGGACATTTAAATATATTAGGGACATGAAATAACATGAAAAATGCTTTCTGTATCATACTTATGTTTTTTTAGTCAAATTTTAGGATGATCCACTTTTTATGAAACGGACTGTATTTCATTTGTACATGCTCTATAGTCTAGTACCTCTGTGCATATCTATTGCTTTCTCTTAGGCATAGTCCGTATTACTGCACATTGTTAGTTTCTCCCGTCTTTGGTGCCATAGCTATCTGCATTGTTAGCTGTGCTATTGTTTGAGGTTGCTGGTTACTTGCAGCACCGTAGATATCTGTCTACCTATTGTACATTGTCTGTGTTGCCTTCGTCACTGACTCGGTCCTTTCTTTGTTAGTGTTTTTCACGCATCGTTCTACTGCATCATTGTTCTTCTGTTCTGCCGGACTTTGCACCATCAGCGGCCGCTTTTGTCCACCCTCTCTGCCTTTGCCTCCTGATACATTGGTCTTCGCGTCATTGTATTCTCATGCATTACACGACGCCGGGGGCCTTTGTTCATCGTTGTTGCTGCCTTTGCTGTGTCTGGCTTTCAACGTCTGTTGCTACCGGCTGCTGTGCCTTGGTGTTCTGCGTCAGCCTTTGTTCTTCGTTCAGCTATTGTGTCCGTAAGTGGAGTGTCTCCTTCGCTGGGCCTCTGGCCGGGACCCTTCAGTGCGCCAACATTTGCGCCCGCAAGGCAGGGACTTACACCTGACTTACACTCAATCCCCTCTCTTGGCTACTTATGAGTTGTTGCCGCCCTTTTTTTGGGTCCCATCGTATGCCTTTTCTAGTATTAAAGTAAAACATGCACCGAGTATTATATTTGTATCTTTATTTTTCATGAAAGTTTCTTACAACCGTTATGTCACACAGTGTACACACGTATTGTCAAGTAAATGTCACAAAAGTACCGCGGAGAGCGAAGCGCTGACAGGCCCTCGGGCCCTAGGCGGCAATAAACACTTATAGAACAAAAACTGGCAAGCTACGCTTTGGGCACCGTGACCCAAGTCCCGTTCGCACTTTTTACTACACCGAGTCCCAGACTTTGCCGCCTTTTACTTTTCAGTCTTTGCCGTTTTAGCGGCCTTGGTGCGCGTGCGCCATCGGGATGGCCAACAGGAAGAAGAGGAAGCGCTTTTCTGCAGCAACGTCGGCGTCTTCTACGGACAGTGCTGGGAGCGGCAACCCCTGCAAACACCAAAAAAATGATACTTCAACTAATAGTAAGCCACACCCTCCCTTGCGCAGCTTATCAGCCGACTGCGTCCCCAGAGACGACTCTGGCTTCCACCCCCACGTAACTGAGACCCCTCACCCCCTTCCAGCTCCTCAGATGAGCAGCACCATAGTTTCACTACAGTGAGCTCTGGCCACACAACACCCCAACCCAACCAAATTCGGGCCAAAGTTCCAGTTGAGTTGGTTAATAATCCAGCCCTCAAACTTAATAACAACAGCAAGAAAGTTATATTTATCATCCCAGATCTGTCCATAATAGATTTTATTAAAGCTATTGCCAATTACGGGCTGGACAGACGAATAACACACGTTTCCCCCCTTAGAGACCAACAAGGCTTCTGCGTCACATGCGATTCGAACGCACTCGCAGCACAAATCATTACCAAGACGGTACCCCCTCCACCCGCACTCTCCACCGCCGAAATAAGGTCCCCAATATTTTAGAAAATTAACCATATTCAAAAAGAAATCATCATTCACAACATTCACACAAGTTTTACTAACCAACAGATTAGGTCAAACATAGAATCTACATACAAAATTAAAGTACTGTACGTCAATTGGCTCCACCGCAGAAATCCCAACGGATCTCTGGACTTCACCTCCCCAACTCCCAACCTCAGGATCAGAGTAGGCCTCTCCGATCACTCCCTTTTAACACAGTCAGACACCATCACCCTTTTCCAATTTAATAAATGTAGGTACACAAGCACTAGGGAAATTAAAGCAACACCACCGTGCACCAAATGCTTCTCATATGAACATACATCATCAAAATGCATCGAATCAGCACACTGTAAAGTGTCACAGCACCACCCACACAGAGCGGACCTGTCCGGTCGCTTCCCGTAGGTGCATTAATTGCAATCAGTCCCACTCCCCCACCGACAGAGGCTGTCCGGCCCATAAATACGCCACAGCACTCACACGCAAGAACATCACATACTTACAGGCGGCCCTCTCATGCCCTCGCCCACTGCCCATTAGGCAATACCCACCACTTGCACCCACTCCTACCCCTCCCAACGCCCTGCTGCCTAACCCGCAGCCTTACCTTCGTCGGCCCCCATACCCTACCGGTCGAGGCCAACCTGCGGCCCCGACCAACGCCCTCCTGCTCACTCCTACCTCACGGCCACACACTAGTTGACAAACAAAACCATTGAGGTCAAACAATTATTCAGGTCTTAATTCACGACAATAGAATCCCTAGGCATTCTTTCTTTGTCTCTTCTTTCTACGTTCCACCACCAAAACACCACGGGCCTATTCATAGACCATTCCTTGAACAAGCTCTTCAACACAGACACGCATTACTAATAGGAGACCTCAACGCACGACACACTCACCTAGGAGCCACTCGCAACAATACAAACGGAAGACAGCTTTATGCTTATTTAGAACAAACCGACCACATCATTCTTAATGACATCTACGCGTCAACCTTCATACACACAGCACATAATTACACAGCCTGCTTAGATTACATGATTGTCACCTCGGAGCTGTCACAGTTATTTCACAATAGTTACACAGACATAGATATCGGCTCCGATCACCTTCCGTTAACAGCTACACTCAATACACGACGCAGAACAATAGAGCAGTCACAGATATCTGATAAATGGCATATACCAGCACAATGCGACTACACCGCATATCAACATAGTCTACATACCGCCCTTCAACACTCCTCTCTTTGGCCGCCACAAGCTTCTAATACAATGGCCGACATTGACCACAAAATAAATAAAATAGTAGAGATTATTAAAGACACAGACAGAGACCATTTTCAGCGGCAACGAGCCGCAAACCCCGTCCACCCACGCCTTCCCGCTTCTACTCATTCGAACACGCAGACAATTAAGAAAGCAGCAAGCACTACATCCTACGGAAGACAATAGAAAGAACATCAACAAACTTTCGCGTGAAATAAGCCGCAATATCAATACCGTCAAACAATCGATACATGACAAACAGATACAAACAATAGCAGCAGGACCCACGCATCCAGGCTTTTGGACACAGATCAATAGGCGATTCAAGCAACACAATCACTACATGCAACCCATTGTAGATCCAGCCAATAACCATCAATTCATCACCAGACCAGCCGATATCACATCTGCATTTCAACAACACTTTAAACTTATCCTGACCGACCCCGACCACCCAAGTCCACCCTCACCAGCAAGGGATCACACCCTGCACCTAGTAGCATCCCTCCTGCCAGAGCAAGGGCTTCAGCCCCTGCCCCAGTAGAGGATCTAGGTGCCCACTCAATAATACCACCTATTAGCTTGCCCGATTACAGCTAATAATTAGCTAATTTATTAGCTTGCAGGGGACACACCACTGCAGTCATTTCCCTTGACTTGCATAAGGCGTTTGACACCATCCCCCATGTAAGGCTACTGGACTCGATCCAGACACTACTTGACTGCCGCCCTACCACTCTACTAATTAGGCAACTATTAAAGCAATAGGCACACAATAGTTATATACAATAATAATACTAGTGATTACTTCATCCCAACTAGAGGCATCCCCCAAGGTTCCCCACTCTCTCCAACTTTATTTAACTTGTATAAGTCACAAGCTCCAGAACCCTACTTAGCTAGCACCCGTCAATATATATACGCGGATGACATCACATTAACAAGCACCGCACCCAACCCTTCGGCCGCCTGGCAAAGCATAGGTACCCACATCCAATTACTCACCAGATTCCTCGCCCGAAATAAACTTCAGATACAACCAGAAAAGACACAGCTAGTTTACCTTTCACGAAATAACAACAAACAAATTTACCCAGACACATACATTGAAAATAAACAAATCTTTCACACCGCCACAATAAAGACGCTCGGAGTCACGCTTGACAGAACACTACACTTCACAGCACACGCAAAACAGATCATATCTAAGGTCGATAGGAACATACAAACACTCCGACAACTCATGCAGCACAATCGAAACATTCCTAAGTACGTCGGGGTGTTACTTAGCAACACGCTCATCAGACCAGTTTTCACATATGCTACACCCATACTTATCAACTCACCAAAATCAACATGGCGACGAATCACACAAACCTACCATAAGGCTTTAAGGGCAGCTGTTAGAGCTCACAGACGGACACGCATTACAGACCTCTACACCTTAGAGCCAGGTGCACCCCTATTGATGACTTCTACACCACCCATAGCTGTAAAACTCTCCCCAGGTATGCTAGAATACAAAACAAGGACATGCTTAAATACCTCCGACCCTACGAAACAAATAGGCGCGTGGCCTATAACCCTACACCTCTGAGGTCTACATATGACAAACTCACGTCCACAGACCAAGCGTTAATAAATAGTGTCATGACGGCCCTCCACCTCACACCTCCACTGTCAACCCAATGAACACCGTGAGTGAATTATACGGATCACACATAAATGCAAAACCAATGAACACCGTAGGAGAATTACGCGGGACAGTACATATCGAAACCACTGAACACCGTCAGTTATACGGACTACATTCAAAAACATCGAACACCGTTAAGCAATTTACACGGGTTACAATCAAAACACAGAACACCGTTTGTAAACTACACGGGTTACATGGACACGCAAAAACAACGAACACCGTAAGAGAATAACACGGGCTTCGACCACATACAAAAACATTAGATCAGCTTCCCTTACTAAACATTAAGGCTAAATAAAGAAGTCGATACATGCAAGCCACTGAACACCGTCGGAGAACGACACGGGACAATACATGCAAAAACATCGAACACCGAACACTTACAAGCAAAAACACTGAACACCGTTTGAGAATTACACGGATACACGCAACCTACTAATGACTAGGCAATTAAGAACCCTAAATAAATTCTTAAATAACTTCTAAATAATTCTACATGCAAAAACACTGAACACCGTTTGCGAATTACACGGATCCCCCAGGATGCACTCCACTTTTTCTGTTTGTAATTTTTCTTTTCACATACCCAATAATACATTCGACCCATTGAACACCGTAAGTGAAATACACGGACACACTAACAGGATACACTCCTCACCCTTTAGGACTGTGTTTTTTCCTTTTTCCGCTTGTATAGCGCTTTTTAGGTACGCTGTCTAGACCGCTTATATGAGTCTACGGTACCGCTTGTTTAACTTGTTTAGTTGGTAGACTGCTTACTTTGTTCTACCATTCACCTGTACTCTGCTCTTTTTCACCGTTTGTCCCTCTCTCTCAGTCGTGCATGCCGGCATTTAGGCCATTTTTAGTTTTAGGTTGTGTGGCACTCAAGTGTATCAGACCTGTTTTTTCGTGCATGTTTTCCTTTTCAGGATGGACTCTTGTCCCTACTTCTACTGCTAATACATGTATCAGGATAGTTATAGGTCTGTAATAACACTTTACTTTGTGCACACCACGACTGGGGAGAGCACACACCTCTTGCCGGACAGAGCATTGGGCAAACCTCACGTCACTTCCCATGTGGGGGTGTTGCGTGGCCGGCTCGCGGCTCCCGCTTTAGTGGTTTCAACTTCTTGTCTTCCAACCTCTTCACCCATCTTTTCACGTTTTGTTTTCTTTTTTGCAGGATTTGTACTCGTCGGCAAACACTGTGTACACACTGTCTTCACACGCACACGCCACTGAACACCGTCGATTACACGGGTAGGTTTGAGGTTTTTGTACTCGCACACACCCACCAGCAACCACACACGCATACATTTTCACAAGTACCGCGGATAGCGAAGGGCTCCCTTTGGGGGTCAAATATAATCTTACCGGTCAAAAACTGAACGCCACGCACCAGGCCCTGGGCGCCGCCCACACCAACACCAATGGTCGAGCCCTGTACGCCTACCTCCAGGGCCATGAGGCACTTACCCTAAACGACACCTCCGTGCCCACTTTTGGCCACGTGTCACACCCCTACGTTGCATGCCTTGATTATGCCATTGCAACTCCTCGCATGGCCCGTTTCATCACGTCATGCTCCATAACATCAGATGTTGGATCGGACCACCTACCTCTTGAGGTACGTTTATGTGGGAAACGCCCGGTACAGCCGTCAGACCCCCAGGCATGGCATCTGCCTCCCACACTGGATTATGGTCCTTACTCTGAGGCGCTAGCCCGAGCTGTTGAGAGCTCTGCCTTGTGGCCACCGACTGCGGCACCCACCACTGCAGCCCTCGAAGAGAAATACAGAGAGATCACGAACCTGCTCACAGAGTCTGCGGCTACGACCATCCCGCGCCGACGTCAAGCCTGCCCAACCAGACCCCGCCTACCCGAGGCCACACTCCTCATCCGCTCGCGCCGCTACTTGCGCCGACAGTACCTATCACACCCCACCCCGGAGGTCAAGCACCAGATCAACACCCTCAACAAGGACATACGCCGCTCAATTACATCAGTCAAAGACAAGATCGCAAAGGACCGTCTGGACGCCATCGCTCGCGGCCCGCGGCATCCGCGCTTCTGGCAAGAGGTTGGGCGTTGCTTTAGACCTACTACTCAAACAATAGCACCGATTCGCGACCCCGTCGACCATCGACGTGTCATTACCCACCCACAGGACATAGTGGACGTTTTCGGTTGCCATCTCCGTGGCTTGGTCGCTCCACCTGCCGCTGCTGAACCGTACATCCCTGAGCACAGCCCCTCCTCCTCCTCCAACACGATCGTTCCGGAGATGACGCTAACACATCTCACGAGCATCCTCCGAAAGGTGAAAGCCAACCGAGCGCCGCGACCTGACGTTGTCCCCTACGAGCTCCTGAAGAATGCTCCCAACTCCTTCCACCAAGTACTAGTCGGCCTATACAACGACATCATTAACCATATTCACGTCCCGCCCTTAATGAAGACCTCCAATGTGTCAATGATCCCGAAGGAGGGGAAGGATCCAAGCGCCATCACCTACCATCGGCACCGGCACAATCAACCGGCTCACCTCGAAGCTGCGGGACACCTACCTTCCCAATTAGCGTTCAGGTCCTAACACGACACTTCGGAACAGCTAATAGACATTGCAGAGACAGCCATCGCTGGTTTCAACAGGGGTGAGACCACTCTCCTGGTCGCCCTGGACCTCCATAAGGCTTTTGACACGGTCGACCACCATGACCTTCTCACCAAAGTTAGTCAAGTATGTGACAGTCACACCACACGCCTGGTTAGCAGCCTCGTCCTTGGTCGGCGCACCCGGATACGGTCCAAAACCTGGACCAGCAGCCTCTTCGCATCCACAAGAGGGGTCCCCCAAGGGTCGCCCCTATCTCCGACCCTTTTCAACACCCTACTCTCAGCGGCTCCCACGCCCAGTCACCCCAGGGTTACGTCATATTTCTACGCGGATGACCTCACGATTACCTCGGTTGCCTCTGGTCCCTCCAACGCCTGTGCCCAGGCACAACCGTACTTGAACTCCCTCGCGTCCTGGCTCCAGACCCACCACCTCATCCTCCAACCTGAGAAGACCCAGACCACTTACCTAACCCGCAACATGAACCGCCAAGTCTATCCTCCAGTCCTTGTTGCCAACCACTCGGTCCCGCCCCAACCGACCGTCACTATCCTCGGCTTCACCTTCGACCGTACCCTGACCTTCTCGGCCCACATCAAGCGCCTTCTCCTCTGAGCCCCGGATCCAAACCCTTCGGTACCTGCTCCAGCACAACCCCCGGATCACACGATACGTTGGCCTACTCCTCCTTGACGCCCTTATCCGACCGCGCCTCACCTACGGTGCCCCACTCATCAACTCTCCTACCTCGTCCTGGCGACGCCTCGAGCAGCTTTACCGACGCGGCCTACGCGCGGCAACCCGGTCCCACCGTCGCACACCACTCCCGCTCCTGTACTCCCTTGATCGGCGACCCACCTTCCAAGAGCAGTACCGACACGTGTCCTCCACTACCCTCCTACGGTACGTTGACCGACGGAACGTCCGCATCCTCAGTCACCTCGGACCTGCCAACATGAATTCGCGCCTGCGGTACACAGCTCCGCCTCCTACCACCGTCCTGGAGAACCTGCCACCAACGTTAAGAGCACACGCTACAAGAAGAGCCTCGGACCTACGACCCCCATAACCCCCACAGTGGTCAGATGGCCTCTGCTGGATGGGATTGTTTTTCGTTTTCTTGTTTTTCGATTTGTTTATGCTCCTGCTTATACACGCCTCTGCCGCACTGGCTTCACCGGTGCCGTAGATGGGAATCAACGAAGACAAAGGAAGGCAAGGAAGACCAACAGTGTATCTGCTCAGTGACTTTACGTGACTTTTACTTCTCCATGACCTTTACCTACTTTTAATGCATATCGCTGTACATAACCATCATCCCTTGTAAATATCCATTGTATATACCATTTCATACCTGTAAATACACACATTTTAAACCAACCGCACACACAATACAACACACAAGTACCGCAGTGCGAAGACGGCTGTGGCTTCGGCCACAGCTGTAAATGAACTTACTGAGCAAAATTTTGTCACTCTCGCTGCGACGTTGCTGAAGGTGCTCGAATTTCACCTGAATACTCACCTCTTGCGATACATGGAACGACAAAAGGTGTTTTTGGCAACGCAGCTTGCTTTGCGCTCAAACTGTAGCACGTCCGACCAATTGATGGATATCATCGAGCGAGCTATTCAGGGTTTTAATCTGGGGAGAACTAAGGCGGTGTACTCATTAGATCTTTGCAAAGCATTCGATACCGTGTCGCACCGTCGACTCCTTGCTCGTTTGCGTCAGGTTATTCCCTGTGAGTCCTCGATTTGTCTCCTTCGGGGGCTCTTGACCGGTCGTCGAACTTTTGTCAGAGGCCTTCACTAACAAACGGATGGCTTCTCTCCGACTAGGGGTCTGCCACAAGGCTCCCCAATGTCGCCATCGCTTTTCAATGTCTACATGTATGCTGACGTCGGTTGACGTCTTCGGCGGACAACCACTACGACACATGGATGCAGGTGGAGGGCCACATGACACGTCTCACGAACTGGTTGACGACGAATGAGCTTCGCCTCCAACCCGACAAAACCAAACTCCTGTACCTGACCCGCCGACGCTCTGCTCCGACTCTACCATCAGTGACTATCATGGACAGACCTGTGCTGCCGTCATCAACGGCCAGGATACTCGGCCTTGTCTTTGATCCTGGCCTCTCCTTCGCTCCACATGTGAAACGGTTGGTTGACGATCTACAACATCCTGTCAATGTTCTCCGCGCGCTTATGTCGGCTCCGCCATATCCTCCTGTTGCCTGGGACGTCTTTTGCTGCGTGCCTTACTTATACCGAAAGTAACCTATGCCGCCCCGGCTCTCCTTCGGGCTCCGGACTCCTCATGGCGACGACAGGACCAAACGCATCGTAAAGCCCTTCGAGCCATTTCAAGGTCTCATCGCAGAACTCTCATTCCTGCTCTTCACAACCGTGCGGGCTGCCCGCCTCTTCGAGAGGTTTACAATCGTGCATCCACAAACTGTCTCTTGCAATGGGCCGGGCGGTCTGGTCCTGGATTCCTGCGTCACCTACGACCTCAGCCGCGTGACGTCACCTTGGCTCACTCAAATTCCCCTTTGGT
The DNA here is from genome assembly GCA_907163375.1 of Prostheceraeus crozeri. Taxonomy (NCBI): domain Eukaryota; kingdom Metazoa; phylum Platyhelminthes; order Polycladida; family Euryleptidae; genus Prostheceraeus; species Prostheceraeus crozeri. Next base: position 52,930 of record CAJQUW010013155.1, read on the forward strand.
CCTTGCCTATCACCTCCTCTCAACCGCTGAACGGCAGTTTGTTCAACGTCATCTCTGACCTTGCCACTTAGCCCGTGTTGCTCTCACAGGACGTTCTTTCTTACGTAATTGGTGCGCCCAGCCTCGGTATGGGCCTTTGCGTGTTTTTGGGGTGTATGTTGATCTGTCTGGTTTTTTTTGACTCTTGATGACATGACTTTACCCCTTGGCCTTGTGGCCGCTTTTAAAGGTTGTTGTCGGTACTCTTTTTGTCTGTTGTACGTACGTCTCAGTATTTCTTATTTAAATTGTTTTACTTTTCTAAACCTCTTTTGGGTGATACCAGTATAGTACTGTACCTTACATGTCCTTTTACAAACTTTTTCGTATTACAGGTACCGTATTTTGTACCATGATGAAGTTCAAACGCTTGTGACTCTGTACAACCAAAAGTACCGCGGTGAGCGAAGCGCCGGGGGGCCCTCGGGCCCTAGGCGGAATAAAGTACGTATTAAACAAAAATTTGTAGGAGTAGGAGTGTAGGAGCGCCAGCGGAGGATGCAGTTCGGAGCGGGTCCTCTGCAGCAGCAAGTACCTCAGCAGCCCAAGCCCAAGAGGACAACTCAAATGCAGCATCTACAACAGCAGAAACCAACAGCAAAGCAGCAATCAAAGGTTACGACAACACAGACCGACGCAGTACAACAGCTCCAACTTCAACACAAACAAACGTGCACAGAAGCTGAACCCATCATCTCCGACAGACCATCAGACCAGACTATGGCAATCCTTCTGTATTCCAACAATTACCCCGAGACAAGCCAGCGGGTTTTCCAAACAACCGTGGACATTCCTACCACCTCCACTCTCAACAGAGTAGGGACCAGACTACTGGAGCAGCTCATCGGTGAAATACGAATCTTTACCAGCTTCTGAGCTTTTTTCTTTTCGTGTGTGACTATTTATTTACTTCTTCTCAATTTATTTTCTGTTTTGTACATACAGTTTCTAGCTTCGTACGTCGTTGGTATAAGTTGGTTGGTTTTCGAAGAGCTGCGTAAGCGGCTGAATAAAATCATATTGATCAAAAATTTGTGAAGGAAACCGCTGAGGTAGCGTTCTTACGGGTGGTGCATAACCGCCTGCAGCAACTCCAAATTTTTTGACTTGTCTAGGTTGCACGAAGGAAACCTTTGTTGGCAGCGCTTTTGACGTGCGGTGCATAACCACCAACAATAACTTGTGTGGCCTGACATTTGGTGGAGTCGCCTTGGGGTTACCCATAACCACCCTCTAACTTCTTTCTTGCCTGGTGAAGCGAAGGAAACCGCTCCAGTAGTGTTTTTACACGTGGTGCATAACCGTTGGTAGCAACTCGCGGATCCAGTACCTCTTGCGCGGTGCGCTTCGGCGCCACCTTTCCTACGGTGCTCTTTAGCCGACTTTGCCGCCTCTGCGGTTTTTTAATTTACAGCTTTTGCCGCTTTAGCGGTCCTGGTGCTCTTCGGCCTTCGTCGCCTGGCCCTCGAGATGGCCCCAAGGAAGAGGAAGAAGAAGCGGACGTCTGCGCGATCATCTTCAGCAGACAGTGCGGGCAGCGGCAACCCCTACAAACAAGCAAAGACCGCAAAGAATGATGATAATAATAAAACAAGTAAGCCACACCCTCCCCTACGCAGCCTATCTGCCGACTGCGTTCCCAGAGACGACTCTGGTGTCCAACCACAGACCGCCTCAACCCCACACCTCCCCTCCAGCTCATCAGATGAGCAGCACGACTCATTTTCTACAGTGAGCTCTCGGCCAACAACACCCCAACCCAACAAAATTCGGGCCGAGGTTCCAATCAGTGTACTTAAAAACCCAGCCCTTGACCTAAATAGCACCAGCACCAAAGTAATTTATATAATCCCCGGCCTGTCCCTTGTCAATTTTATAAGGGCTATTAATATTTACGGGCTGGACACACACATAAAACACATTGCCCCACTTAGAGACCAACAAGGGTTCTGCATCACATGCGACTCGAGCGCACTAGCAACACAGATCATCACCAAAGAGGTGCCCCCTCCACCCGCACTCTCCACCGCTGAAATAAGGTCCCCAATATTTAAGAAAATCAATTACATACAAAAAGAAATCATCATCCACAACATAAACACAAACTTTAATACCGCACAAATTAGAGCAGACTTAGAATCTACATACAAAATCAAAATACAATACATAAATCGACTCCACCACAGAAATCCAAACGGATCTCTCGACTTCACCGCCAAGACTAACCTTTACTAAGACAAGCCTTTACTAACCAAGAGCGACATAATTACCCTTTTCCAATTTAATAAATGCAGATATACAAACACTAGGGAAATTAAACAAACACCACAGTGCACCAAATGTTTTTCTTTTCAACATACATCATCAAAATGTTTTCAATCACCACACTGCAAAAAATGTCATTCCACAACACATACAGAACAGACCTGCCCCGTCACTTCCCGTAGGTGCATTAATTGCAACCAGCCCCACTCCCCCACCTACAGAGGATTTGCAGGATTTGTACTCGTCGGCAAACACTGTATACACACTGTCTTCACACACACACGCCACTGAACACCGTCGATTACACGGGTAGGTTTGAGGTTTTGTACTCGCACACACCCACCAGCAACCACACACGCATACATTTTCACAAGTACCGCGGATAGCGAATGGCTCCCTTTGGGGGTCAAATATAATCTTACCGGTCAAAAATTTTGCCAACGGTTGTGTTTTTTACGCGCTCCGACAGCACATATAATTAGCTTTATTGCTTGCGATATGCGGCACCTCTGATCATAATTTTTACACCATTCCAGTAGTCTTATTGATCGCTACAATTCTATATATTTTATTGCAAAATCCGTCGACGGAATACTTCGCATCATAGCCTATAATTTATAATTATATTGTTTAGGATCTGTCCAATCTCTGCGCGCTCATTGGCTGCTTTAGTGTCGATTCCTATTGCTTCTCCCGTCTGCTCCGATTGTGTATCTTTATCGTATTGTGCTAGTGCTTTGATCGCTTACTTCCTCTCGTTAAAGGTGTAGTTCGGTCCAATTTTTAACTTTGCCTCAATTATGACATTAATATCTGGTGAGTAAAATGAGACATCTCTCTCGCTATCAAATCTCTTTGTTTAGACGCTACAGCTGTCAGAAGATACAGCTGTGACGTCATAGAGGACGATTGGATTGAGGGAGAATATCGCCGGATAGCGCTGTCTCGTGTGGTGACTGCACGAATGTGCGCGTTGTACATCGACTGCAGGCAGGGATCACGCTGTGCTTCGAGTTGTGAATTAAAGCAAAACTCATTTAGTCCGTCAGTGCTTGACAATCATGGTGCAGTGTTGCGTTTATAAGTGTAGTAATAACAGCACTAAAAATACTAATAAGTTGTGTTTTCATAAGTTTCCCTCCGATAAGAAATTGAGAAAACTTTGGTGAAAAAATTGGTAGGGCCAACTTTAAACCATCAGCTCACAGCCGTGTCTGTTCAATTCATTTTGCTGACAAAGATGAAGAAATCAACCTTCAGTATACGTTATTGCATGAGCAATATAAAATAAGACGACCCTATTCTTTGAAAGAGAATGCTGTGCCGACTTTGAATTTGGGGAAGGTTCCACTGATCGTGAATTCACCTTTTCGTCGAAGCAAAGCCATCGATAAATTGAACGCAAGTCGATCAAACATCGATGTGGATACATCATTCTCAACAGATACGTGTACTTCGGTTGTTGGAAGCCCCGAACGGATTCTTGGTGAGTAAAATTGATCGAAAATTGTTATTTAGTGGTAAATGTTACAGAAAATACTTTAGCTACATTTTGTATTCAAGCAATCTACCTTGCCATAAAATACAACTTTAAGTCGCACCAAATAGTCTATAAGTAAATTTTCTTTTAATATTTTAGTATGACTCTTTACATTTAACAATAATAACGATTTATTTCTATACCACTTTAAAATAAGTTTTCAAGTGGTTAAACATCAGTACAAACATTCATTAAGATCTGTGATGATCTATCAACTGATGTATTGGAAAAGAAATTTTATCTTGAAGATTTTTTTTGATTTGGCCTACTGCTCTATCCGAGTTGTCGTTCGGATATTGTGAGTTATCGCATTTGCAGACGACACCCTTGATCCGGATTTTGAAAACTGCTCATCAAATTCCACGAGCGATGATGATGACGAGTATGTATTCGAAACATTTGAAAATGATCAGCAAGGTTTTGCAGAGGAGCAATGTTTCATTGTCTATGAATCCTGCTTGAATCAGTTGCTCAAATTTTGTCCGCAATGTGGTGAACGCTTATCTCAAGCTGATTTGAGCATTCGAGCGGTTGGATCGGCTATTACTGTTGATATAACTTGCACTATTGGTGGACATAAATTGTTTTGGCATTCTCAACCGAAAGTTGATCAGTCATTTCTTGGTAATATTGCAGTAACTTCCGCGACAATCATTTCTGGCAACACATTTTCAACACTGAAAGAAATGATATTCAAAAAAAGTATGTTGAGCCCACTGTGTCGGAGGCATATTCCATTCAAATGGAACTGGTAAGAAATCATGTGAGATCTTCTGAACCATGTGTCTTGATCGGAGATGGAAGCTAATAATCGCACTCTCATTTATGGTTTTATTAGTACGTATAAATTATTGCATGTTTCATATGGCATAACGGTGTAGTTATTTGATCCTAAATGAGAATTTGACACTGTAATTACGCATAATAAATACTAGTAATTCCAAATATAGTATAATAGAAACACAAAATGCTGAAAAAACTTTGAACTCGTAATTTCAGAATGACAAATAATGTGAAAAAATGGTCGCACTCATTATTTTAGTTGTTTATGAAATAATTTGTTGCCAGTATATACATTTGTAGAATCAGGAAAGGTGGAGCGAATTGTATTCACCACGCATGATGGCAAGACATGAATTAGTTTTTTCGAAGGGAATGACTGAAAATCCAGTGAGTAAAATTTGTATAAGAGATATGTCGATATAATTCCGGTTTACGATCAGCATTACCAGGTAATTTATAAAGTCTTGTCTGTCGCATAGCGATACACATTTCTAAAACATTTTCTGTTAAAGAAGTCTGGACAAATCCATCAGTCAGTAATATGCATTTTTTATCTAGGAGTTTGCTTTTAAAGTTCAGCTCGTTTATCAATTCTACACAACAGAGACACTCTCCGTCCGTTGGCATAGTCACACAGTTCCCACAGGAACACCATTCTGTCGGTAATTTTGAGCTCCTCCCTTTTCCTTCGATATTCAGATCGTATTCCATTTCATCGGTAGATTCATCAGTTGATGGTAGGGCATCATCCGGTTCAAACTGATACGGCAAGATTTCCTTCAAATCTACAATGAAAATACATACGTAGACTACTTGTTGGAAAAGTGTTTACTACGGGCAGTCTAATCTACATTTTTAATAAGTGTGATTTTTATAGTTATCTCGAATCAGATTTAGTTCAATAATTTAGAACAACTACTGCACAGCATTACATTAGTTTGTCATAATCCATGTTCACGTGTCGATAGGGCCTACCTTCTAAAAGAAAACTAAGTATGAATTTTTCTTCATTTCAGACATGATTCTCCTGGTCATCAAGCTAAGTTTTCTACATATAGTACCATACATATGGGAAGCGATCTCATTTTGGATTTTGAATTGATTCAAAGTTACATGTCGACGTCGACCGTTATGATGGAGCGTGACGCATGTGAGAAACTTCTTACAAAGCTGAAAGAATGTGAAATTGAAATATCGAGACTTTGTACTGATAGATCAACATCTGTTTCAAAATTGATGAGAACACATTTCCCCGAAATCGCACATGACTTTGATCCATGGCATATGCAGAAGTCTCTCAAGAAGAAGCTGACTAGAGTATCATCAAAGAGAGGATGTGAGATTATTTCTAAATGGTCTAAGAGTATTACCAATCATTTATGGTTTTCTGCGGAAAAGTGTAATGGAGATCCCGATATTCTTGTGGAATGGTGGACTTCCATCCTTTACCACATAAGCGATCGGCATTCGTGGGAGGCTCAGGGAACACATTCAAGAATATTGCAGTGCTGTCATGATGAGATTTCAGAAGTCAATCGAAAGAAGTGGATCAAACCTGATACCGTAGCTTTTGATGAACTTACTCGCGTAGTGAATGATCCGACTTTCCTGAGAGATATTCGAAAACTGGCATCTTATGTACATACATCTTCCCTCGAATCTTTTCACAATACCCTATTGAAGTATATCCCTAAACGTCTACATTTCCCTTATGATTATCACAAAATGAGAGTAATGTTGGCCGTGATTGAAAATAATCTTAATGCTGGTCGTGAAGTGATTCATGAATACATGACATACAGGAAAGCAACGAAAAGATGGGCCGTAAGCCGGCGCACTTCTACTAAAAATTACGTCTGGCGACTTTGTATACTGGCAATGATTATTAGTAAGAAATTGAAATGAATGTTTTGGATTTACTGCTACCAGTTTTCTTTTGACTATCGGCTGCGTAAAGTAAGTCTTTCTATATCTCATATGTAGTGCAGGTACAGGCACTGCTAATGAAATTTTATGATACTTGTATAGGGTTGCCATACGTCCTTACTTGGTAATGACAGTCCTTACTTTTTAAACCCTGTCCTTACTTAGGCGAAAGGCTAGTAAGGACGCCAATTTGTCCTTACTTTCAATTACAGTTCATTCTCTCAGTTACCTTTGCAGGCATCTGTACACTGATAGACTTAAGAGGCGTGCGGTAAATTCATCCCTCGGAAATTTCATCCCGCGGACAATTCAATCTTCGGTTTGCTATTATTGTAGCAATATTATATATTATGCATTGTATGTTAATATTATGCCTACCGTAAGGGCTTAAAGGTATTGATAAGATACTGTGCATGTATACAAGACATTGGTTATATTGTATGTACGTAACGATATTGATTACAGTATTGAAAGACATTATCTAACAGCCTTATCAACACGTGTGAGTGAAGTGGTCATCTGCTAGAGCTAGATAATCTGATAAAGACATTATCTCTCTAAATGGTATTTTGATGTAGAAAATATTTGATGAAAAATTGAATTTATCAACTTTCCTGGGGACATAATAGGATTGTAACATGTTTTCCCATTGTGACATGTAATACACAATTTACATCATGGTGATCATGACATACTTTGTAGTATTAATGGGATGAAATTTACTGGGGATGAGATTTCCGAGGGATGAAATTTCCGAGGGATGAATTTACCGGTGACCACTTATGAGCCTTCCGGAGAGAGAGAGAGAGTTTTAGATCATTGTCTTGCTTCGCTATCAGAGAAGTGGTGTTATTATTATCTTTAACTGTACATTCGCCAAGTGGCAACTGTGAAGATAATTAAGATAAGGAGAAGAGATTACAAGTGGAATCTTGACACTTAGCTGTAGGTTTCGCTGTTGTTTGTCGTTTAATAAACAGCCCCTAATATACAAGGGAGTGGAAAGTGAAGTGGACAGAGGTGTTAAAATCAAGAAGAGCAGCTGCACACCATCTGTTAGCGAACATCGTAGCTAAGGTTGATTGATTGGTGACACCGCTACAGCATCATCGCCGTTTCAGTCAAGAGTGAACTGAAAGACAGGTGTCGTCTATCGATTTCTATCAAGACTCTCTGCATTTTATTCACTAATCGTTCAGAATACGCCGTGCAAGTGATTATCGGTTTTTCCCTAAATTCAGCAGCTGTTGTGAAAGAGGTAAGCAAACCGACACGCCTGTCAGTCTGTGCACAGTGATGTCAAAGCGGAAGTGCTCGTTTCGAGATGCTTTCTCCTAAGAGTATCCTGGGATCAAGCGAAGCGAGAAAGGAGATCATTTTGCATACTGCGACTTGTGCCACTCCGATCTGAATATCTCCAACGGTGGAAGCTCTTATCTGAAGAAGCACGTGGAATCTGCTACTCATACTGCTGCAGTGAAGGAAAAGAATTCTCATTGCGCCATCTCAAAATTTTTGCGACGAGAGACACCGGACGATCTGAAAGCTGCGGCAATTGAAGGCACATTTGCCTTTCATGCTATAAAGCACCATCACTCTTTCAACTCGGCTGACTGCACTACTCACCTCGTACAATCGCTGTTCTCTGACTGTAACGTGGCTAAGAAATTGACTTGTGGACGCACGAAAATGGATGCTATTATCAAAGGAGTCTTGGCTCCGGCATCCGTTAGAGAGTTGCTGCTCTCCCTCGGCAATTCACCTTATTCCATCTCAACCGATGCCAGCAACCACCACGAGACCAAGACATTTCCCGTTGTGATCCGCTATTTTGACAATGAGGGTTTGCAAGTGAAGCTTCTCGACTTCGCAGATCTCCCTGGAGAATCAAGTGAGATGATTGCTTCATTTTTGGCATCAGTACTTTCAAAACATAAACTTAATCCCCGTCGTTGCTTGGCTTTTAGTGCAGACAATGCCAATGTAAACTTTGGCGGCAAGAATCTGCGTGGTTCAAACAACGTCTTCGCTCGTCTTCGGGAAAGTGTGAACAGTGCCCTGATTCCAGTAGGATGTCCCGCTCACATTGTTCATAATGCTGCTAAATCTCCAGGTGAGTCCCGCTCGTGTGACGCCGAAGCCAAGTAATGGTCAAAAGACCGTTCCAGGACAGGACAAGTCAAAAAAAAAATTGGTATCTTTAAAAACGACATAAATTCATGAATTTAGTCCCTTTTTCAGGTTTTTAAGACCTGAATTCATGAATTTAGTCCATTCAAAAAGTACCATTTTTTCAAAAAATGGTATTTTTAAAAACAACATAAATCGGAGCGAAGCTCCTCTGGCTTAAGCCGATTCATGAATTTGAACCCTTTTTCAGGTTATGAAGACCTAAATTCATAAATCGGCTAAAGCCAGAGGAGCTTCGCTCCGATTTGGGCGTTTTTAAAAATACACAATTTTCAAATTTTTCAAAATCTCAAATTTGAGAATTACAATTTTTACCTTGAAAATCATGACCGTTCCAGGACACCGAAAATCATAAAAGTTGAAAATCTCAAATTTGAGAATTACAATTTTTACCTTGAAAATCATGACCGTTCCAGGACACCGAAAATCATAAAAGTTAAGAATCTCAAATTTGAGAATTACAATCGGGCGAAGCGCGAAGCCCTAGAACCTTCGGTTCGATTTTCACCCCCCGCCAAAATCATGACCGTTCCAGGACACTGAAAATTAGTATTTTTAAAAACGTCTTTTAAATCCATTTTTCAGGTTTTTAAAATATATCATGTGACTAAAAATATTTGAAGGAATTGACATATTCTTAACAATAAGTTTAGGTACTTTTACAATTGTCATTCAATTGTAGAGAACATCTGCTTCCCGCATTTAAGAATAAAATGCATTTCAGTGTAAGGAGCTTTGTCCTCCAACTCAAACATTTGAAAGGAAACAATGTATGAAAGAACAAACAGCTGCTACTACTCTGTGAAACAATGACATTTTAATTGTACGTTAGGCGAGTTGTTTTAAATTCTTGTTAGTGCGTCAGCACATCCGTATGACGTTAAGATATCTGCCAGCTGTACTGTTTTCATTTATCTCTCTCGTCTGTCATTGTATCGTGTGCTCAGATTGTTGTGTTATTATTTCAATCAACACTTATCATCTGCTTGCTCTCATCGTTCCGCTATCTTTAATTACGTTATTCTTATATTTTGAACATAGTGATTTGTACTAATTTATCCGTCAATCATGAGTCAAGCAGTCGTTGAACAACAAGCCAACATAGCAACGGTACTTCCAGAGTTCTTCAAAAATATTGCGGATTTGTTCATTCCATCGGAGAAACATTCTGAATACTTTTCGTATATAGACCAGCAAGTGAAGAAAGCGCCTCTACTCTTCAATCCTGACGCTATACGTTCTGCTCGAAAAGCATACAAAGAGCAACATAAAATCGCAGCCAGAGCAAAGAAGGAAGCAGCACTTCCCTTCAGAATCAAAACATTTACAAAACAGTTGAAGGAAAGTGTTGTTGAACGTCATACATTCATCGAATCAGTGGAATATTTTACAGAACCGGCGGGGGACATATCAACGACAGTGAATTCTTTGAAACAACACTTGAAATACGAAAAACAAAGCCATCTTTTGAGTGTCACATGTAAAATTTTTATTGGAAAACACGCAAATCATATATTATCCTTGTGTGAGAATAATAAAGCAGATTTCACATATCTCTTAAAACATCACAATATTAACTTTTCACGAACTGAATTGAGTTTCGCAATGAAGTTGGCAAAACTGGCAGATAAATATCAGACTCTTTGTAGAGTCTCGCTTCCTATACGACTGTTAAAAACTAATCTTTCAATCTTGGAGCAGTGTCTTTCACAAGATGAGGGTTTTTGGAATAATTGATTATTCAACCCTTCTGTTTTAAATGCAATGTTATTTCCTCTTGCACATGTAAATACAATAGAGTGTTTCATCCAATGAAACCTTGTCCTCGCGTGGACAGAAAACCCATTGTTTAGAAAATTTGTATCTGTCGGTTTTAAATGCAATGTTATTTCCTCTTGCACATGTAAATACAATAGAGTGTTTCATCCAATGAAACCTTGTCCTCGCGTGGACATAAATCTTATTGTTTAGAAAATTTGTATCTTATATGCAATGTTATTTCCTGTTTTAAATGCAATGTTATTTCCTGTTTTCAATCATTTTCATTATGTTGTTATATGCAATGTTATTTCCTGTTTTAAATGCAATGTTATTTCCTGTTTTAAATGCAACGTTATTTCCTGTTTTAAATGCAATGTTATTTCCTGTTTTAAATGCAATGTTATTTCCTGTTTTCAATCATTTTCATTATGTTGTTATATGTCGTCATTTTTCTCTCATCCAATGAAACCTTGTCCTCGCGTGGACAAATTTACATGTATTTCAATGTATCCAAATTGAATGTATGCAAAGTGGTTGTAACCAAATTGAAATATCCATGTGTTGTTTTTAATTTCTCATTTACGGGAATATAATAGAAATATTGTATCTTCTATAAAAATGAGAAACATCAGAGACTTCCAAAAAATATACAGCAAACAAAACCACATTAAATTTCGATTTAAATGAGATTGCTAAGCAATTGGGAGAAAAGAATTTTCACATATTGATGAGTAATGAATTACTATTGTTAAAAGATGAGCGAAACACCAACTCTATGTAGTTAAACACTAACACAATGCAACAATGTAACGTTTAAATTTAGATTAAATTAAATAATTTCAAAATCGAATAAGTAGTAAAGAAAGACATCATTAGAGACCAGTTTTAAATCAATACCCCCCCCCAAGTAGTAAGGAAAGTCATCATTATAAAAATGTTTTAAATCAATACCCCCTTCTGACTAAGTAGTAAAGAAAGACATCATTAGAGACCAGTTTTAAATCAATACCCCCCCTTCTGACTTCTAGGGGTCCCTTAAGAAATTTTTTTATTATAAAATGAGCAACATAAATAAGTTTTTTAAATTATATGGAACGCAAACTACGACAAATTTCGACCTAAAGAAAATCGCTAATCGATTAGGAATAAAGAATTTTCATGTTCTAATGAGAAACGAATTACAATTCCTAAAAAATAGGCCAACAGGAACCTTCAGTTCCCGGAACAAAGTTCCATCAATAACTGTAAATTTCATAACGAATCTTCACACTTCAGACCAAAACGGCGTACATTGGTCAGCAGGTATCTTTAGTAAAAACGGAGATAATTATTATTTTGACTCATACGGTTTGCCCCCTACAAATGAAGTAAAAGAATTACTTGGAACGGGAACATACAATACATTTCAAATTCAAAAACCGGGAACAACTTATTGTGGACAATTATGTTTATACGTTTTGTACAAATTACAAAAAGGAGTATCATTTCTAGATATTATGTTAGAGTTAAACAATCTATAACTCAAGCGAAGCTAGCTAAAGCGCCACCTAAAGGTTAAAGCTCTGTTTTCTGTAATTCATTTTGATAAAAACGTCCTCTGATATCCTCATTATCTAAATCTTTAATTTCATAAGTAATCGGATAACTTTGATTTATTTTACAAATTTCAAATATTTCTTTAGTCCAATAACCAACAAAGCCCTTTTCAAATTTATTCTTATATTTAAATATTCTAACTCTATCTCCAATCTTAAATTTCGGCTTACGTTTCTGTAAATTCGGATTACTCTCATTCGAATAATTATTCTCGAATATTTTCTTTCGTATTAAATCAGGGTCGTCAGAAGCATTCTTTGGGGTTTCTTCAATACCTGAATGAACTTTATTATTGTACTCTTCTACAACTCCTGGTAATATCCTCAACCATTTCTGATTTCCTTGCTGAGTAAACTTTTTGAAAATTTTATTTTTTAACGTTCGATTGAATCTTTCTATCACTATAGCTTTTCCTGCGTTTTCAGTTGAATAAACAGTTTCAAATAGTGGTTGAACGTTTCGGTTATAAAATTCCGACCCTTTATCAACAAACAATTTTTTGGCTTTCTCTTACTTTCTTTAAAGATTTCTTCAAACGCATATTTAACTGATAGACCACTTTTATTTTTTAAAGGCTTTACCCAAGCGTATCGTGTATATAAATCTATAACTGTCAATGCGTATTTGTAGTCAGACTTTGTCTTAGAACCTTCGGTTCGGTCCCTTTCATTCGGCATATGAATAAGATCAGCACTCCAAATATCATCTTTATTAAATACTTTTACTTTTAATAAATATTTAGGCTTTCTATATTCTTTATGAATTTCAGATGCATAAACGTCTGAATTATGATTTTCATTTAAACCCTGACCGAATAATATTTTAGCTTGTAAAGCTTTCTTAACAAACATTCTTTCAATTTTTTCTCTAAATATAGGATTCTGAATACTATCTAATTCTTGTATCATCTTCTTATCAGCTGCATGACGAGAACTTAGATCATGATTTTGATAAGCTAAATCATGCCTGTAAGCTGCGGCATCTACTCTATTTATCGGTTCTTCACCTGGTTTCGGATTATTATTCTCATCTAGTCTTATATCTAATCGAGTTCCTGGCCCAGTATATGAATGACCAAGAAGATGTTTTTCTTTCGAATATTTACTCCAAATAAATCCAGGAAAGTTTTCTAATGTTTTTTGTATATCACCACCGTAGGTAGTAGCCAAACTTTGTTTGTTGTCGTTACCTTCATAAATTTTACAATTTGAGTTTTTATTTTTGTTTAATAGATAATTCAATAAATCTAAATTAGAAATTTTTAATTTAATTAAATTTTCGGAATTTGTAGAATTCATTTTAAAAGATAAAAAAAATTTAAAAGATAAAATAAAATAATTGTTTTACCGAATCGGAGCGAAGCTCCTCAGGTTATTACCTTATCATACTAGGACTTAGATATATTCCAGAACCATCTTTAGTTTCTTTAATTTCAATTAAATCATCAACATTGTGGAGAATATTTTTAAGAACTCGTTTTCCTTCATCAACTAATTTTAATTTACTAATAAAATTATCTACTACTCCTTTTCCTTCGGGCGAAGCCCTGGAAGACATCTCCGATGTCCCTTCAGCCCTAGCAACTTTCTCTAACTCTCTATTATGTCGTTTTTGTTCTTCTAATGCTGCCTTCTCTGATTTATTTTTATTTACTGCTTGGACAATACCAGCTGTCCCACCTGCAACACTTCCTGCAGCTGCTATGCCTCCTATTATTAGTGGAATTAATGGGAGAATCCCGCCATTCTTTTCTTCTTGTAATTGAATATTCTCTATCATTGGTTTACTTATGTAATACTTTTTTTTATTAATAGTGATAGTTTTAGGGGTATTTTTGTCAACAATATTACGTAATTTTAATTCAACAGTTTTATTATTAATATTACTTTTCGCTTGCGACATTTTTAATAAAAAATTTTAAGTTAAGAATTTAAAGTTATCAAAAATTTTAATCTATTCTAGTTACCAAAAATTTTAAGTTACCAAAATTTTTAATCTATTCTAGTTATGAAAATAATTTTAATTAACTTATCGGAGAGAAGCTCCTCTGGCTTTAGCCGATCGGACCAAGGGTCCTCAGGTTATTAACCAATCCTAACCATCTTTCCATTAAGAATTTCAATAGAATATTTTGCATCTTCTAGCAATAAACCATAAGCCATCAATGAAGTTGTGGAATCTTTCTTTTCAATATTAATTGTTACATCACAACCATTTTTAATAATATCTTCAGATTGTGCACTTAAATCGAAACAGAAAATTGGATATAAATGTCTCCAATCTCCAGGAGTTAATTGTGGTTCAACTCCAAATTCTATACAAAGATTTCTATAAGCATCATATCCTTCCATAAATTGATTATTGGTATCATCGAATCTTAATGGATCAATTGGATATCGAGTTTGATTTAATGAAACTTGTAAACTTCGAATTGTATTAATATGAAAAATATTGTTGTTCTTGTCAAAACTTGGAGAATTATTTCTTTGAAATGTTAGTAATAAATATCTTGGTGTATTCGCAGTTCTAGTAAAATGCCAGTTAAATCTTTGTTCGGAAAAAGTTACTGAACTAGCAGTTCTCTTTAGAAAATTAACTGGAATTGGTTTGTTAGTATTTAATCTTTTTGCAATAGCTGTTTCAACCTCTAAACTAGGAGTAATATGCTTAATCCACCATTCAAGTCTATCAATTTTTAAATATGCTTTTTTTCCAGTCTTACCAAAAAAGATTAATTCATTATTTGCTGTACGATGAATTATTAATTTAAATTTTAATTGATATGATATTTTATCATAATCTAAATAACCGAATAATGGAGACAATGACCAATTTACTGTCTGTTTACTTTTTTTGTTAAATTCACGTCTTTCTTTATATGCTTCATTATTTGTTTTATTTAAATGTTTTGCAATATTTTCTACATCTTTCGCAATTCCTGCGGCATCTGTTCCAGCGTGAGTTAAATCCTCAATAATTATGCCATCATTAGTATCAGGAAACCAACCTTCGATTTCATGCTTTTTATTATTTTCACCAATTATTACAAATCTAAGCATTGTATCAATTACACCTGGAGAATCACTTATTGTTTCTATATTTTGAGTTGCAACATCTAAACGCATTTGTGTAAATAAACTTGGGAAAAAATTATTCTCTAGTGTAATATTATCGGTATCTGGTAATGGTGTTGTAAAATTAGCATCACTATATAAAGAATATTCACAGTGTAAAAATGAATCAGGTAAATATAAATAACTCTGCTGATTATCAACTTCAAAGATTAAATCTCCTCCAGTATTTACTCTACTGGAAGATCCGGGATTCATAGCAATTCTTATATAGTCATTCTTTTTTTGATTATAACTGACGAACGGAGGATCGTCTAATCTAAATTTATTTTCGATAAGCGAAGACATTTTTATAAGAAATAATTTGACTTTTTGCTTTTCTCACAGATAGAAAAAATTTTTATTAAATATAATTTTAAAATTTTACTAAAAATTGCTAAAAAATTTACTAAAATATAATTTTAGAATTTTGCTAGACCAGCTCCGCTACAGCTTTGCTGGTTAGACCGAAGGTTGCTACTCACGCCATTTCCTCTTATTTCTTCAATTGTTTTTTCATTATGTTTACTATCAGACGGAGCTCCGCTCCTCAAGGTTTCCCCAACAGCTATGTTAGCAATTTTGTTTTTTGTTTCATCTGAAAGTTTTTTTAATTTTTTTAGTTCTTCAGAATCATTCTTGAGTTTACGAATAGCTTCTAGTTGTTTTAATTCGTTTTGTGATTTAACAGCATTTGATATTGCACTAGCTGTACTACCTATAGCAGCTGCTCCTTTTGCGGCAGATATTATATATTATAAAATATTATTTTATTAAAATATTCTTAAGCATTCCGGAAGAGAGGAGAGGTATAAAAATACTTCTTTTGAGTATAGGAACAAAAAGTCCGACACATTCCGGAGGTTCTACAGAGGTTAAAAACACTCATAAGAGTGTAAGAATGCTAGTCCGGAATCAACAAATAATAACTCCTAAATTTTTTATTTAAAAAATAATAAATGAATAAAAGCGAAAATTTGGAAGATTTATATTCACCGGTTATAATTAAAAGTGATAAAAGTAATAAAAGTAATAAAAGTAATCTAAGTCGTCATAAATCTCTTAATGCAATAAACGAAATAATAAATAATTATATGAATAACACTGAGTTTCAAGATACACTAACCCCTCAAGATCCGAATCTCAAAGATATTAATAATATTGTAGATAATCCTATATATAATACTAAATATAATAATAATATAGATAAAAATATATATAATAATAATATAGATAAAAATATATATAATAATATAGATAAAAATACATATAATAAAAGATATTTAGAGACACTACCCCCTAATTCATCTCTTAATAAAAAAATACCACAATCAGATCTTACACGTCTTTGGAATTTTTTAAAATTTCATTGTATAAAAATATTGTTAGCATGTATTTTAATATTTTTTATTTATCATCTTGTTATATGTATTGGTAATCAATGGGGTTACTTTCTAACAGAGGAACAAAAGAGAATAAATTTTTATAAACAAGAAAAAAAAACTTTTGAAGGATGGAAGACTGAGGAAGATAAGATTAAGGATAAAACTAATAATAAAAATATTAAACAAGGTAAAATGTATCAAGAAAATTTACATTTCATTGTTTACGGTAAAACTGGAAGTGGTAAGACTACGTTTATTAAAAAATATATAAACCAATATTATAAGGATGAAACAAAAGTACATATTTTTTGTATGCATACTTCTGAATGGCCAACTTTTACAAACGTCTATAATGATAAACAATTAGATGAGTTACAAGATATGGAAAGTTTTGCTGGTACACCTGAAAATAAATCTTTATTAATTTTAGATGATGTTGCAAGTTTATCAAAACAAAAAAATATGTCAGAAATATTTACAAAAGGAAGACATCAAAATATTGAAATAGTTGTATTAGCTCATAAAGCTTGTGATGTAGATAATAAGATTAGAGAAAACATTCAAACATTTTTTACAACTACACAAAATAATGCAGCATTCTTTAATGATATTAATAAAAATTATAAAATGAATATGCCTTTATCATATTATACACAACATAAATATGGAATAATACGTGTTGACACCATAAGAGGACATATGCAAGTATATGATAAAGATTTAAATATATTAGTAGATACCGAACATGAAATCTATAATAACTCTCAAGATTTTGATATTAGAATGTATGCAAATGCAAAACATTTATCAAATCAAGTTATAGAACAAATAATTATCTTTTTAGAGTCTGAAGCAAAAGTACCACTAAAAATTATTCCTGATACATTTTATTTTTATTTTGATCATTATTTAAATGCAAAATTTGGTATACCAATACCTAACAGATTACAAGATAATGAAACATTAAACTATTTAAAAATTGCAATAAATGATGTTAGAAACGGTTTAAGAAAAGCAACCCCAATAATATCTGATGTTAAATCTACATTTTCTGATGCTAAATCTACATTTGATGAAGCCAAAAAAACATATAATGATATAAAACCATTAATAAATGGTGTAAGTGAAATACTTAATAATTAAACAAATTTATCATAATCTAACCGAAGGTACTAGGGCTTCGCACGATTTTGCAGATATATTAGTATTTTTTTTTCTCTAAAAATTAAAACAAAAATTCTTTTAAAAAAAACTAAAACACAAATTTTTTCTTTAAAAAATAAAAAATGGAAAAATTTTATTGCAACTTATGTAAAAAAAAGTTACAAACAAAAAGAAGTTATCAATCTCATCTACAAAGTAAAATGCATTTACAAAATGTAGAACGAGTTGATGAAGGAAATATATTAAAATTAAATAGTTATAAAAACTATCTAGAAACATTGCCTACTGATATAAAAGTTAAAAAAATGTTTGATGATTATTCACATTCGGAATATAAAAAAGTTTTTAATAGTGAAGATGAACATGTATCAGATGGAAGATATTTATTTAGCGATACTGATGAATTTAACGAAATAGATGAATTTGATGAAGCCGTAACAGATATAAAATATTTATTTAATGAATCGGTTGAATATAATGAAACCGATAAAACTTTTTCTGATATTCTAACCAACTTTTCTAATATATTTAAGAAATCTTTCAAATGTTATATGAATGTAGAAGTACTTTATACAAAAAATGGACCTGATGGAATTCCTGAAGAAATAATACAAGGACATTTTACAAAGTCACAAGAAATTCA
The DNA here is from genome assembly GCA_907163375.1 of Prostheceraeus crozeri. Classification (NCBI taxonomy): domain Eukaryota; kingdom Metazoa; phylum Platyhelminthes; order Polycladida; family Euryleptidae; genus Prostheceraeus; species Prostheceraeus crozeri. The sequence continues at coordinate 71,332 of CAJQUW010013155.1, forward strand.
TAATGTAAATAATATACAACCCATATTTGAATCGATGATACTTAAATTAGAAAATTGTATAATTGAAGCCCAGTTACGTGAATCTGGTTGGAGATTTGTTAAAATAATATCTAAGAAAATAGTAATTGATAAATATAAAAATAATACTGGTGGTAGTTATGTTCCTTTACCTTTCAGTTCACCTCAATTAATCAACATAAAAAATGAAGATGATTATTGTTTTCTGTGGAGTATTATAGCACATTTACATCCTGCAAAATATCATAAAGAAAGACTAAGTCATTACAATAAAGAAGAATACATAAGTGAATTTGATCTTTCTGATGGCTTAGATGAATTTCCATATGATGATAATAGGTTAATAAAGTTTCATAAAAAGAATAAAAATTTAATAGAAGTAAATGTTTTTGAATTAAATGTGAATTATGTTTCTATTGGTAAAATTACTCCACTTTACTCAGATTCAAAAAAATTTTATTTGAATAATAAAAATTTATGTCAATCAGAAATAGTATATAATGATAGAGGAAATTACATGCATCATAATATTTTTTACCAAGGAAATATAATATGTACTGAAAAATTTGAACTTGTTAAAACACTATCACCAATAATGATTAATCATAATAATTATAAAGGACGTACTGATGATTATAATTACAAATATTCATCTTTATCTTCAGAATACCAACAAAAATTAGAAAATTTAAATAAAAGTTTACAAAAATGTAAAATAGATTATCAACAACAAACAAAAATGTTACTACAAGAATATCACCATAAATATCAAAATAAGATAGAAACAATTCAAAAATTAAATGAAGAAAATAATAAAGAATCGGCTAAAGCCAGAGGAGCTTCGCTCCGATTAAATAAGGAAGAAAATGAAACCAATCAAAAAATAAATGAATGTTTAAAAAAATGTCTACAACAATATAAAGAACAATATGATAAAGAATATAGTTATCAGTTACAAATATTAAATCAAAATTATTATCAAAATACATTTAATATTACAAAAGAAATTAATGAAACACATGAAATATATAAAGATGAATTTGAAAAACTAGAACAGTCAAAACAACCAGCACAAGCGAATATATTATATTATCAGGGTCATTTTATATTGTGTAAAGATGTTTCTATATTTACAAAAACTTCAGATAATAAAAATTTTCCTTGTCTTCAATGTATGACAAGTTTTAGAACTTTAGAAGAAATGAATAGACATTTGGAGAATTGTCAACAAAACGAAGCAGTTCAAAATACTTTTCCTAAAGATGATTATTTAGAATATAATAAATGGTATTTTAAAAATAAAGTACCCTTTACTATTTATTGTGATTTTGAAGCATATAATGTTAATATGACACAAAATCGAACGGAAAGTTCCAGGGCTTCACCCGATTCTGAAAATTATAATTCTGAAAATTATAATTCTGAAAAAAGTGCGCCTGAAAGAAGTGCACCTGGAAAAAGTTCAACTGAACAAAGTAAAGAAAAATATTTATTTGAACAAAAACCATTATGTTGGGGAATGTACATTCATTCAAATTATCCTGAATTATTTAAATCAGAATATTTACAATACTATGGTGAAGACAGTTCAGAAATGTTTACAAAGAAAGTAGAAGAATTACAAGGACGTTTTTCACAATTGCTTGAAACAAATAAACCAATGATACCATTAACGGATGAAGAAAGAAAAGAATTTTATGATGAAATAAATTGTTATTACTGTGGAAAAGGTTTTACAAATAAATATAAAACTGGCAGAGGTAGATATATTGATAAAGTAAAAGATCATGATCATCTAAATGGATTATATAGAGGTGCAGCACATAATTCTTGTAATCTTAATGCTAACAAATTTAAATATAACTTTGTTCCTTTATATTTCTACAATGGTTCTAAATATGATTTCCATCTAGTAATGAAAGATTTATTTTCATCTGAAAAATTACAACAACAAAAAATAAATGTACTATGTAAACAAGAAGAATATTTTTCAATGCAATTAGGTTGTATTAGAATTTTAGATGCATTTAGATTTTTTACTCCTTATTCATTAGATGTTATGGGAAAAACTTTGAAATCTGAACAATGTAAAATATTAAATAAATATAATTTAAAACCTTTAAAAGGAATATTTCCGTATGAGTACATAACTGGAGATTTTAATTCTGTGAATAAAATTATGGAAGAAGAACTACTCTGACTAGGCTTTGCCTCGAGGGGCTTCGCCCCGACTGAAAGTCGATCGAAGATTTGTTTACTGAGTAATAAAAAATATACAACATAGTGGTATAATATTTTTTTGTTGTTATCAGCTTTAATTTTATCTATTTTTGAAAATATAATATTTGAATTTTGTGGTAACATTGGAATACAGCAAAAACATTTTACTGAACAAATTATTTTTTTATTGCTTTGTTGTTTGTAATCTTTTCGTTTAAAGTTTTCTCGTTTAAAGTTTTCTCGTTTAAAGTTTTCTCGTATTAAGTTTTGTTTAATAAAGTTTTGTCTAATAAAGTTTTTAGCTCTTCTAAAAAAATTTTATCATCACTAAAAGTTTTACCATCACTAGAAATTTTACCATCCTTTTTATTTTTATCATTAACTTTTTCTGTCTGTGATTGAAATGATATTTGATTTACTTCATTAGCTATTTGATCAAATTTTTCAATCTCATCTAACGTAATAACATTATCATCACATACTCTTTGAAAGTAGTAGTGTAGTTTATCATAGACTTCTTTAATATGTAAATGCTTAGTTTTTAATGATTTTCGTTTCTTAGTTATTAAAGATTTATCTAACATTGTAACAAGTGAAGTTGCAAAAACACCCGTACCTTTAAAGCTGTAGCAACTACTGGAATTACTAAAACACCTGAAGATATAACAATTGTTAAAGCACCTAAACTTATTGTTAAGAATATGCCAATTCCTTGTGTTACATTCTTAACTTTAGTCCATCTCTTTCTTAATTTTTTATAATGCTCTAATCTTAATAATAATTGAGATCCTTTATCTTTCATATACCTAACTCTGTCTTTATGTTTTTCAATATTTAATTCACTTATTTTTAATTGAGATAACGAAGGATATATTCTTGAGGTTTCTTCCATTTTTGTTCCTTCCATTTCTGAAGTTCCTTCCATTTTTGTTTCTTCCATTTTTAAAGAAATATTATTAGTCACATGATATATTTTAAAAACCTGAAAAACGTCTAAACTCATGAATTTGAAATTCTCAACTTTTATGATTTTCGGTGTCCGGTTTTAGATGACCTTGAACGGTCATGATTTTGGCGGGGGGTGAAAATCGAACCGAAGGTTCTAGGGCTTCGCGCTTCGCCCGATTGTAATTCTCAAATTTGAGATTCTTAACTTTTATGATTTTCGGTGTCCTGGAACGGTCATGATTTTCAAGGTAAAAATTGTAATTCTCAAATTTGAGATTTTCAACTTTTATGATTTTCGGTGTCCTGGAACGGTCATGATTTTCAAGGTAAAAATTGTAATTCTCAAATTTGAGATTTTGAAAAATTTGAAAATTGTGTATTTTTAAAAACGCCCAAATCGGAGCGAAGCTCCTCTGGCTTTAGCCGATTTATGAATTTAGGTCTTCATAACCTGAAAAAGGGTTCAAATTCATGAATCGGCTTAAGCCAGAGGAGCTTCGCTCCGATTTATGTTGTTTTTAAAAATACCATTTTTTGAAAAAATGGTACTTTTTGAATGGACTAAATTCATGAATTCAGGTCTTAAAAACCTGAAAAAGGGACTAAATTCATGAATTTATGTCGTTTTTAAAGATACCAATTTTTTTTTGACTTGTCCTGTCCTGGAACGGTCTTTTGACCATTACTAAGCCATCATATTCAAAATCGGTAGTCATTTTACTGGCTCTACCCTTCGCCACGAGCAGTTGAAGGATTTCTGCGAGTTCGTTGAGGTGAGGTACATGACTTTGCCAAGTCACACGCGTACCCGATGGCTAACTCTTTACCCGATCATCGAGCGAGTGGTGACTTTATGGCCTGCCCTGAAATCCTATTTCTTATCAGTCGAAACTTCACCGAAAGTGTTGAAAATTTTTTTCACTAAGGAAGAAAGCCACATATATTTTTATTTCCTCCTGAGTGTGTTGCCATTATTCCAACATGCTACACTCACGTTGGAAAAGAATGAGCTCATCCTGCCTGATATGATCGATGCAATGCGGCAGCTGCGCGAAAAACTTTCGCAGCGAAAGGAAGGTGAATTTTATGGGGCCACTACCTCTGTTCAGCTCGACTTAGTGTCAGATGTCGTCAAAGATCGCCAGATCCGCAGAGAGTTCAAGGAGTTCTACGAGACTGCAATTGATTACATCGACACTTGGTTCCACCTTAAGAGCTTTCCACCGGCAACCGATTGGCTGCGTCTTCGACTCAACAAGATTTCATACGAAGATGTGCGGAAAACTGCTGAATTCCTCGTGCCAGAGGTCGCATTGACGGACTCTCTATTTGATGAAGTGACGGAGCTGAACTTAATGCTTCAGGCTTCCTCTGACAGTCTTTCAGCAATTTCGACGACGCAGAAATGGGCCACTTTGCTTCGAAACCGCTCACTTGCAAATATTCGTGAGATTGTCTCTTCAGTACTTGCGATACCAACGTCGAACGCGGTAACCGAGAGGGTGTTCTCCTTGATGAATATACAGTGGAGCGAGGAAAGAAATCGTCTGAAAGTAGACTCTGTGAAGGCAAGATGTAGTAGCAAGATGTACCAGAAACTCCTTGCAGATAACTCATTGCTGAAGAGTATTTTGTCTGGTGAGAAATACATAAAATCATGATAGAAAATTAGATAAACTTCTGTTTTATGGAAAGATTTAGTCTGTTTTTTATTCTCTCCCTCAAAACTTAGTAATTAGCACTTAATTGTCATCAGATGTAGTTTTTTTACAATATTCACAAGAGATAATAATTTTGAATTCTGGCTTTCCTATTAGAACATTTTCTTAACCAAAATTATTCTCTTTGCATTCTTCGGTTAGGTACTGGCTAAAAGTCCCTGTAAAATAGCTATCTCGAGATTGGGTGGAAACATCCGACCTTGCAATTCCTCATACATCAATCGTCGTCTATATAGGGGGTTCTCCTGCCTCCCTTTGAAAATGTCCTTACTTTTGCTTGTGCTGCGATAGCAACCCTATACTTGTACAGTATGTGTAACTAAATGAAAAATGACGAAAAAATTGGAATTCAATTAAAATATCGTGGCATAGTGGTTATGCTCTCATAAAACCGTAATTCTCAACAGCACATGTATGACGATAAATAATTACCTTGATTGTCCATCTTCGTGCGTGGGACGGTGAAACTGCGCGAAGCATGTGAACTTCCCTGTTAGAGGTGTGCAGCGATTGGCTGCGATGAAGCCGGGAATCATCATCGTCCTCTGTGACGTCATAGCTTGACATTAGACAACGGTGATGACTGAGATGAAAACATCCGATGGAATATAATAAAGAATGTTATGTCTTCTGTTTTTGCTAATAAAATTGATACGCAAAAAGTACCGAACTACACCTTTAAGCATTGCGGTGCGTAGCTGCTGCTTCTGCCCAGTCTGATCGCCTGCTAAATCACAATAGTCTAATTTTATCCACGCGTTCCCCCTTTTTTGTGTTAAGTGTCGCCGCTGCTTCTGTCCATATTCCATTTTTGTCTATAGCTTTGTATTGTCTGACCTGCTGCTGCTTCTGCCCATGGGCGCAGCATCTACGGGGGACACGGGGGTCCGGACCCCCGCCAGAATTTTCCTATGGGGGTCGGACCCCTGTTGGAACGGCATGATTTCCATGCCTCTTTCGTTGACCGTAAACTGTCGGAAAGCCTCGTTATACTCATATAATCATGCCTGAGGAGACCGTATGCTGTGAAAAATCCATATATCCGGAATTTCCATCAATTCTTCATTTCTTTTACTTCATTTTGCTCACCTTAGCACGTGCAAGTATGGCTTTGTTAATAAAGAATTTCATTCCAGGGATTGGCACCGTCTTATGACATCAGTCAAGACATCTGGTATCGTCATTAAGTCTTAAAGCGTCAACGCTTTGCATGTGCAGCACCTACTGTGCAATGCATTAGCGAGACACTAAATCCCACTTGGCGGGCATCACACATCGAGCCCTCCGGCCAAACTCCATTAAACATTTGGAAGATTGATTAACGTAGTGGACACATACACATTTCATTCATTCCTTGATTTGTGAGAAATGTATGTGAACTAGCTTTGCTATCCGAATTTGCTTTGAAAATCATTGACAGGAATCTTCAGCCTGTGTAGTGTATCATTTACATTTGGAACATACTTTTATTTACAAAATACTTTCGACTATCGTCTGATTCGACTCACCGGATTGAACTGTCTGTCACCGGAACCAAACGAATGCGAACTTTGGATATGTATTGGTAAGTAAGTTACACTGTGTATTATTCACAAAATGCAACTTTTTTTATTATGAAATGTACGAAATGATGCTGTCTCAAAGCGTAATAGAATAAAACATTAATAAGTACACACTGAATGAGAAGTTGTGTATTAAATATTTTAAAAGGATAATAAGTCAAAGAATTTTACATTGTTTTAGATTAATAGTATATTTTCCAATTTTTCAATGGATAACTTCTGATTCATTGTGGCACTCGTATTATGAATACAATTCGATATATGCATTTTGAGTTTAAGCATTCTTTTGAGGTAGGACCTATTCAGTGATATACGACAAAGTTTGCTTCCTATTCCTGGACAACTGTTTTCCTGGCTACAACTGCTTTTAAAGGCTAATAGGTCTCATTTGAATGTTGAATCACTGAAACGTGCTTCGAAAAATGTTAGAGATTAGTAATCCTGCACGCGTTATAGTTTATTCAAGTACCTACATGCAGTTGGCCTTGCCCAGTTTAGCCATTCGCCAGAATGATTGTGAATAGCAAAAATATACATAAATTTTTTATGAATGTGTTTATTTCATGTATCTATGTGAGCAAAAATGTGTGTACAAATACAATCCAAAAAACGGAGCTTACTGCAGTCCGCGCAAGCTATTAATGTAGGTATGCTACAGGTCTGGTAAATAAAATCACATTCAGCGCCATCGACTTTGTCTTGTATGTTAGCTTATCTGTAGATTCTTACCACGATTGAATCAAAGTGTTTCGATGTCAAAAGAATTTCGTAGAAGCATTCTGAGATTCTTAATGAATTGATTAATATGCTTTGTATGCAAGAGAGTACAGTCAACGAAGCTTAAAAATTCGATTAATCACTTACTTACTTTCTGCCTGATTTTGAGACCTTTTTTCCTTATGTTTGGAGATTGGCAATTAATTGATTAATTAATCGAAGTATGGACCCAATTGCAAATAATTGATTGATCCAAATTTAATTGATTGACAATATATAAATAAATTTTTCCAAGCCGAGCTCCGATGATGGCACAATGGCTTGGCCACCATCAGCGCTCCGGAGTTGGAGTCTACCGGAGTCCTATCACTTGGCCGGAGTCGAGAGGCCGGAGTCGACTTGGCCGCACTCCGACTTAGTGGCAAGATTGTTATAGTCTCAAGACAATATTTTTTTTTTAACATTTTAATCGTTTTATCTATCGAGTTTCTCTAGCGACATTTATCTAGATTCTAGACAATTATTTTATCAATAATCATTTGATCATTTCATCTTTCATACAAATAACTTAATTTGTCCATAACTTAACAAGTGATTACCGCAAGCACTCTAGGCTCTATTGTACATAATTTGTTGTCTTTCAAATGATTTGACGTAGATAGCTATCACAACATTACAAATTTGTAATCATGCAAATTATCTATTATTGATAATACGCATTTATGTATAATGTAGCCTACATGTAGGCTTACAGGATGCAACATTCTATGTATAAGCTATTGTGTTTTCTCGAGTGTTTCATTGAGCAGTCTATGTATGATGAAAAGTCAATGGAATGATAGCAAATTCGATTAATACGATATGAATGATGCGGAAGCCACGGGATTGGATTACCTTAATCAACATGCTAAAATGATACTTCTGTAAATGACTTCAACACAGTTTGACACACGATTTTGATGAACAAGTAGAAAGTTCATAATTTCAAATTTCAAAATTTATCAATTACCTCTATTCACTTTGGTTCCCAAAAGCAAACAATTTAAGTATCAACGCATGAAAGAACAACATCTTGCCTGCAGCTGCTGAAGCATACTTCGAAGCAGTTACCAAGTAGAAAAAACTAAGTCATAAATATCGCTACAGAATTAGTGTACAGATGGAAGTCTGAATGTGAAGCAAAATTTGGTAAAGACGCATTTATTAAATCATATAAATTAGCTACACAAGGTTTCTTCCCATTTGAAAATGATATGTGTACTCAGGCTGATGGTGTATCGATGGGGTCCCAAACTTCAAGTCATCGCAAGAATACCTACACGGATTACTAATAAATCATCATTCTTATTGCCCCAAACAGTGGAAAACATGTTTTGTGAATGGCATGGTGCATCGAGCATACACCGCTTCAAACAACTGAAATACATTTCATAGTGAAGTAATAGCAAGGATAACTATCCGCCTATGAATTTCGGAGACAATATACTAGCGTTATCTCTGCTCATTCAGATAGCATGTAAATTAATCTCATTTAGAGCCCAAGCGCTCTTGCAGCTCTACAGAATCATCCATCAATGTGCATTGGCTACTTTGTGTGACTGATTTAATTGTATTTAAAAATGTGAAAAAATTGTATCTAAAATTACTGCTAACTTTCCTGCTACACAGCCGTCTGTTGCAGAATTATTTTTTCATTAAAACTATGATCAATTTGTTATTATGATGCTATCAGAATTTGTATATTACAAACCAAGCAATTAAAATCTTAAAAGCACGCAAAAGATAGGCTACGTAGATCTGATCAAGGGATTATATTTTTCAATGCTGATTTCATCAATTCTGATATCCTTTCAATCATCACATCTAAACGATGTTTTCGGACTGATTGAACATCGAAGATTAAGCACAATTAAATGTACGTCGTATGTACCATCAGGTGATTTGTAATATTTATAATTTATGATGTTTCTTTTCGCTTTTCATGATTGACTAAAACAATCATTTCTTATTTGCAGGGGAACAAAATCGTCTGAAAAGTCTACTACCTCAAAACCAGAGTCATCCATTCCACCAAACTCAACGTTGCAGGCGGCATCACCCTCAGAGCCACCCGTCCCGCACACCTCAACGTCACAACAAGAGACCGATCCGTCAAAGACACCCATCCAGCTACCCGTCCCACAGACCTCAACGTCGCAAGGGTCAGATCCCTCAGAAGTACCCATCGATCAACACATCCCACAGACCTCAATGTCGCAAGAGTCGGATCCCTCAGAAGTACCCATCGACCCACACATCCCACAGACCCCAACGTCGCAAGAGTCAGATCTCTCAGAAGTACCGATCGACCCACACATCCCACAGACTTCAACGTCACAGATGACATCACCATTTATGCCAGGTGAAGAGCCATATCATCCACCAAGTAAAGAGATTCCGAGCCAAATAATCGAGCGGAATGATCGGAAATTGAAAGTTTTATCATTTCAAGAGAAATGGTACCAACAATACCCATGGCTACATTTTGATAAGAAGCTGCAACGATTGTTTTGCCTTAACTGCTTAAAAGGATCCCACGCGAAAGTACCATTATTCACCAAACATAAGGGAAGTGTGTTTGTGAATGGAGGCTATAGTGGAAATTGGAAGAAGGCACTGCAGCGATTCAAGGAGCACGGGATACCAGAAGCGCATCGAGTCAATTCATTCCATATGAAGGCCATTGATCAAAAGTGTCATTTCTATGTTGTGTGACAGTCATAGTACTCAGCAAAAGTCGAATCGACGAGTCCTTCTCCTAATTGCACAGGCTGTGAGATACTGCGGAATCAGCGGAACAGCACTCAGGGGTCATGAGCACACGGAGGGCAAATTCAATCTGTTGCTCCGAGTACTTCGTGAGTTGTCTCCTGATCTAGATGAATTCTTAAAACGGGATGACAAGAAGAACAAGTTTACCTCATGGCAAACACAAAATGAGTTTCCGAGAATCATGGCTCATAACGTTCAGCGAAAGTTAATTGAAGACATTAAAGCTTCTCAATATTTTAGCCTGATGATTGATGAGACAACAGACATTGCTGCAAAGGAGCAAGTAGTGTTTTGTGCAAGATACGTACCAGATAGCTTGGATCCTAGAGAGATATTTTTGGCATTCAATGATACGGATTCTACTACTGGTGAAACACTTGCAAATTTGGCGTTGACGTTTCTTCAACAGTTGGATCTACCTCTACAGCTGCTGCGAGGACAGTGTTATGATGGCGCTGCTAACATGTGTGGACACTTCAGAGGTGTCAAGACGAGAATTTTGGAGAAAAATGAAAAAGCACTTTTTGTTCACTGTGTGAATCACAATTTGAACCTCGTTCTTCAAGAAGCTTCAAAGAATATTCCGCTAGTACGAGACACATTGCAGGTGGTCCATGACATAGGAAAACTGGTTAGGGAGTCTGCGCATCGCATGTCAAAATTTACGGCACTTGCAGAATCGAAGGATCTTAGTGCGTATTCAATTCCATCTCCTTTGTGTCCGACCAGGTGGATAACAAGAAGTTAAAATTTGAAAATTATGAGCAATCCGGAACAATACCAATTGACTATGGATGCCCTCGATGAAATAGCTGAGGATTCCACTACGTCTGACATCGGGAGTAAGGCTCGTAACCACTATCTTCAGTTGGAGAGAGGCTCAATTTACCTCGGGATTTCGCTCTGTGAGGGAGTTTTCTCACTGACAGAATTCCTCGCTACAAAACTGCAAGGGACCAAGATGACTGTTTCTGGCGCAACAATGGCTGCTAATGGTGTGATTGAACTCCTGAAGGTAAGCAAATACTACATGCACGAATTTGGATAACTTGGTTAAGGACATGTAATATAGAAGCATATAAGTATACATAAAATTTTCTTATCAGAAAATGAGAGATGACGATTCTTTCGATGAATTGTGGGATCGTTTGCCAACAGGTTGTTACCAAGTTGAGTCTCCAACCATGTACCGCTCCAAGGACAAGGAAAGTTCCCGCCCGTTTAGAGCACACTGACAAGCCATCGACTCCATCTAATGTCAGTGCTGCCTCCTTTTACAAAAGACAATACTTCGAATTGCTTGACTTGGTTATCAATCGCATAAAGGTGAGAAATCAACTCAATATATTAATTTATGGAAAGATGAACTCTTCGAAAAAATTATCCTCTATAACTGATTGCAAAGCAAGAAACACGATGCAGTTATGCTCTTTCTAAATAATCGATCAGCTGCAGGTTTCATTATTATTTTTTTAATTGATTTCAGGAACGCTTTGATCAACCGAATATGTCGACCCTGAAAGTTCTCGAAAATTCTCTATTGACCAAGAACGCAGATCTCATACCTGAAGCATACCACGACGACATGGACATCCAAACTTTGAGGTGTGAGTTTGGACTGTTAAAGCAATCATTCACATCTGCTTCAGATGCTGTTGACGTCTTGAAAAACATGCACGCGGTAAGTTCCATTGACTTTTCTTATTGTTCAATGATATGCAATGGCCTAATTGTTTGACCTGAAAAATTGTAGAATTTTAAGATGCACAGCCCCAGTGAAGCAATCAATTTTGATTTCGAACGCATGTGTGATATGATGTACTCAAATTGACTTAGCTATTACGAAGAGCAATTCTATAGAAATTTTAGAATTTGGTATTGATTATGAATTTGATTGATGGAAATATTGATTATAGAAATATTCATTTTGTTCCTACTACTGTTTTTGTATACTAAATATCGAGCGGATTCAACAAACAATTGACCAATTTACATGTAATGTGATTAATGCCCATATTGTGGGACAATGTACTTTTTCTCATGATTAGTATATTAATGGTTACATCATGATCATATCACCTCAAACATGGAACAACCTGAATCTGCTATGACATTCATTTAATAAACCTTAAGGAAATATGTTTTTAAAGGATAATAACAAATTCATACTTCCAATTTCAGGAGAAACGTAAACTATTTGAAAATTTGGAGAAATTGGTTAAATTAATTACCGTTGTTCCTCCTACAACCGCATCTGCAGAGCGCAGCTTTTCCAGCTTACGCCGCCTCTTGACTTGGCTTCGGTCAACGACTGCAGAGTCAAGACTCAACCACTTAGCAGTCCTATACATTCACAAAGAGCTAACGTGGACCTCAGATTTGGAGGAAGTGTGCAAGGATTTCATCCACAAAGACAATCGGTCACACGTCTTTGGACGATGAGGGCGTTTTGGGCAAGATTTCCACCCATGCATCCATAAAATATACAGCATTCATGGCGGAACTGATGTTTTCTCTTGCAAGACAGCATGTATGCCTATCGCATAAAGTGGGAAATTGTAAATCGTTGAGTACTGATACAGAGATAATGAGGGGCATCGATGTCAATGGTATTGATGTCACTAAACTATGAGCGACTCTGCCTGATAAACAATTGAATGCTGGAGAGCAATTACGCAATATTTCATAATATATCATGAATTGATTTTTTACGGTATTTTATGCGACAATTTGTCGGACCCCCCCCCCTTAGGAAAAATTCGCTGCTGCGCCCCTGCTTCTGCCCATGGTTTTCTCCAATAGTAGAACCTCCGTCTTTGCTGTGCAGTTTAGTTGCTTCTCGTCCCCTGTATTTAGCCGTCCTTGCTGTGTAGTTTTAGTTGCTTCTCGCCTCCTGAAAGTAGTTGTCTTTGCTGGTTAGTTTCTCCCGTGCCTAGTTTGTGTTGTAGTCCTCTCCACTAAGTATGACCAAGAAGAAACTAACTCCCTCACCACCGCCTCCAAAAAAAACAAAGCCGCACAACAAGACACGGCGCCCACAACCGAAGCTATAAAAGACATCTGAAATACAAGTCATCACAATAGCAAGAAAGTCATCTTCACAGGCATCCCAGAAATCTCACCAGCACATTTCGCTTCTCACATCAGACAATATAAGTTAGACGAACATATCCTACATATCATACCACTGCGAGACAACTCAGGATACATCATCACATGCGACACAGAAACAACAGCACAACAAATCTTAACTTCTCCAGCTCCTCCACAGTTCAAAAAAGCAACCATCCGGCCACCCATCTTTAGGAAAAACACATCACAATCACAAACACATTATGAACTCATTATCAACAATGTTCCCACTAACATAGAAACATCAGCCGAAACATACCGATCAGCCGATCATAGAAACACACCGATTGCAAACATCCGCATCCGACTATCAAAGACAGATTTCGATAAAATCACAGAACAAGACAAAATCACAATTTTCTTCAACAAACACTCCAACAGAATAAAAAAACAAATCCGCCCAATCACACAATGTACAAAATGCTTTTCTTTTGATCACAACTCAGACAAATGCTTCATATCCCCATATGTAAAAAACATATCCAAAACACCCACTTATCAAAAATGTCCAAATAAAGACCCAACATGCATTCACTGCAAAGGACAACACCTCCCCACCTTTGGCGGATGCCCATCTCACCAGAAAGCTTCCTACGCCCAAATGGCCACGCGCATAATAAATAGAAACAGCAGACCTCTCACAACTCAGCAGCCACCGCGCCCACCTCTTCAAAACCAAAATGTCATGTCCGCATTCACTCCAATTCACTCCAATCAACCACAAAACCAACGCTCTCTTCTTGGACCCTGCCCAATCATGCCAAACTATCCACATCCTCAGCAAATTTTAAGCCAGACAACATCAAGCGCAATACAAGCAAACATACCACACTACAGTAGCATAAAAGAAAGGAAACAACAAACAACAACAAAAATCATTTCTCTCCTCACGGAGCTAACCGACCTCTTGGATGACCCAACACAAAAACAGCTCATCCCCACAATCATCACGCTAATCACAAAATTGATCTCTTAATGTCTTATATAAACAAATTCGTACACATCAACATCAATGGCATTAAAAACAAACTAGCAGAATTACAACCACTTCTCACAAATGCTATAGCAGCATCAATACAAGACACCAGACATACAGCTAACGACAGCATCTCTCAACATTTCCCCAACCACTATCTCTACGATACACCAACATCAACCAACAACCCAGGGAACATTCTACTTATACACCGTAAATTCAAACACATATATCCAAACCAAACAGCACAACGGCCACACTCTAATCCAAATCAAAATCCATGATCAGAAAATTCACAATTCAACATTCTTCCTCTCATCATATTACGCTCCTCCCTCGCGACATCATGGCCCCCTTCAACATCAATTCCTAACAGACGCCCTAGAACATACCCACGCCATCCTTCTAGGTGACCTGAATGCACACCACACAACACTAGGAAACAATAAAAACAACACAAACGGAAGAATACTAAACACCTTTGCCCAACAACATGACATTATCTTCTTAAACGACACTACTCAACATACATTTATACACTGTGCACATAATTACACAGCATGCCTCGACTACATTATCATAACACCACAGCTCTCACAATTATTTATCAACTGCAACACCGGACAAGACATAGGAGGCTCAGACCACCTTCCTTTAATAGCACACACCAACAAATATATACTCAACAACCCCCCTCCTCAACGTTGGAAGCTTCCACAACACTATGACAGCTACACCAGGGTGTATACGGACCGGGAAAAACCGGGAAACCGGGAAAAAACCGATGAACTGGAAAAATCTTTGAAAAACCGGGAAAAAACCGATGAATCCAGGTCAAAAACCGGGAAAATTATAAGTACTTGCCAAATTGAAATTTAGATTATTTTTTATGAAAGCTTCGCACGAATAAAAATCAGAAGCATCTAATTGATTTCTTCATGTTTTTTCGATGCTGATAAGTTGTACTTTTTGTCCAATTTTGCAGGTGTCAATAGTCGTGAGAGAATTGAAATTTGAAACCGTGAGGAAGGCCTCAATGAAGGATGTAGAGATTGAAATATTTTGAGAAATTTAATATTATCCAAACAGTAGCTGCGCTTGTCCTATACAGGAACACAAGGATCTCGTGACAGAGCCTTAAATGGAAGCTTTGGCCTACCGCTTGTATAAATTACTTTTATTGTGTATAACATGTTTTTTGAAATCAATTGTTTTTACTTCAAATCATGTATTTTTCATAACTGAAAATGTGGGTGAAGGGATTTCATTGATATGTTTTTGTAACCTTATTTTGCAGTGATGTTACGCGCAACTGTTGCAGCGATCTTTGCATGAAACCATAGATCTTGCACTCATACTAATGCCCGCTTAATTTCCTGTAAATGTCGTGATGGTGTCAATGTATCTTGCTTGCATATTTACGCAGTCTTCAAGTTCATGATTTTCAAATTCACTCATGTTTGTCAGTTAAAGCTGTTTTTATTGTATTAATGTCTGACCATTTATTTGACTACGCAGGCTGGTATGACGTCGATAAAAAAGAATTCCATCATAACAATTAACCAAAAGTTAAGTGACTGAAGATGAGATTCACCACATGAATACCAAAACTTTACTATAGTTTAAAGACCGACGATTTCGCACTCAACGGCGAATTAGATAGCTTAATAAGGTCATGATTACTTCTTCTAGTGATACGTCACATAATCGAACATTTGTCAATGGCATGGTCCGTAAATATAGATGTGCCTATATACATGGATAAACTCACACATTGAAAATCATATTTTTATTGAATAAATGTACACAAATGCATACATTAGTTAATTTCACTTCCATCATTTTTTTGAATTTATCATTCTGTTATGCGCTTGAACATCGTAGCCTTCAGATGATAACAGCTTGTAATTGGCTCCATAAATTATGACTTCCATTGCATTGAACGAATTCTTGTCTCTACCTAGAGGCCTAAATGTCTTATTCTCAGTAACTAAATTTTAAAGAAATATTTCTTTTATCAAGTATAAATGCATATTTAACAGATCTGTTTTTAGCGCATTTAAATCCGCAGTCTGGTGACCTGGTCATTAGCTATTAATTGCCCTGGTCATTCGTCATCGATTACCCATAACGCCTCGACCAACTCTCAGCATGGAAAACTAATTCTGGAAATGATATTTAGTACGTAGAAATTCATAACAGTGACACCGTTCTCGTCAATTGGGCGTCCAATTTAACTGCCCTGCTCAACGCGAAATATTGGCAGGCACATGTACCCCGCATTACTGGATTACCACTTACGAATTAAAATGAACTTGGGCGTGGCTTGGATTGTAAGCAAAAATTAATCAAACAGGCTGTGATAACGTTGAGACATCTTGTTTCACTGACAGTGAAGTTGTATGAATCGTAGAATCTAGTAGAAATTGACGTCATGAGCCTGTATTAGGGAGTCAAGCGGTTAATTATAAATTAACCGGTTAACCGACGAGAAATTAACCGGTTAACCGGTTAACCGATGTAATACTAGTAATAGATGTTTTTCAATTCCATGTGACTATACAAGGCTTATATAGTCGCACTGAGTATAGTGTATGAGTTATGCATGTTTACCTGTTATACCAGTTGAGTAAGCTCGCTTACTTTATGGACATAAACATTTTCTACTGATTGCTTGTAAGTCTACTTCCTTAATATTTTATTTTCAAGAATACTGTTATGTTTTAGTATACCCTCGTGAATATTTGAGTTTATTCCGTCTGGCTAACTTGAACCTAAAATCAGTTTCACGGAATGTGCCTAATTCCATGTTAATTATTCAAAATAACAAATAATAAAATCTAAATCCACTAATAATAATAATAATGTATATTTTACCATAAAATCTGTACAAAACATTCAATGTGAGGTACCAGTATGGTAATTCACAACTTATATAGGATGTGGCCAGATAATATAAAAACAACGGCTACACAAAGCTATCTTTAGGTTACTAATATATTTATGTTATTATTGATACATCAGTATTAATATGTTGAATTCCTTGTAGATGGTCATGTGTAGAAGACTGATATCAATTAGAATTACTTTTTCCTAATACAAGATCACTTGATATTCCTCTACTTTTAAATTACTTATAATGAGCCAAGACTTATCACAATTGATGTGGTTAGGTAACTCATCACAAGTAACAATATACCCGGTAGGCTATATCATTATTCTCTATTGCTAATCAAAACATCAATCTTATCTGGAATTAAAAACTTCCTTGTTATCATAATGGAATGGATCTTGGATGATCAGATATCAACTATTGTAACCACAAAATATACGTATAAGAGTATTTTATCAAAACAAATTGCCTGGGAAAACGAAGAAATCAGGTAGAGTTATTGTGATGCAGAAAAACGATGGCTTCTGCTGTTTCGAGTCTCACTCCCTTTCCAGGAAATTATTATTTGGCAATAGCTTACATCAGCAATGAGATATTATCGAAATTGGAAAATGAAAACTAAAGCAATGTAGTTGCAATGTAGCAGAAAAGTTGGGAAAGCGTCGGTTAACCGATTAATTATTTTTTAACCGGTTAAATTTAATTAACCGGTTAACCGGTTAACCGCTTGACTCCTTAGCCTGTATACTAACTTAGTCGAAATGAAGAAAACTGGATCAAGTAGCAACCGTGTAGCTAATTAGGACTTCTTCTCCCAAGCAAAAAGAGTTCAAGTTGCCTTTTCAATAACGTTTTTTATGAAAACGTGAATGCTAAGATATGCATAGTGTATACAAAGTTGGTTTGGTCAGAATATTATTTGATTTTCATCAACTTGGGTACAAGTGGGAGTGACAAGTCAAGTCTTATCTAAATCTGTAAATGATGTAATGTTATCGAGACGTACTGAAAAAAAGTATTGAATTTTGTACATTGATAGCCTACCGGAAATTATCAAGACTTATTATTATTAAATTATATCACCAGATCAGTAAGTTAGGTAAAGTTAAATTTCGTTTAAAACTGAGGAATAATTTTTGCAATCATGTCGATGAACAACCGCCTTAGTCACTAACCTAACAGATAACTAACAAGCAGTTTATTTCCGCCTGTTACTGTATAAGAATGCTTTTGACATGCGAATAAACCTATTGTGTCACTTTAGTTAATGGGTTGAGTACAACTTTGACTTCAGCTTTCTTTCCGCTTGGATTGGCTTTTTGCTTGGCTTGGATCCTGCTTGCTTTCTTTAACGAAATTTTGAATTCACTAATGTGCATAATTTGAATTGATCGAAATACTATCATGATGCTACGTCTACATTTTTATGGCACATAATCAATAATTATTTTACTTGCAGATGGGAAAGACGGCGAAGACCAAATCTCTATGCAAGTTCCAGACGAATTGGTTATCGGACTCCGACTTCAAACAGTGGGTAAAACCAGCACCAAGCATGCATGTGGCCAAATGCACTGTTTGTGCAAAAGATATCGATATTTCATCAATGGGAAAACAAGCGCTGAAGAGCCACGCTGCAGGACGAATCCATCAGGAAAGAGTGAAAGCTAAAGAAAGTTCCTTGTCAATGGACTACATACTGAACCATCCAATTAGATCAGAACTCAAAGAAGCGTCTGGATCAATTGTTGAGAACAAACCAGGGGAAGATAGAGTACTTGTTGTTCAACCAAAGCCCCCGTCCAACCTTCAAAAGTACCTCATTGGAGAAAGGGTCACTCGGGCTGAAATTCTTTGGGCTTTGAATGGAGTTAAGTGTCACTTCTCAAATAGAGGAATAGCGAATTCAGTACCGGTGATGCAGACAATGTTTTCGGACAGTGAAGTTGCGGGACAGATGAAGTTGGGCAAAGACAAGATCGGGTATATAATCAATCATGGACTTGGACCATTCTTTTATCAAGAATTGAAGGAGAAAGTAGGAATACCAGAATTTTACAGTGTCCTATTCGATGAGTCCCTGAATAAGATATCTCAGCGGGGATAAATGGATCTCTGTGTCCGATTCATGGATGGGAACCTTGTCTCTACCCGTTACCTAGACTCGGTGTTCATGGGTCGCGCAGCGTCGGAAGACTTGTTGGTGGCGTTCAAGCAAGGCACAGCGATTCTCGACCACCGGAAATCCTGCAGGTGTCCATGGATGGGCCGTCGGTTAACCGGAAGTTCCTTCGCCTGTATGATTTGGAAAGGTCTTCGAAGTTATTAGACATTGGAACGTGTTCCCTTCACTCCGTAAATGGAGCTCTGAAGTATGCGGACGATAAGTGGAGAGTAGGAAACTTTCTCAGCTCGTGCTTTTACGTTTTCAGAGACTCCCCTGCCCGACGAGCTCGCTTTTTGGAATATACCAGTTCACCGAATGCGAAATTTCCTCTAAAATTCTGTTCCACCCGCTGGGTCGAAAACTCCCGAGTTGCCGATAGACTTCTTACTCTCTTTCCTCTGCTGAAAAAGTATGTCAACAAAGCAAAGGAGTTAAAGGAGGAACCAAGGACAGTGTCTTACGAAAAGATGAAGGAAAGGCTTGATGACAAGTTCTTCCCAGCGAAAATCGCTTTCTTCGCATTCATCAGTTGTAAGCTGGAGGTATTTCTGACTGAATTTCAAAACGATGCACCAATGATCCCATTCCTGTATCAAGATCTCGCAGCTCTGTACACACAATTAGCGAAGCTTGTCGTGAAGAGTTCTCAAATTGGTGATAAGACGGACAAGGAAATTTTCAAATTGAAGATCACTGATGACGTCCTACGGGATCAGAAGGATGTTGAAATCGGATTCGGCACTAAAGAGCACGTGCGGAAGTGTTCCTCAGGTGCTGTTGACATTTCCAAGAAAGACGTAATCATCTTCCGTGAAGAATGTCGAGATTTTGTCGTCGCACTGTTGAACAAACTAAGCTATCTTTTCCACCTTACTAGCAAGATTCTGCGGGGATTCTCGTTTTTAGATCCGTCTGTCTTCGGAAGTCAGCTCTGTGTCCGTCGAATGAATCTTCCTCTTGATGAAGCTGTTTCTGTGGAGTGGATTACTGGATCAGAGGCTGATAAAATCAAAGAAGGCTTCCTTGCTTTGATGAAGTTGGCAACTGTTGCGGCTGCTTGTTCCGAGTTCAAGAAGGGTAAGGATCGGTTGGACAGTTTCTGGATTCCTATTTTTGAAAAAGAGCAATGTCCACGTGTTCTTATTCAATTCGTCTGTCGCATTTTCGTCTTATCGCATGGGCAGGCATCTATTGAGCGTGGATTCAATATAAAAAATAAAGAAATGATCGTCGAAAACCAATTGGAGGAAAGTTTGATCTCACAGCGCCGAATCTACGACGCAGTCGGTGGCGTGGATATTTCGTCGTTTGAAGTTCCAAAGAAGATGATTGGAATGGTGCAAGGAGCCCGGCGACGATACCACGACTGGCTTCGCATTCAAAAGGAGAAAGAAACCGAAGAAGAAAGGATTGAAACATCGAAGAAACGAGCGGCACAGGAGATTTTGCTTTAAGAGTTGGAGAAGAAAAGGTTGAGGGCTGAGATAGAAACAGCATGCGATAAAATTGACAACGAGATCAGTGAACTCAAGAAAATGCAACGATTTTGATGACATCAGTATCGGATGGTTTATTTGTAATTTCTACATTAGTTGCGAGAATTGTTATTTTTTTATCCTAAAATTGACCCCGAGATTGGTTAAGTAAGGACATATACCTAGACATATTGATGATGCATTGATGCTGTTTATGATATCATTGTTAATTCCCACATTTGTTGCCATAATACCTATTTTGTTATATTTAAGTAGTGACCAAGAGAGCAGTGAACTAAGGAAGTTCTACCCATTGTTGATACCGTATATATGATATTCATTGTTAATTCCCGCATTTAGAGTCACAGGTCTCACAGACCTCCTATTTTTCCTATTATTCCTATTTTTTGGCAATTTCTCCTATTTTTTCGGTTGAGATCTCCTATTTTCAGGATCTATCCTATTTTTCCTATTTTTTAGGCGTTTGCCATACTTAATTGGCGCCGCGTGCGAGATAAGTGCATGTATTGGGACACTTATCACTGACGAAGCCGATACGAAGTAGGCGAATATATTGATGCCTACAAATATCAACACATTTTGATCATGTAGCGCGACTTAATTGGGCACTGAGAGACGTTTCGGTAATCCAACGGTAGACGCTTTCCTTAAGCTGCTCCTTTTTTTGGAATTTATCAAATTTGCTCCTCGGCCAAATGAGAGATTTTCGAGTTGTAGTACGGCGTTCTATCTGAGGGGAGTGGTAGACTTGCCTTGATTATTAAGTGGACGACAATTTCTTTTCTCCACTCATATTTTTTGGGTGCGATATGAATTTCTTCAGAATATGAGACCTCTAGATTGTTCATAACAAGGATGAACGTTTTCTTTCTCCACTATGGAAAATGCTCCCAACTTTATTTTATCTGGATTCTGGGCAGCATGAGAGACTTGTTTCAATCGTTAAACGATCTACATTTTCTTTTTTCCAATCTTTTGGGAATTTTCTGACTGCAAATGATCAGATACCCAAAGAAATCAAATTAGCGTCAATGAAACATTAGTATCCGAATTTTCTTCAGGTTCATGATTCAGGGGCTCTTCAATGACGTTTGTAGCCCAGATCAATATTCCCCCCATTGGAGTTTATCCTTACAATACTTTGATCGAAGAAATACTTGTATTCTCTCTGCCATAAATGCTACACTTAAGTAGGCCTACTGATTTCATATTCGGTTGAGTAATTCAAAATTCGGTTGCCATTAATCAAATCCTAGATATCTTAGTCCTCCTATTTTTTTTGTTTAGTTTTGTTATGTTTAGTTGTTTTGTTTGTTTTTGTTATTTATTGTTTTTGTTTGTTATTGTTTTGCGTTTATATGCTTTAAAATGACTTCGTGGAAACTGATAATAAAAGTCTCAAATAACTTCATTTGTTTTATCTTGCTACCATATGCACTGGTTGAGAACCGGGAAAAACCGATGACCTCGAATTTCCGAAATCCGTATACACCCTGTATACCAACACACTAAACATAGACACACAAAATTCTAAAATCTGGCCTCCACAATCTTCTAATAACACCTCAGAAATTAAGACTTCATCACGAAATCACAGACCTCATCACCAACGCAGCAAGCAAAACACTACAAAATCAAAGATCGGCCAATCCCTCGCGTCCTCGGCTCCCTCCTCACACTCTCACACTGATCCGCTCCCGACATATATTCGAACACAGACAAATACAAAACCCAACGGCCGAAAATAGACGCAACATAAATAGAATAACAAAAATAATCAACAAACAGACACAAGAAATTAAACAAAAACAAATAACCCACATCGCAAACGGACCCAGGGACCCCCGCTTCAGGCACCAATTAAAACATCTCTTCAAAAACAAACCAAACACTACACAACCCATACAAGACCCCAATAACACTGATAAATTCATTACAGACAGCCAAGGCATCACAGACACTTTTAGCAATCACTTCCAAAATCTAATGACAGACAACAATACTCAACACACCCCACATCTTAGATACACAACACAGGGAAGCAACAAACGTCCGGGACCCGACCACATTCCTTACGAGCTCTTGAAACATGCTCCATCCAACATCTTAAACGTAATAACTTCATTTCTAAACGACATCATTACACACGGCCACATCCTTCAACCCACATGAATACCTCTTCAATCAACTTCATTCCAAAACAAAACAAAGACCCTTCTATCATCACCAACTACAGGCCCATTACTCTGACAAACACACTTCTTAAAATCTTAGAATTTCACATCAACACCCACCTCATAAAATACTTAGAACAGAACAATCTGCTAAACAACAATCAACTAGCCTTCCGCCCCAACAAAAGTACTGACCAACAAACAATTTCCATCACAGAGCATACAACCACCAACCTAAACTTAGGCCTCACAACTTGCATTATATCATTAGATATCCACAAAGCTTTCGATTCCGCAAACCATGCCATTCTTCTTGACACAGTACACACCCTTACAAATGACACACAACTCACAAATCTTATAGCACAGATCATTACAAACAGACACACATACGTCTCCAACAAATCACATACTAGCACACCCTTCTATCCAACCAAAGGGTCCCCCAAGGATCACCTCTCTCACCCACTCTCTTCAACATTCTCATGTCCCAAGCCCCCCAACTTTCAAACCAAAGGCTGCACAATTCATATACGCGGACGACATTACTATCACATCCACAGCCAACAACCCAGTAAGCTGCTGGCATAACATAAAACCTCACCTAGAAATCCTTACAAATTGGCTACAGAACATACACCTAAACATACAACCAGGAATAACACAAGTGATATACATAAATAGAAACAACCGACAAATTTCCCCCCCCATGTATGTACAAAATGCCCGCATCCAACACGCACCACACATCACTACGCTCGGCATAACCTTCGACAAACGACTACACTTCACACAACACATCAAGAACATCACCAATAAATTGAACAATAAAATTCACACTCTTCGACACCTCATGCAAAATAACACACACACACAGCACTCCCATCCTCTTGAATGCACCCAAATCCTTCTGGCGCAAACTAGAACAGACACACAGTAAAGCCCTCCGCGCCTCAACAAGATCTCACAGACGCACTCCCATCAGCACACTTTATCAAATAAATATGACAAAGAACTTTCAAACAATTTATAACAATGCAGCCAAAAAAACATTAATAAACTCCACACAAATAAGAGCCCACTCCTCAACTTCCTTAAACAACAAAAACATAAAATAAACATCACGTACCATCCTTCTCTACTCCACCGGGCATTCAATTTATTCACGCCCACAGAACAGTTACCTACTCAACACCACATTACATACGACACATAACTAGACAATAGAACTCACATATGCTGCTCCAACAATATCACCTGCTGCTCCTACACCAACGCTTGCCGCTCCCACGCTATCGTCCGCCGCTTGCCGCTCCAATCCATACCTCCTGCTGTCCCAACGCCACCACCTGCCGCTCCTACGCCACCGCTTGCCACTCCACGCTATCGCCTGCCCCTTCAATCCCACCGCTTACCGCTACAACCCTACATCCTGCTGCCCCATGCTACCGCTTGCCGCCTCAATCCCATCACCTGTCGCTCAATGCCGCCCCCATGCTCCTACAACCGCCTTGAAGCTGCCAGTGACCTATCCAAGCCCCTGAACTCCTATCGCTTTGTACAAACCTCCCTCAACACCCACCCCCTCTGACTGAACTCTTTCAAACCTTCTACTAAATTGCACCCCATTGTAAAATCCCGCACCCACTTGAACACACCCCACCCATACATCACAAAACATCACACAAGGAAGACCCTCGGGGCGGCTGGCCCACAGGGTGTAATAAATTCGTAGAAGCAAAAATTTGGTTCACCTTATTTTTCGAGACACTTCCCTGTTGGAAGTTATAAAACGGCTTTCTCTCAGCACTCGGAACCGCATTAAAACTTGCGAGTTTGGACTCTGTCCTTTTTAAGTCCGAGAGGGGGTGTGTTGTACGGGTTCCAGTAGGAAAATAGCAGCTGCTTTATCCTGACAGATCCCCGGCTTGGCTGAGGCTCGCCGTCGACTTTGCGGAGTCGACTAGCCCCTTGACGGCAAGGCTTCTCTCACCCTCGTTGGGTATGGACTCCGATAGGAGAGGATTCGCTTCGACGTCGCCCTCTCTTGCCCTCACCCTTGTGTGGTCAAGCTACGCTTCGGGCACCGCGCCCCAAGTCCCGTTCGCGCCTTTTACTGCACCGAGTCCCAGACTTTGCCGCCGGTTAACCTTTTATTTTTCAGTCTTTGCCGCTTTAGCGGCCTTGGTGCGCGTGCGCCATCGGGATGGCCAACAGGAAGAAGAGGAAGCGCTTTTCTGCAGCAACGTCGGCGACTTCTACGGACAGTGCTGGGAGCGGCAACCCCTGCAAACACCAAAAAAATGATACTTCAACTAATAGTAAGCCACACCCTCCCTAGCGCAGCTTATCAGGCGACTGCGTCCCCAGAGACGACTCCGGCTTCCACCCACACATGACTGAGACCCCTCACCCCCTTCCAGCTCCTCAGATGAGCAGCACCATAGTTTTACTACAGTGAGCTCTGGCCACACAATACCCCAACCCAACCAAATTCGGGCCAAAGTTCCAGTTGAGTTGGTTAATAATCCAGCCCTCAAACTTAATAACAACAGCAAGAAAGTTGTATTTATCATCCCAGATCTGTCCATAATAGATTTTATTAAAGCTATTGCCAATTACGGGCTGGACAGACGAATAACACACGTTTCCCCCCCCTTAGAGACCAAAAAGGCTTTTGCGTCACATGCGATTCGAACGCACTCGCAGCACAAATCATTACCAAGACGGTACCCCCTCCACCCGCACTCTCCACCGCCGAAATAAGGTCCCCAATATTTAAGAAAATTAACCATATTCAAAAAGAAATCATCATTCACAACATTCACACAAGTTTTACTAACCAACAGATTAGGTCAAACATAGAATCTACATACAAAATTAAAGTACCTTAAATTAAAGGATCTCTGGACTTCACCTCCCCAACTCCCAACCTCAGGATCAGAGTAGGCCTCTCCGATCACTCCCTTCTAACACAGTCAGACACCATCACCCTTTTCCAATTTAATAAATGTAGGTACACAAACACTAGGGAAATTAAAGCAACACCACAGTGCACCAAATGCTTCTCATATGAACACACAGCATCAAAATGCATAGCGCACCAATAGCGCACAACAATGAAGTAATGAAAGTACGAAAATCATCTTTGCCAACACCACACTCAACACCGCACAATTTGCAGTAGCTATTAGACATTGTAAGATGGACAAAAACATACAACACATTCATCCGCTAAAGGACAACAGACTTTATTACAACTTGTGTCGCAATCAAAAATGCCCAAACCATACTGACTTAAGACACTCCACCAACACTGCGATATGCAGACACAAGTACTCCTTTCTTTAGAACAGAGCACGAGTACATCATTCACCAAATGCATCTCAATCACAAAGCCGATGACATCAAACACTACATCGAAACATCATACAACATCAAATTCAACTACATCACAGGCGTCTCCCAAATGGCCAACTTGACTTCTCCTGTCCAGCACCACATCAGAACTAGAACAAGCCGCACTGATTTCGACATCCTAACAAAAAACGAAACTATCATTCTATTCATTTATAACATTCACAGATACACGGCCACCTACATGACAATCCACCTCGTGCCAGTCCACAACCCCACAAGCTCCAACTGCGGTAACAACCACTATCCTTTTATCTATTTGCTGTTATATGTAAGAAATTGTATATCAACATCATGTTGGAAGACTAGGTTTTGATTTAAACAGTTTGGTACCTGTTGGCAATGCAACTTATTCTGTTTCTTCGGAAGGTAGCAGTGAAATTGTTGATCGTCACTGTTCACTTGTTAAGTCATTTGGTATAAACTGTTCGGATGATTGTAAAAAGTTGCCTAAATTGTTTTGTATTCCGAAGTTTCATAATTCACCGTATAAGTTTAGATTTATTGCTGGAGCGCGCAAGTGTACGACTACACAATTGTCAGTTGTTCTTAATAAGGGTCTTTCCTTAATAAGAGCCTTTTTTAACTTTATTGTGAAACAAGACAGAAGAATAGTGGCTCCCGATGTTTTTGGAGCATTAAGTCTACTGAAGAATTTTTGAACGTTGCAAATAATAAAAATATTGTCTTTTCAATTCAAGTATTCGATTTTTCTACATTATACACTAACCTCAATCATGAAGACATATGTGCACATTTGTTTAGCTGGCTGGAGCTAGTTTTTAGCTCCACTTCGAGAAAATTTCTTTGTGTTGGTTTTAATAAAACTTTTTTCGCTGGTAAAACGTACAAGGGTTATCACTGTTTTAGTTTGGAAATGTTGAAGTCCGCAATTAAGTTTGTTATTTCGGAAGTTTTCGTTGTTTTTGGTGGCTTGGCATTCAAGCAGGTTAGGGGCATTCCTATGGGGGGAAATTGCAGCCCTATGTTAGCTGATTTGTTTCTATGCCACTGTGAATTCGTTTTTTATGAAATCGTTAATGTCGAACAAGAAATTCGGATTAGCTAGATTGATGTCTTGCACCACACGTTACATCGATGATATATGTCTTTTCAATTATAAACATTTTGACACTTTGGTGACTAAGATTTATCCCGCGGATTTGAAGGCTGAGAGAAATGGGACGGATAACACCTCAGTAGAATATCTCGATGTCAAGCTTAATGTTTGTAGTGATGGTTTACATACATCAGTTTTTCATAAGGTTGAGCAATTTTGTTTTGATGTTATTGTTTTCACTTTTCCCGACAGTCTTCTTCCTTTTCATATGGGTGCGAATGTCTTTGCCAGTCAAGTTCTTCGTTACCTTACCGATATGTTCTCATCTGCCGTATGCCATTGTTAAAGTTAAAAGCACGTTAAAGTTTTTGTGAAACGCGGATATGAAGCCTACAAGTTAATCAGATGTATGGAGAGACTGTTGAAAAAGCATTTTTTAGTTTTGTTTAAATTTGGTTTGCAGTCAGCCAGAGAATTTTGTATTTTGTGTGGCTTCATTTAAGAGTGTTATCATTGCTAAGTCATGTGTGGGGTCCGTCTTTTTGGCGGGGGTCCGCCAGCTAGGGTTTGAGCGTACAAAATGTTAAAGGACCCGAAACGCGACCTAGCTGGTCATTTTGCTGATGAACCCCTTCTATGTTTATTCTTTTCTGGTATGTCTTGTATAAGGATTGTAAATATGTTTTATTGTTCGGTACGCCATCTAAGTATTATTTCTTTTATATCACCCAATGACCGGCGTGAACGCTTTCAACAGCCCTTTTCAGGGCTACACTTATTAAGTATTTATTGAGTTTCTATTGTATATTATTGTTCATTCGAAGTGCACTAACCTGACTTTTCCCATAATTATCCCACTTACTAAGGCTGTAACTCTTTCAAACAAGGAACTTACTCTCAGATGGCCTCACATGCACCAAAGCCACTCGCAATAAGAGAACAATCTGTCCAAAATACAATTCCACGAAACACTCAACTGTCACAACAGAACACCAGTCCACCAAATCATACCACACAAAACACCAACATAGCACAAACTCTACAAAACATTCAGCAACAAATTAGCAACATCCCAACAAATAACGACAATGGTCTCAAACAAATTCTTCTCTTAATTTTGCAATTGCTCAGCACCATGTGCTTCAGCCATGTATAATAAACTTTCGCAAATCATACACATCAACGTAAATAGAAATAAAACGCACTTACAAGAGCTGCAACAACTAATTTCAAATTGCATTATTGCAGCAATCCAAGACACTAGACATCAACAAGCTGGCAATATCTCAAAATTCTTCCAAAACGTTTACTCTTCTGATATTCCTAAAAGTCCAAACTGCCCTGGTCAAATACTCCTAATTCACCGCAGTATCGAACACCAATAAAAAAAAGAGCAACATAACGGACAAACTCATACAATTGGAAATACAAAACAATAAAATATACAGGCACAATATCCTAATATCCTCCTTATATGCACTACCAAGTAATAACCGTGGACCTTTGCACTTGCCCTTTCTTAATAAGTCCTTGCAACATTCACATGCCATTCTGCTAGGCGACTTAAACGCACAGCATAGAACATTAGGAGCAAACAAAAACAACATAAATGGTCGCATCTTTCATAGGTTTGAAGATCAACATGACATAATATTTCTTTACGACATACCAGTCCACCTTTATACATGCAGCACATAATTATAAAGCCCGTCTTGACTATGTACTAATCACAGTGTCTTTAGCAAATTTATTCTTAAATTGTAACCTAGGCAATGATATAGGATCTGACCACTTCCCTCTAGTAGCTACGTTATCAGCCGCCATAATACCACCTAGAAAGACCCAAAACTGGCACCTCCCAAAAGAGCAAAATTACACTGCATACAAAGATACTTTAACAGAAACAGTCATAAAATGAAATCTTTGACCCCCACAGCAAAGTGATGATAATAACCAAATAGAACAGAAGTACAAAACCATTGCAGAAACAATTCTTTCAGCAGCAAACCAGACACTTAGCGCCAAAGCGCCAAACCCTTATCACCCAAACCCCCTTCTTAAAAACAATAGGTAAGCCATACTTGCGCTCAAAACCGACGAAATATAAACACATTGACTAGAGAAATACGACGCGAAATAGATGAGATCAAAAATAGTATTGAAGAAGCCTCAATTAATACCATCGCTTCCGGCCCTAGAAATTCAAACTTATGGACACAAATTCGCAACTAACAACCACCAAATACAGCCAATCAGATATCCTCCAACAAAAACAGACTTATCACTGCAGCACAACAAGTCATCAATACCTTCGGAAAACAAATGGAACAGATAATGACAGACAACTTCTCTTCCGTAAACCTGCCCCCTCTTCACAACAACACACATCACACAAATTTTAGACACAGTACAGTTACCGTATTTATTCGATAACAAGACCCGGGTGGGAGGGGTCTTATTTTCGAATAATGGGAAAAGTTGTATTCGAAAATAGACCCGGGTCTTAGATTTTTTATTGCCCATCGAGGAGATAAATCTCATTGTGCTTCATATCACACACACAAGTCAGAAGCTATTCATTTAACGATTGTCATCTCTGAAGACAATTTCCCTGTCGAGTTTTTCCTGGAAATCGTTGTTATTCTTGGAACTAATGAATTTGATAGTAAGAGTCAATCACAAAGGAGCATGGTGTAGTATATGGATAGTAATGTCCAAAAATAGCCCTCACGCACAATAACAGATCGAATTTTTCACTATCGATTCATTCGAGCGCTCACCTGCCATGGCTCCGCGACGATTTTCCTACACTATCGCTGCCAAGCTAAAGATGCTGGATCGAATGAGTTTGGAATTCAACAATTCGTTACATGCTGCAGAGGCAACTATGGATGTCAGTCGAAAAATGTTACGCGATTGGCGTAATCGTGAATCAGAATGGCGGTCATCATCCATGAAATCAACCAAAAAATCCAGATCTTTTGGTTCAGGCCGTCGTCCACTCAATACGCAACAGGAGAAAAGACTGTTAGAATATTTCAAAGAAAAACGTGCATCGAACTCTATTGTAAATTACAAATCACTTCGTACAGCTGTCGACGAATTGCGTGAGCCATTGAATTTGTCTCTCGGCGACTTACTCACGTTTCACAGTTAAATGCCAATGATTCAAGCGTGATACGAGATAGACTGATACAATATTTCGAAGATCTTCGACATGCAACGAAAGGGATCCCGAAAGATCGCATCTACAATATGGATCAGGTACCTGTCTACGCGGACATGACTCAATAGTACGTCGCATTTTAAAGGTGAGCATACTGTCTCAGGATCACACAGGTCATACGAAGATGAGATACACCGTTGCGCTCACTAGTTGCCAATGGTCAGCTGTTGAAGGGACTGATATCTTCAAATTGAAGAAGAAACCGAACGTCGGACCACTTCCCGATAACATCGAAGTATCTGTGTCTGATTCCGGTAGCATGAAAAAGAGTGACTGCGTTTCATGGGTGACAGCTGTTATGGAAAGTCGAAATCCTTTTGCAAGATCTACCAAGTATATTCTTCTGTTAGACTCTTATGGACCACATCGCTCAGATGAGTTCGTTCCCGCTCTCCAAAAGCACAACGTCGATGCTGTTTACGTGCCTCCATCAACGACGTACGCTGCTCAACCGAATGATGTCGGTGTAGATGCTCAATTCAAGCATGCCATGCGTGACGAGTGGACCAAATGGCAGGAAGGCCATTATGGAGATCATTCATACACTGGTTCTGGCAATATGAAAAAACCAAGTTACAACGCAATTGTAGATGGTATCATCGGCGTTGAATTCGTTGCAGAAATCGGCAATCAAACGAGCCGACGATGGATTGATCACGTCTGGTGCGACGAAAGAATACTTCGTTGTCATGGATACCGACGACTCTGATACTGACTCAGACTCAACCGATACGGATAGTGATTTACATGTTCAATAGCAGACGTTTTTCAAAAAACGTGTTTTTTCTCTTAGGTAAAAATGCGGAAATATCATGTACCGGGGTAATTTTTAAATGTAAGGCAAGAATTTATGTAAATTTCATTCTAGGAGGTCGGAAGAATACCAGTTTAGCCTATAGCGTATTAGAGTAAACTTAATTATTTAGGCTTTGGGAAGTGACAAGTAGCCTGACAATATTAAGGATTCAATAGGCCGGCCTACTGAAAATAATAGAGATCCGATAGAAAGAAAATCAGCATGATAATAAGCCCTATCAACTTACAGAGAATATGTTTTTGAATTATTCGAAAATATGACCCGGGTCTTATTATCGAATAAATACGGTACAAAGCATTCTTAAAAGAACAAATAATAGACGAATCCCTGGACATGATAACATTCCTTACGAGTTAATCAAGTATGCTTCCCCCGCCCTCCAAGTTCATCAGACAAACAAGAGCCATGAACAACGGCCATTTCAGTACCAATTTCACCCGTTCTAGAGGCGTCCCACAGAGGCTCACCGTTATCTCCCACACTTTTCAACATTTATATGTCCCAAGCCCTACAAACTCACAAAACAGCAATGCTGATTGGGTTTTTGTATTCGATCAATACTGCTTCTTGACTCAAGCCGCCAAAATCATGACTTAAATATCGCGACATAACTTGGCTATCTTAAGCTCAGCTTATGTCAAAATCGTGGCACTGGATACCACCCTAAGGGCCGCAACCAGATCACACAAAGGAACCTAACAAGGACCAAAACACAGAAAAATTAGAAAATATGTATCAAAACAACTCAAGGCCACATAGACTTGATCTGGCGTATACAATCTCTCCGCTTCAAAACCTCCAACATGCTAATTCACAGTGAACAGCGATAGAACAACACCTTAACAATATACACTGTAGACCTCCATATCCGAAACCAGTAAAACATGAAGCCTCGCTGAATCAAGTACTACAATCCACAAGTCCCGCTCCAACTTCACCAGCGGGCAATTCCTCCAACTCTCAATCACCTGTCTCCAACATCTCAGCTGACTCAAGTCCTCTCGACCATCAAAACCAACTCCTCCGACCTATTATCGATCCACCAAATCTTCCAACAAGTAAATCCTCAAGCTTCCAGTCATAGTCCCAACTCCCGCCGCTCAAATTAAGAAGTCAATCCTACAGTGCAAAATCCTTCGATCCTCAACTATGCTGTCCAATAATCCAAGCCAATTACAATCATTCGATCCTCAAAACGATATCCTATTCAATCCGTTCCAATTGTGCCTAAAATTGTTAAACTGTAAATGATGTGTGAATAGTGTATGTATAACAAATTTTATGTGCAGAGAAAATCTCCAAAAGTAAACATACAACACATACAATGTGTAGGAAATCACGAAGTGCACCAATTTTTGTGTAACGTGTACAAGTAATAAGTAATCAATTTTTGTGTAACGTGTACAAGTAATAAGTAAACTACCTACAAATTCTACACAAAGCAAATTGTGGGTAACAACTATAATCCTCAAAATTGTTGTAAAATGCATTATTTCTCAGTACAAACAAACACCCAACTACCTCAACTTCTTTCATCAGCCAAAGTTGAATTTTCAACCCCAGTTGAAATTCCACACCGAAGCACAGATCTACGAGCAATACAGTCTTCGAACAACTTCATCAGGATCGTGCAGCAGCACATCCCGCATACAGCCCCGACTTAGCTCCAAGTGACTATTACTTATTCCGCTATCTAAAGCATCATCTCAGGGGAGAGCGTTTTTCCAATAGTGAGGATGTGAAAGATGCAGTGATGGAATTTTTCAATTCCAGAAGTCGAGACTTTTTCCACGAGGCTTTTCGAGAGCTTCCTAAAAGGTGGAGCAAGTGTGTAGAGAATGAGGGGGGGTTACATTGAGAGGAAATGACTTGTATTTACTTTTAAAATAAACATTTTGTGGATTAGAAGTGTACTTTTGAAATTAACATTTTGTGGATTAGCTGTTGTACTTTTGTGGCATGTATTCAGATGAAAGTTAAGGAATATTTAAAATCGATAAAAATACTAAAGAAAAAATATCAATGAAAGTTATCAATACGATATTTGTTACCTATATACCCATTAGTCATCCATTAGTGTGAAATATCTAAGTCGTAGCATTATTCCGTCTGGTCGAGTCTAAATCATTTTTGATCTCACCACGTATATGCATCATCATTGTAATTTGATAAAGGCCTACGGGTCATCAATATAAACATTATACGTTGAAAGCTCATCGAATGAGGCTGTGTCTCATCGCTGCTCCGCTCTGTTTCAGTGTTGTCATTTCTTGCATCGTAACTTCGCTCACAGACGTCGGCCATATTGATATCATCTCCGCCTGACTCCTGCCCCCCCCGCGTTGAATAATTAACTTGCTATCCGGTCTCTTTTGTTGTCTTTACTTGGTTCTTCATCTTGAGTGAGCAGTCCAATCCTGCCCTGTCAGTTTTCTTGTCTTCGCTTTAGTTCCTTCTCTTGTTAGCTTCTTCATCAGCTTTCTTTGCTAGTTGTTAGGTTTTTCTCGGCGACTTTCTTTCTGCGGTTAGAGAGATAAGTCAGTCTTCCCGGTCCCAGCCACTTCTGCTTCCTACGTCTCTCCTTGAAGAGTTTAACTTCCTCTAGCGCTGGGTTGGTAAACAAACGTTTTACCAAATGCCTCAATTGCGACTTGTTTCTTTTAGGTAGGCAAGCAATAACCGCCTAATAAAGAGTCTGTCGAACACCACGCTTGGCCAAATGGCCAACAACGAAATTCGCTCAGCAATACCGTTTGTAAATAATTTAAACAGAGCCGCGAAGAACAAGCGTGCTCGATCCGCCAGCCCTGGGATCTGCTCCTCACCTCGCCATAGGCAGATCAACCAGGCAAATTCCAATGCCAGTGATAATGGAGACGCCGATGCCGATCGAGAATCGGCCATGAGTTTTAACATGGAAGATGCTCAATCATGCCCCAGTAGTGGTACAGGTGGTCGATCACGGACAAACTCACAAGTCCTGGGACCTGCCCCTGACAAGCCACCGATCATCAGTGAATGATTGGCTTCAAAGACCAACTGGTCAGCCTAACCAATTCATTCTCCGCGATACCAGCAACAAATGGCGGGGAAAATTCACCCAGCTGATCCTGCTGGTCAGAGAAACTCTGCCCGGCTTCCAATTTAAAACGTTCCGTCCTGTGGAAGGAGGTTTCCTGCTCTCCTGCACCAAGCCTGAGCTAATAACATCATGTTTTGCAAAAAAGGCGAACCATTTCGACGGCCTTGTGCTCGAGCCAGCTGCACAGAAGCAGGCAAAGAGACCTGTCGATTAGGGTGCGGCGATGTTTTATTTTCCCCAACGATCGATTTAATTTCGATTTTTCAGAAAAATTTCGATTTTTTTGTAAACCAAAAAACGAAATCATTTCAAAACAGTCTGAGCTTTATTTTCTAATTACGTGTAAGTGGGCGATACATGTATGACAAACGTCTCAAAATATTGGCTAATACTGAATCATGTGAAGGCATATTGTGAAGTCTAATTAGAAAACCGCATTACCCCCTACTCATTCAAAAGTTTGCTGTTGCGTCTCATTTCGATCAGTTGCCGTGCGCGCAAGCCACTCAAATTTGCACGACTGGACGTTATGGTATTGCCCGTTACACTTCCTATCCGAAGTCGTGTTTGTTGCTGGAATACACAAGTATTGTCGGGCAATCCTGGCCAAATTTGGAAGATTCTGCAGTTGATTCTTCCAGAAGGCAAGAACGTCATCTTGTGGTCGGGTGCAGGATTTGTTTGCTCCACTAATTCGACATATCGCTGCCACTCCATCATAGCTCGGTCTTTGATGTTTTTGCTATCTGATTCCAACGGAGATCTAATTTTCATCTGCGACCACAAGGAAACACGTTGTCGTTTCTCATCAGACTTTTCTTGGCTCACTCCTGCAGTAATCACCTTCTCTTCTGTGTGAGATTCTTTCTGCATGAAGTCGACAATACGCGCGACGATAATGTTCTTCGCAACATCAACTTGTTTGGAAGAGAGAATACGTAGAAATCGTGGATCGATCGCAGAAGCGACCAACAGAATTGGCTGTTCATTACCAGGTGTCACTTGTTCAATTCTGGATTTCATCGAGTTCAATATTGTGACTTTGAATGAAGTCAAGGCGGTAGGGACGTCGATAGATCCAATGAGTTCAGTCAGGGTTGACAGTAGAGGCAGGATAAGATTGATCGAAGCAGACAGTTCACAACACAAGTCACGAGTAACTTCCTCGAATGGTGCCAACAATGATGTCAAGGTTTCGAGTAATTCCCACTCACTGTTTTGGAGAATCGGTGGAGGATCGCGTGAATTCCGAATTATGAGCAATGAGCGATTGATTTCTGGACGATTTTCTATCATCACTGACCAAGTATAGAAAGATGAGTTCCATCGTGTTGGAACATCTTGTGGAATTCTTTGAACCGATTTTCCAGATTCTTGCTGCAGATTACTTAGAAATCGAACTCCAGGATTGCTACGATGGAAGAAGCCAGCTATCGCTCGACAAGATTTCCGAATATCATTAACTGCCTCACAGGCTTTGAAGGAGTCTTCAATACACAATTGTAGTGTGTGAGCCATGCAAGGCATCCAAGGAATTCCAGTCAATTCAATACCTCGTCGAACATTGCCAGCGTTGTCGGTCACTCCAGCTTCGAATATCTGATCATTAACATCGATGGACATTTCTTCCATTAATCCACGCAGACACTGTGATATCGTTTCACCAGTATGGTCTCTATCCGACGAATTGAAAGGTTCAACTCCGATGCAATAGGAATGTAGCCGGTAGTCGGCGTCAATAGAGGATGCAGTCACTTCTAAGAAACTCTCATGATTCTTAGCGTCGTAGAAATAGAGAGTTATTGCGTATAACGGGATATCATTCTCTTGGAAAAAGTTCTGCATTTTCACATCGATTTCTCGTTCCAACGTCGGAAACACAGTGCGCCGCATTTTTGTCTCACTAGGAATGTCATATCTGTCGTTCAAGCATTCGACAAACTTGCGAAAATGTTCATTTTCAACGAAACGAATATCCCTCAGCGATAGTTTGAGCAAGTAGACGATCGAGCTTTGGCACTACCATGTGGATACTTGTGAGGAACCCCAAAGGAAGTTTCGATGGTTGATTGACGAAATGGAGATGACTTTCTTTTCACCGCCTTCTTTGCTTTCTCCTCTGACATCTCCTGCTGAAGATCGGAGTAGATTTTCGGATGATTGTCTTTCAAATGTCTGAACATATTGGTAGTCGATCCATCCTTCATCTTTACACTCGGATTCCTACAGCCACCTGTGAGACATTTCGCTGACGTCTTGCAATTGTCTAAAGTAAAATAACGATGTATTTGTGATTTCTGTTTCGTGGACATAACGACGGTAGGGGGAGCGTAGAATGCCGAAATTGACTACAGCATAGCCCTCTCGATCGAAGGCGATCATGATAACAATGTCTAACTTTAAACCAATCAGCGTCCCAACGAGTTTCGTCACCTGCTGCTCACGTTAAATCAACTATTTTTAGCTTCCCTAAGAAATAGTGCACGGAGTCAAGGACAATGCCAACGCCGCTGACTCGTAGCTTCAACCACAGAATTGGCTTCAACCGTTGGTTGACTTCAACTGACATCACAGATTAGTCACACAATAGACTGCCTGAGCCGATTCTAGCTGATAGCAGTAGCAGTCTAGCACAGCAATTTGTTTGATGATCAAGTAACCATCCTACATGTAGCTAGCTGGGAGGAATCACAGATAATTTCAATTAAGAAATCGTTCTCGTGTACATGAAATGAATTGGGTTTGACCACTTCCCATACCTGTATTGACCTGAATTGGGAAATGTAGCTTTTATTTATCAAAACGAAAAAATCGAAATGAAAATCGCGATCTCTTTTGATTACCGATCGATTTTCGATTTTTCAATTCCGATCGATTTTTTCCCGATCGATTTAAATCGCCGCACCCTACTGTTGATGTGACCATACGTGGAGTCTATCGCGCGAGGAAGTCCTAGCTGACCTCAAAGAGCAGATAGGTCCTTCTGTTTTTTCAGTTCGGCGACTCCACGCCCGCAATGAGGGTCAGATTGACAAGAGTCGCCCACTACCAGTAATGATAGCCACTTTGCCGGAGCCTCTTGTCCCGAAAATCAAGGACTACTGTTTGTTCGGAATTATCCAGCTGCAAATCGGTGCTCCACAAGATCGAGCAGACATCCAGCAATGCCGCCGGTGCTTTCAATGGGGACACCTAGCTCAATCATGCAAGTCCTTGAGACGGTGCTTCCGATGTGGTAGAACAAGCCATTCCAGAGAGAAATGCACGATTGAAGATCGCAACCGGCGATGCTTCGAGTTCGCTTGTAAAGGAGACCACGCCATCACCTATCGAGGCTGTCCAGCTCACCATGACTAAACCCGTAACAGCCACAAGTGTTGAGACGCCGTCTCAATGACGGACCAATACAAAACACACTATCCTAAGCGAATACAGCCAGCACCAACCTTAGCACGTTATAGCTTCTCGGCTCTTCGAGCTAAGATCAAAAGTGGAACGCTCTTATACAAAATGATCTTTCGCCCGAGTTTGCTGCCACGTTCCTCCTTCTTTCCGCAGAGTGAGCTAGACGTCCTGTGGAAGTAGTTGAAAGGCGAGCTCTTCGAGCAATTCTAAGATGCCCTATTGGTGTACCAGTCGAAGAACTGTATCTACGATCTGGCATCCGGCCGTTCATAGAAGAATACCGGAAGGCTTCCGCGAAATTTCTTCTTTGGTGTGTGAAGAACAACAACCGACGCATTATGTCATCAATCTCTCGCGGAATCCAGCGCAGATTGGACCTGGTGTACTGGCCTCCTCCCCTCGAACGGTGCCTCGACTTGCTTCCACCTCACGAACGTTCAAGTGTAATTGAGAGGACAAGTGACTAGCGTCCTTGGTCGCCTGGACACGCCGGAACTGTCCCGGGGCTGTACAGAGCCACGAGAAAAATCTGTGCAGGTATGGACAATCCTCATGGAACCGTCTTCGACATCTCCGTGGAAACGTCTGGTGGCTAGGACAGAGCCTGCCTCAACATAGCTGTCCCCTCCGTCTCGATACCTCCTTCCCTGCCGCAATTGAAGCTGAAGGTTTGGACACTCCTCAAATGTCCCGGGGCTGTACAGAGCCACGAGAAAAATCTGTGCAGGTCTGGACAATCCTCGCGGAACCGTCTTCGACATCTCCGTGGAAACGTCTGGTGGCTAAGACAGGGCCTGCCTCAACGTTGCGGTCTCCCTACCCGACTTCAAGCCCGATATCCGCCCGCATCATTCGCCGATGCATCAAGCGTTGTGGTTGGGTTCCCGCTCAAGAGCACTTCTCCGCGTGCCGGATTATCTACCTTCCGCCGGATGAGGCCGTCCCGACTAGTTTTAGTGCGCACTACACACCCGGATGACACCGGTATTACTTACTTTTCTGCATGGTTGGCAGGGGGAGAGCACACTCCCTTCGCTGGACAGTGCATTGGAAAAAGCGTACGTCTCCCCCTCCTGTAGAGGTAGGAGTTGCGTAGCCCGCACGCAGCACCTTCAGCCAGCCATGTTTCTTTGCCACTCTTCCGGCATTCCTTCTGTCTTCCTTTGGGGCCCTTATAGAAGGCCACGAGAATAAAATCTTATCTTCTCAAAAGTGTACCTGCCGTCGTTGCGTGCAGACGCACGTCTAGCCCTCTCTAACGTTTTGTGACGTCATTACATGAACCGTCGGTCATTCCATTGATACAGGTGGCCATCTTCACAACTTCGTTGGATTGTAGTGTTGACATTTTGGTCGTCTGCATTTACCAATAGACATCGAGGTTCAGGTGCAACGGCTAGTTCGTTCGTCGGCATTTTGGTGTTGGACTTGACGCTGAATTCTTCTTGTGTGTTGTAGCGAGCGAGATACTTTGCTGATTGCAGTCGTCGATTAATAGTGATAGCTAGAGCGCGTTACGTCAGTCTTTTGTTCTGCGGGGAATGAGTAACTGCTTGCTATTCATTCCTGCAGTTGTTCAGGTGGCCTAGGGGCTAGAGTATCTGCAGCGCGGTCCCCAGACCTGGGTATACAGGGGTGCATGAACATAAAAGGAAATGACCTGAAGACACTCCATGCCGAAAACCATACCATCGATCAGTTGTTTGGCTTGAGACGTATTGCACTTACGGTCTTGAAGCTGCTTCAGATAACGAGGAATAGAACCATATTTGGAGGAAATGTCTCGATACCTCTTGCAATCTCGGTGTCCGATTTTCGATTAGCTCCTTCAGGTTAACGATTGCTGTACAATCATCCTCCAAGTCAATAGTCACTTTTTCAGGGTCTGATAATTGGTGAGGTACCATTCCACTGCTTCTATCCGTGGCCCAACGGGTCGTTATCGGAGAGGGTGGCAGTGACATGTTAGCTTCTTCGAGCTTGCGACAACGTGAAGGTGCTTTTCTAGTCACTTTCTTGGTCAATGATATCAGTTCATTGACTTTTGGATATCGTCCAATTGCCACATCAGCAGCTCTATGGAGGTTGTGCGCCAAACAAATGACGTGTATCATCTTCGGCAAAAAAACTATCATTGCTCTAACCGCTTTCAACATGTATGAAGCGGCATGAAAAAGACAGAGGTGTCAGCACAGGAAACGAGACATAATTTGTTCATAATAAATGTTCAATTTGTTTAAGAAATCATCTATATATGTATTCAAAAGCATTTATTTCGTGACATGCATTTTTATGCAATTAAAGCTGAAATATGCATTTTTATGCATTTTGTGCATTATGCATATTTGGTCGGCCCTGATGATATCACAATCAACTTCGATGTTGAATTACGAAGTATTCACGCAGCCTACTCATCTCACCACTTAAAATGTATGAAATATCAATCCTGATCGTTTTCACATTAGTAAAACACGTTCAATAATTTTGAATGACTTATAATGATAGTTCCAGGGGTATCAAGGACGTCTGAAGTGGAAGAATTCTGCAAGTCTCCTTTGCTGCAGAGCCGAATGGAGACTTACAAATATCAGCTCTAATAGTATAAATAGCTGATTAAATTATTTGTGATATAATTCAGCTTGCGTGATCAATGCGATAAATCATTATTAACCTAGATTTTAAACTAATTACGATATTGAAGACCTGTTGGGTCCAACCCACAAAGCAAGACACATGAGAATGTTGAATGATTTTCGTCGGATACATGAACAGGGTGATAAGATTTCTCACACCAAATCATTCAACTGAAAGCCATCTACTCGCATTGCAGTCATAGTTATAATGAAAGCTCAGAACTTTCACTTTCATCTGATAGGCATCCTTAGCTGCACACCTAAGTGTACCTCAATAAATGGTTCATTGTGCTGCATTTCATCATCAGACACAAATGGGTCAACATCCTCCCAATTCTTGCGCAATAATTCGATGACATGAATGGTCAAGAATATCAGGATGATTTTTGTCGAAGTCTTTATTTACTCGTATACTAGTAGATTAGATTGATTCAAAGCTTTTTCCTTCACTACGTGTAGGCCTATATAGTCGATTTCCACTGGGAAACAATTCTAGACTTGAGATGCATAAAGGCCAAACTTGCTTTGACATTTTACTTCTTTATCGGCATTAATGGAGATAGAATTATCAATGATTGCTAAATTATATCAATTAACGAATATTAAACGGGAATATTCACACATATGAACATGGCATGATCCACTGAGCAATAAACGATGGCTATGATACACATTGGTAGACCGCAAACATACAGTGAAGGCCTACTTAAGAATTTTTGACAGGTGACTTTTTTCTGATAGAGTGACAATTTTAAGTACTGGCAGTGAAGCAACATATGAATATTTTTTATTTATGTTCAACCCTGTCTTTGTATGTTGATGAACTTCCTATTATTTGAAAATAGCACCACTATAAGCAACCAAACGAATGAAAAACTCACATTGGGAACCCCAAATGCCAACTTGCAGGACAGCCCAGGATTATATTCTCACAAATGGAACATGTGAAATTCGTATCTAATCTATCAACACAGCCAAATATATGCACTTAACATTATTTGCAGCAAAAATCGAGTCTTCACGAAAAGCAGCTGACTAAAAATATTGTGGGGACATTAAGGTCCTTAAGGACCTACTAAAATAACCTACAGCGAGGAATTTAAGTATAGTTCTTTTGAAATGAGTGTGCGTATATTTCATGAGAATGCTTCGCATAACATAATGTAATGTAAGCTTAGTTTTGATTTTACTTGATGTAGACTGGTGGATTAGTGCTATAGCAGCGAACGGTAAATGACGAATATAAGAAACATCGAAATTTCAAAATAGCGTACTATGCAATGCTCGAGTGTTGTGCAGAACTAAGTACATACTAGTATTAATATTTCATCTCAATATTTTAATAAGGCCATGTTTCCTTTAGTCTACATGTACAGTTGTTGAATTTTTATACAAATGTGATTCCTTTAAGGGAGCAGCAATGCAAAATTGTACCCTTAAAATAATCCTGTAGCAAAATGAAGTAAGATCGAC
Source organism: Prostheceraeus crozeri (assembly GCA_907163375.1). Lineage (NCBI taxonomy): Eukaryota > Metazoa > Platyhelminthes > Polycladida > Euryleptidae > Prostheceraeus > Prostheceraeus crozeri. Next base: position 113,280 of record CAJQUW010013155.1, read on the forward strand.
GTGGTCAATATCAAGGTTAAGTTAACCAAAAATTCAAGGTGAGTAAAAGTTTGAAAAACACAAGCTGATCAATAACCGATTTGTTACAAGAGCAAAGAAATAAAGACGATGTCGTCATACTATTAAAAAGAAACATTTCAAGATTGAATTACGTTTGCGGAAAACTACGTTATGGTAGTTTTATGGAAAATGAGGGTCATGTCGATAATCGATCAATTGATCGATTTATACAAATTTCTTTTTTTAAGTGCCCATCAAAAAAAATAGGATAGTGATCCGTGTTATCACAGAACATAGAAAATCAAAAAATAAAGAAAATCGTTGCCGGAGATCGATAGACAAGCGTAATCGACATTCATCGATAATTGATCAATTGATTGAATTTTACAAATTTTCATTTTTAAGTGCCCAAACTCTATTGACATGTTTTTGACTATAATTCATGATTCTTTATTAGGATATTATAACTTATTATAAAAGTTTGCGCCTGAAAATCGAGGAAATCGGTTATGATTTGTTTGGTCGATATTTATCATTACGGAATGTAGGTATACGTTTTACCAGGTTTTACTGTAACAGATTGTTTTGGTCATATTTCCTCATAACAATGCTTTTGCGTCATTCATTTGATTAATCCATTCATTATCTTTTATTTGGTTTCGATTTGTACTCAACTATAGTTTTGATTATATTAAGATTTACAAGCAGTTTCTATGAAATTATATATATGATTAATCAAAGAATAATTCATACAGTGCAAGTATTGATTTTAGTCTATAAACTTGATTTAAATGTTATATCGAGTAGGTTTTATGTTAATTTAAGATATTTTGATAGATTTTTATAGATGAATATTTAATTTAGCAATGAAATTCAGTATCGTCCGCCGGAATATAAATTTATGTGGGCATGCATGTATCATTAGGTTGTTAGATATTTTATATTATATGTTAAATCATTCTCGTTGTTACATTATGGAAACAAACTATGGTATTTAAAAAAGGCCAAAAGTATTATTCAAATAAGAAGTACAGTTTCAAAATATTCTCTCCTTAAGATTGAGAACAATGATTTTCCATAAAAAAATCATTTTTTGAAACCTTGAATTATATGTTTTTAAACGTGTTTGCTTGCATACTCTAACAGCATGCAACAGTTGCTCGCCAAAACGAGGATTCAACGAACTGACTTTGTAATTGCTCCATGACAATAACTCGAAGTCTGCGTGAACAGCTTCCGAAGCTTGCTCGGACCACTTACCAAGTCCTGAATTTTGGTTGCGGCAGAAATCATAAACATGATGTATAATGACATGTATTTTTGGCGTTATGTTCAGATTTTCCAATCTGAGAAATGCTTCACTGAATACTTCAATTCGTTGACTTGTATGAAATGTCAATGAAAGTCGATCGAAGGCATCGATATACTCCATATTCTAGAGATTGCTTGCATAATTGGAGTAATCTCACTGACGAAGCAAATTGGAGGGAGAACATGAAGTCTCTTGAGCGTAATGAGTCCGGGAACTTTTCTCCTTTTTAGAGTAGATTATGCCTCTACAGTAAATTTATCTTCAAATGATTTAGATGGTAACACTAGGAATCTTTTAACTAAAGGGACAAAGTTTGCGCCCATTATTATGAGTAATGTCATCGAATTACAAAAAGATACCCGAGACTTCTGCAGAAAATTAAGATTGCAGATTATTTTGGCAAAAGACGGAAGAGCTTAATCTGAAATAGGAATCTGATTTCACTTCTCCAAAAGGTAGCAACAGTTTTCTTAATCATATCATAAATCTCATTGAGGAACAAAATAATCAGATTTTTGAGCTCCATATAGATTAATCCATAGTATTAGTTCTTGTGCAAAAAAATAATTTAATAATAATAAAAAAAAATTCTAAAGCTGATAAGGGTGAGCTTTTTGCAATAATGGATTATTCCTTTTATCATAAAAGAATGACTGAAGAACATTTGACACTAAATACTGATGCAATACAACCATGAATCAAATTAAGCACTTATGTAATGAATTCAAATCACCATTTGATAAAGGGAATACAATTTTTTTTACAAACTTTCAATGCGAATTACTACCCTTTATGCATGGACTACCGAAGGTCCACAAACATGAGGAATATTTTCATGATATGAGATCTGATGTATTAGGTTGCTGCAAAATGAATCCTCCTGTAATTGTGTCACTATCCATGCGATTTCCATAACATGCTTTCACGACAGCTCTGAAAGTTTCAAATGCAACTATGTAATTTGCATGAGGACATTTCAAATCTTTGAGCACATCAGTATTCTCTAACAATGTCATACATGCATTTTCACTGAAAGTTCCACCGTTCTTGTAGTTGAACATTACTGCGACGCGCCCATTCATCTGTTCCATGTTTCCACAATCCCTAGTCCCTTGTACATCAGAGTAACAGGGCCGATGAGGAGGTGGAGTTCAGGTGGCGGAAATACATCAAGGACACGGATTTCTGGATCCAACGAAATAACAGGCGGATGTACGACATTACCATGATTCTTTGCTGCGGTTTTGTTACTACCTGATCTGTACCAGCTCCAAAAGAGTTCCTTTAGGCTGCCTAATGTTCTTGAAGTACCTCGCAAGTTCTTTCTCAAATTTTCTTTTGATACATCGCACCACGCACATGGGTGTTTTGATCCATGACTCATGAGTCCAAGTAGGATATTGATTATCTTCAAATCACCGGCGACAGTCCACTTCGGACAAATGAAACAGGAATTCATGTCGAGTTTGTGCCAAATCAATTTGCAGTTCACGTAGTTTTCGGGAACATTGCGCACTATAGCCATTATAAAACGTTTTTTGACGCTTGTATCTTTTCGCGATTTTGCTGCCACTCCATCAGAATATGTTAATCTTGTAGCCTCTCTGTCAATTGTGGTTTGGTCATCATGTAAGGTGAGACAAAATTTCAGAAAGTTGGCTCCACCATCTATTCCTATTTTTACATGGTCATATGACTCGCCTCGAAGATTTTCGACCTTCAAAATTAGGCCTGAAACATCATTGCAATATATTAGTGGTTTGATTTCCCAATCACATTCACTGTTCATATTTTCTTTCATCACGAATCGCAAGTCTTCCTGCACAAAGAATTCCTCCATCTTGTGATTTTTCTCATAAAGACATTCTCTCAGATGAGATGTAATTGCTTTTCTACTTTTAGTCGCAGTCCTGATATGGGTTGCCAACTTGAGAGTTTCATTTGTACTCAAATTCAAATCAACTTGAATTGAACTCATATCGTCTGACGAGAGAAGAAATGATGCTTGATTTGTAGGCGGGGATCTTAGGAGACTCATTGGTCTCCCTGCAGTTCTTCATAATGTAACATGCTCATCATTCAATTGTTCATCCTGTTGCTTCTCTTTAATTATGTTGGCAGCTATTTTTTCTTTAGATCTTGGTGAACCATTTTCAGCCATTTTCTGCAAATTTAGTACTCGTGAACTCTTGTTGCAATGATGTGAGAGACCTCGACCAATCTCTGAGAAACAAATTCCACAAAGGCGAAGTATGGTCTCATCATTGATTCTCTGATTGTCGATAGTTTTGCTTCGAGGATTATTAGTCATAGCTGATGCACCACGAGCGCCACTAAGTCCTGCAGGAGCTGACTGGGCAATCTTGCAAATGTGGCAGAGACAATGAGAAGACGACGCTGCAGCACGAGTTGAGACCTGGTATAGTTGTGAATGGTCAGCGATGGGTATTTCTTTTCTTGTCCTCTTATTTGGATTTTCGAAATCATTCAGAGTGCGTACACAAGTAGGGCATAACACGTTCGGTAGTCTATCGTCGTTGGGATCCAGTCCTTCAATCACATAGTTTTGTATTTTATTCCACAATATTGGAGTAGCAGCTCGAAAAGTGTTATTGTCCTTCTTCGCTTTTGCAAAACATAGAAAGCAAACTCGCTTGCGACATTGTTCGTGTGTTGGTGGCATTATTCGTTCGGTAAGAAATGAATGGACGAAGCAGTTCATATAATGTTATCACCACTTATACAATGTTTCATTAATCACTACCACAGACGATTGATATCACTATACTGTGTGTCTACCGTGAGCGTCAATCGCGCGCTCTGAAACCAAGTTCATAATTAATTAATCGATCAGTACTGCATGCATTGTCACACTCAACAATTCACCAACAATGAAGCAACAAGCTCGCCAGTTATATGTTTGGCGTATCAAACCTTTGCAGGAGGATATCTATGGTTAAATGTCTGTCATAACACATAGATCAACAGTGAAGTATTTCAGAAAATCAATGGACAGGCTGATGAGTGCTTTGAGGTTTATTGTCATCAGCTAAATGCGAAAAGTGAAAATGACACAACGATATCATGTATCTTGGATGAACTCGTACACATCTTACTGAATGCTTAAAGCTAGGTGATGAAATAGATTAATTAAATGAATAACGTAAAATCATTGATATGACGAAACATGTGAACAGAAAGCCGTTACAGTAAAACGTACAATATTACTGTAATGATAAATAACGACTTGACAATCACAAGCGATTTATTGATTTAATCGATTTCCTCGATTTTTCAGGCGCAAACTTATATTTTAAGTTATAATATCCTAATAAAGAATCATGAATTATAGTCAAAAACATGTCAATAGAGTTTGGGCACTTAAAAATGAAAATTTGTAAAATTCAATCAATTGATCAATTATCGATGAATGTCGATTACGCTTATCTATCGATCTCCGGCAACGATTTTCTTTATTTTTTGATTTTCTATGTTCTATGATAATACGGATCAATATTTTATCAATTTGATTGATGGGCACTAAAAGTTGATTTAAAGTTGGTTCAGCCCCACCGTGTTCCCCTCTTGCTGGAACCAAACCTATGTAAAATTGATACCTAAGGCCAACAAGGATATCAGTCTCGTAAAGAACTATCGTCCCATCTCCCTCACCACAGTCCTGGGCAATCTCCGCGAGAGGATCTTTGCTGGAAGGTTAATGCACTGGTGTGATAGGAAATCTCTCCTCTCTGTTGAACAGTCGGACTTTCGAGCCAAGAGGGACGCACAGGAGAAAGTCATCCCTCTTATACACCGGGCCAGAGAGGCCATCAATGGAGCCTACACGACGATGGCATTTCACTGACATTCATGATATATATCAAACGAGGTTTTAACGGGACAAAATCGAGAAAAATAGTTAATTTATTAATTATTATTCTTATTTATATAGTTCCACATGGGTGATCTCCGTGGCACAGTGGCTAGGTACTTGGCCTAGCGATCTTTCGGTCCAGAGGTGTCAGCCCCCGAAAGTGTCATTGGAAGTAGTGAGGAAGGGCATCCGGACTAGAAGTTCACAAGTCTACAGGTTAAAGTCTGACTTATAAACACCATCCGCGGGATTAGTGACGTTAAACCATCATTTCATTTCCACGTTTAACTATCAATTGCTATTGAAGACGTACACCATTTACCCCGAGATTTGGGGTACCAACGAAACAGACCGGGACACATTTAACTTTGCTTAGTGAAAAAATTGCACTCAAACTTTGTAGTCTTACACAGCCATGAGTCTTATCACAATTGATTCTTTTTATAGTATCGAATTCATTCATAATTCATTACTTATGGCAAATATGTACATATATGTACAAATATGCATAATAAACACGTACTCGCCATATGTTTCACAATGTGAATTCACAGACCATATTATTTCACAGAAAATAGGAAACTTTGTTTTCAGTGAAAAATGCCACTCAGTTTTATAGCGACTACTATTGCTTTTGTTTCGTATTCAGATCAGTGGTAAATATGAATACATGCGCGTGCATTATAGGAAGTATACATTCGCAGGGACTCCTACGATCTGGACATGACAATTAAGAAACATCTGGCCACATACAATGAATGCTACAATTGAATCGAACAATTGACGTCGAAGTCAACTAAGAAAAGTCGGACTAATATCACGATTTGCCTGGAGCAAGTAAAAGACGCCATTTGGAGCAGGGAAGGGGAAAAATATCAATTTTGCATATCCCTAATACAAATTATCATCAAAGAATAAATAAACACTAGAATAATGACCTCCCTAGAAAACATGTCTTCGCTATTTCATTCAAACGAAGTCAATGCTCCTCTGTGATGTTCATAATTTGTCAGAATATATTTCGCGAATTTGTCACACCAACAACAAAAACACTAATCTTGTCACAATTTATTTTGATGAAAAATGGTCACATAATGTCACGCTTTGTCACATCGGCCCACCCCTGATACACATGGTGAAATACATCTTAAATAATACAATAAATATCTGAATATCATGAGCATGTCTCAATAAAGGAAACTGTTCGTCCTTGAAAATGAATATCAGTTTATCATGGACGGTCCATTGGATAAGGTCATCCATCTGAGTTAAGGCCTGAAAGAATAGCCCTGTGGAAAACATGATCTGCCACTGCTCTACAAAGGCGAGGAACTCCTGCCAAGTGTCTTGCGCACGACACAAAGCACAAGTTCCGCAACAATCCAAACCTCCAGGAGTGAACATTTTCTAAATATCATTGAGCACCCTCAGGGACGAGACATCCATCCACTTTTTTATCTCTTGGAAAAATATACCAACATTGTTAGCCGCAATACAATTCTGGACTTATTAGTAAATACCACCACGATAATGTTTTCGCATTTAAAATATAATTGTAACTACTGAGATTAGCAAACTTCATAAAAACCTGGCCACTCAATTGTCGCAACGGTCACAATTGTCCCAATCAAGCAAGGCGATACATACCACTACCGATTCACATCGAGAAAAATAATGGTTACCATCACTAGGCTGCCCAATCTATCAGACCGATGAATCCGCAGCTGTCGACTTTACTACTTTCCTTTGTAGCAGTTACACCACTGTCGAAAATGGAAAAATACCTCCACCAGAAAAAGTCTCCATTATGAAATGCCCTTAAAACAGGTACAGAAGTCTTATATAATGCATTTTAGGCATTGCATGTATGCGTCTACCCCAGGACAATACATTCTGGATAATCAAGAATATAATTTTCCAGAAAAACAATTACCGCTACATCCGTTTATACGATGCAAAGTTTACTGATGAGTCCCATATACAGTGTAGATCAATGCACGAGCGCCTCTACCCGACTTCTAGTCCGTATTTCTGAGTAGAGGCCACTAAGGGTAGCTTAACTTTCTGACATACATGTACTTTGAAACCGGTGATAGTTGACACGAGTAAGGCCCGAAAGGTTTTGCGGTAGAGCACGAGATAGGAGAATAATTTATGCTAGAGGGGCTGCTGTCGGTCTGAGAAGGTGTAACTAGAGTTATTGCTGGAATTAACAGGATCACGACGCCCTGAATAAAGTGGAGGACTATTTGCAGAAGAATAGGAAGTGCTGGATCCGAGTCATTTTCATGATCAGTTTCACTTTTCTTCAACATGCCTCAGTTTGCAAACTTAGTTCTCGCAATCAGGCCACCTATCTTGGAAAAAACAAAACTAATGAAAATGTGAACTATAATAAAACAAAGTTGCCAGTGAAATCAACATCCAAAATCCACCGAATCTTAGTTATCCACATACAACCTTGTGTCAAGATGTCTTCGAAATGTGTTATAGCATAGTAGGGCATAACATCAGAAAACTCAAGATGCTTTAATGTAAGCAGCTCATCATTTTTTTATCAGCGTCTGTGTGCGCTTGGAAATATTAGTTAGTCAATCTAAATAATACTAGCATATAGCACTGGCCACTCTAGTATATTAGTAATGCTAATTTAGTATACACAAGTATTTAGCACCGTCGACTATCAGCACATTAACTGTTCGGGTACAACGGTCAGCCAACTTTTGGTTAAGCAGATATCAAAATAAAGATGAGTTACTGAAGACCTACCAATGTTTCCTAAGCTTCGATTCGATTCACGAATCAATGTCTGATTCGAGTCTGATTCACAGGTCCCTATTTAGACAGCTTTTTCTGTTAATTTTGTCTTGTGAGAGTTTACACTAAACCTGGATAAGGAATAAGACACAGCAGTTGTGATATTTTACTGAATTGTATTTTTCTGAATCATTCATAGTTACTAAAGGTCAAATTGAACCGTACTAAGGTCTCCTGGTTATGCACTATGTGGATTGATCAAAATCTTTTTGACAAGGTTATCATTTACTCTTCAAAAGATTATTAAGCTTATTCTGCTTCATAATTATTGGGTGATTGATCATGTCAGTGTTGATATACATATATTTCATTTCAGTAACCTTCGGCTTGTCGTAAAAATGGAATGAAATTTTGTCATAAAATCCAGAAGCCACATGTGATTCTGTCTTCCCGAAAACTTATAGCAAGTTTAATGGAATGCTTTTGTAGAGATCATCTATCATTGGTTTTCAGGCTTACATCAAATCCCTTCAATGCAAACGAAATATTACTTATGTCAATACTTTGACCTTGGATCGACGGAATTTTGACGGATCTACTGATTCCAAATGGCCAATCTGTCATCAGTGGACAAATGAAACGCGACTCTTCTACTTTTCTTTCTGAGTCTGTTCCGCTCATTTACTCAAGCACTGATACGCTAAGGTCCTCTTCATTAGTGTTGTAAGCAATGGAATTCGACAACTCCATTTTTACGATAGACGTCACATCGATGCTTGTTCATTCTTTCTCAATAATCTTCTTTCCGATTATATTTACCTATCATGGTTAAGAGACCTATCATAAATAGCAAGGAAGTGGATGTAAGGTCGCAAACAAAAGTACCGAAAATCAACGGCATAATGAGCTTGGTTTCTTTTTTTCAAGAAACACACAAAACGAAAGGAAGCGCAGGCTATATTGTCGATAGCAACAAAATTTGCGAAACGTAGAGCAAATATACTAAAATGAATTGTTGGATTAGGAAAAAAGTAAACGTGGTTGGCATCGTCACATCGTGAAAATTACAAACACAATCGACAACCGGCGAAACAGTCTTTCAAAGCAGACTGTGGTTAAAATGAAGTTCTGAAGGAATCTATTATCATACAGTGTGCCCAGTAGAAAACCAAAGGATTGTTTCATGCTAAAGTGTACTTCATTAAACACGTGATCGACTGCCTCTCATTGGCTGTCCAATCATACAGCGCATGCTGATGTCCAATTATACAGCGTGTATAGCACATCCCTTCGTGTGTTTAGTCATTCACATTCTCCTTAGAAAATGGCTCCACAATTCACTGATTTCCAACGCAGTGTTATTTCTCTTTTTAAGAAGGAACATCCCACTTGGGGCTTACAAAAGTGTACCGAAGTTCTCCCTCAGTTCTTCGCTGACATTACTGCAAATCACTTTTATGCTGTGTGTAATAAACTGAAGAATGTTGGTATGCGTGCTGCCCAAATGCGCAAGAAAGGAACAGGTAGAAAACGAAAATTTGACTCTCCAGTTAAACAAACCATGCTCAAAGTGGCTGTCACTCCAGGTAACAGTCCTCGTCGTCGGCACAGCAGTCAACGACAAATCGCATCTGCTTTGCATATTTCAAAGGGGTCAGTGTTCAATATTTTGAAGGAAAGTGACTTGAAATGTTATCGCAGAATCAAATGTCAGAAACTGACAGCCAGTCATAAAGAAAAACGGGTTTTGAAATCAACAGAACTTATTAATCGATATGAAGACGATGAAAAGGGGAAAATTGGATGGTTCTCAGATGAGGCCACCTTCAACATAGCGCCTCCTTTGAACAGACAGAATGAACGCCTTTATCGGGCAGTTGAATTGAAAACTCAGATATCTGAACATGATCTTCTGGTTGAAGTTGATAGGCAGCAACCCTCATTAATGGCCTATGCCACTGTATCTTGGCATGGGAAAAGTGAGTTACGCTTCCTCGAGGGATTCGCTGAAGGTCAAGACGATGTGGTTCCTTCAAAAAGAAAGAAAAAGACCATCAACCAGACTGTATATCGGGAGGGATATCCGGAGGGATTTTATGTTTAGGGATATCCGCGATGTAATGGGCACTGAAGAGTGGATTTGGCAACAAGACGGAGCAAAGCCTCACACGGCTACGGCTACAGTTATCTGGCTAGAGGAGAATACACCTCAGTTCATCAGGCCATCACAATGGCCAGCGAAAAGTCCCGACCTGAATGTTATGGACTATAGCATCTGAGGAATTCTTCATCAACACTTGCAAGCAGTACGCGGCGATATTACCACGGTTGATCAACTAAAACATGCTTTACTACTCGCATGGGAGAACATTGACATGGAAGTAATTCAGAAGGCCACAGCTTCCTGGATTCCACGTCTTCGAAAGTGTTGCAACAATGACGGAGGACATTTTGAACACTACTGAACACTGAGCTTGTTTATGTAAGTATGTTTAGCTTACCTTTCTCATGTCTTTAATTAACCCTTTGACTCCCACAGGTCACTGGTGACCCAAATTTTCTATTTTCTCCGACGGTCCTCTATCATAAATTTTGCATTTGCATTTGGTTTCTACTGTGTTAAGTAGCTTCTGGAAAATTTATTTCGAGATAAGTTTGAAATATAAATGTTTTTGTTTTGGTCGCATTCACTTTTGAAAGTTTTCGTTTTTGATCAGATTTTCAGGTGATCGCTATTCGTCTCTCACAAGCATGGTAAGTTCATAATGTTCTCGTTACACCACTAAAATAAAGCTACAGACTCTCATAAATATCATATATTCATATGAACTCAGTGTATGAGTATCTGTCGAAATATCAAACGATTTTTCAAATTGGGTCACCAGTGACCTGTGGGGGATAAGTGGGATTTTAGATGATACTACGATAAAACATTGTATGTTGCACTAGCCATTTCCTTATAAGAGTTAGAATAGATATATGCTATTAGAAGGTTTAATTTAATCAAACATACATTTTTTCGATAATCATTTGCGATTGTGCACACTTTTTATAGTGCTTTGCTTGTTAGTAAAAAATGACATCTCTTGAAATTTATCATTTTTAGATAGTGCTGATGATAGCATGTGTTTAGTACATGGTTTATTGTATAAAATTAAAGGAAATTATTGTGAAGGCAGACAAATAATGTGAGAGGATGAAGACAAAATGCATGTCATACCCTAGATTTGAACCTAGGGCAGGCTGATTCTTATTGCCAGACCGCTACCACACGGCTAGTGAACCATAAAGGCTGCGTTGCAATTTTTAAGTAGTTGTAATGAATGACTAATCGTTTGCTCGTGTTCTACAGTAGTGTAATACACTGTTCATGTCGTCCGTTATTGCTATACCATGGTTAGCGTGAATTAAACCTTGTTATCATTATTTTCAGATATCCAACAGAAGAAAGAAGTATTATGACGTTCAGAATTTGTCAAGTGATGAAATCTACGCTCTTTTGGATAATGTAGACAGTGATGACGAGGCAGACATACATAATATAATGAACGATAGCGATACGGAATTCATTGCTGCACCTAATGCACATAAACCGTCGCTAGATAGTCTAGAAGAAAATGAGAATATGGAAAACAGCATGGAAGCAGTGCTTCATGAAATTCATGAGCAGGAAGAAAGCAATAATACCACATTTGATTGGAAAAAACGGGAAAGACCTATACAGTCATCTGAATGTTATCTCAATGGTCAAACAAAATTAAATATCGAGGATGATGCCGTACCACTGGATGTATTCAAAGAGTCAATAGGGTTCAACGAATTACTGGATCTTATTGTCACGGAAACAATACGATACGCATTCCAGAATGGACGAGAATTCGATACCGACAGAGACGAAATCGCGGCATTTATAGGAACGAATTTCATCATGTCCGTAAATGTGCTTCCAAATATTGAAGCATATTGGTCGGTTGATGAAGCATTGGGAAACCAACGAATACAGAAAGTTATGACAAGACAAAGATTTCAAACGATTCTTCAAAATCTACATTTTTCGAATAATAATTCATTAGATAAAAGTGACAAGGCCACAAAAGTAAGAGCTTTGTTGCAACATTTCAACAAATACTTTCAAGCCGCGAGAGAAAATAGCTGCAAGCAATCCATTGATGAACACATGATAAAATATAAAGGAAGAAGTGGAATGAAGCAATACATAAAGTCCAAACCGATCAAATGGGGGTTCAAATTATGGTTCAGATGCTGTGCAATCACTGGTTACTTATACGAACTTGACATCTATGTCGGAAAGCAAACTACAGCAAGTCGATTCGGTCTTGGCGAGTCCATTGTTCTACAATTGACAAAAGAGCTAAAAAATTCTCACGCAGCAATTTTTGCTGACAATTTTTTTTCGTCCCCTGTTTTGGTTAAGAGGTTGTTGGAAAATGGACTATATTTCATTGGAACCGTTAGAAGCTCAAGAAAGCACATGCCCAAGATGCTAAAGGTATGTACCGGTATGCTAGTACTTGTCGTTTTGATGATGACTTTGAAACATTTTTCAAATTTTTATTGCAGAATGACAAAGAAATGAAGAGAGGAGAGTCTCAATTTCTGTATGCTGATGGCATCACTGTTTGCAAATGGATGGACAATAGGTAAGTTCGGTTTTGTATAAAGGAAGGTATAACATTTTCATTACATGATAATTAATTTCATGTCAGTTTTGATGGTCGCTACAAATATTGAAGAAAATGAGGGTCATACCAGTGTATTTCGACGACAAAAAGGTGCAGCAGAGAAGATTTCGATTCGATGTCCCAACGTAATTGCAGAATATAATAAAGCAATGGGAGGCGTTGACTTATTGGACCAGCGAAAGTCTTATTATGAAGTTCATGGAAGCAGTGCTTCATGAAATTCATGAGCAGGAAGAAAGCAATAATACCACATTTGATTGGAAAAAACGGGAAAGACCTATACAGTCATCTGAATGTTATCTCAATGGTCAAACAAAATTAAATATCGAGGATGATGCCGTACCACTGGATGTATTCAAAGAGTCAATAGGGTTCAACGAATTACTGGATCTTATTGTCACGGAAACAATACGATACGCATTCCAGAATGGACGAGAATTCGATACCGACAGAGACGAAATCGCGGCATTTATAGGAACGAATTTCATCATGTCCGTAAATGTGCTTCCAAATATTGAAGCATATTGGTCGGTTGATGAAGCATTGGGAAACCAACGAATACAGAAAGTTATGACAAGACAAAGATTTCAAACGATTCTTCAAAATCTACATTTTTCGAATAATAATTCATTAGATAAAAGTGACAAGGCCACAAAAGTAAGAGCTTTGTTGCAACATTTCAACAAATACTTTCAAGCCGCGAGAGAAAATAGCTGCAAGCAATCCATTGATGAACACATGATAAAATATAAAGGAAGAAGTGGAATGAAGCAATACATAAAGTCCAAACCGATCAAATGGGGTTCAAATTATGGTTCAGATGTTGTGCAATCACTGGTTACTTATACGAACTTGACATCTATGTCGGAAAGCAAACTACAGCAAGTCGATTCGGTCTTGGCGAGTCCATTGTTCTACAATTGACAAAAGAGCTAAAAAATTCTCACGCAGCAATTTTTGCTGACAATTTTTTTTCGTCCCCTGTTTTGGTTAAGAGGTTGTTGGAAAATGGACTATATTTCATTGGAACCGTTAGAAGCTCAAGAAAGCACATGCCCAAGATGCTAAAGGTATGTACCGGTATGCTAGTACTTGTCGTTTTGATGATGACTTTGAAACATTTTTCAAATTTTTATTGCAGAATGACAAAGAAATGAAGAGAGGAGAGTCTCAATTTCTGTATGCTGATGGCATCACTGTTTGCAAATGGATGGACAATAGGTAAGTTCGGTTTTGTATAAAGGAAGGTATAACATTTTCATTACATGATAATTAATTTCATGTCAGTTTTGATGGTCGCTACAAATATTGAAGAAAATGAGGGTCATACCAGTGTATTTCGACGACAAAAAGGTGCAGCAGAGAAGATTTCGATTCGATGTCCCAACGTAATTGCAGAATATAATAAAGCAATGGGAGGCGTTGACTTATTGGACCAGCGAAAGTCTTATTATGAAGTTCATGGAAGCAGTGCTTCATGAAATTCATGAGCAGGAAGAAAGCAATAATACCACATTTGATTGGAAAAAACGGGAAAGACCTATACAGTCATCTGAATGTTATCTCAATGGTCAAACAAAATTAAATATCGAGGATGATGCCGTACCACTGGATGTATTCAAAGAGTCAATAGGGTTCAACGAATTACTGGATCTTATTGTCACGGAAACAATACGATACGCATTCCAGAATGGACGAGAATTCGATACCGACAGAGACGAAATCGCGGCATTTATAGGAACGAATTTCATCATGTCCGTAAATGTGCTTCCAAATATTGAAGCATATTGGTCGGTTGATGAAGCATTGGGAAACCAACGAATACAGAAAGTTATGACAAGACAAAGATTTCAAACGATTCTTCAAAATCTACATTTTTCGAATAATAATTCATTAGATAAAAGTGACAAGGCCACAAAAGTAAGAGCTTTGTTGCAACATTTCAACAAATACTTTCAAGCCGCGAGAGAAAATAGCTGCAAGCAATCCATTGATGAACACATGATAAAATATAAAGGAAGAAGTGGAATGAAGCAATACATAAAGTCCAAACCGATCAAATGGGGGTTCAAATTATGGTTCAGATGCTGTGCAATCACTGGTTACTTATACGAACTTGACATCTATGTCGGAAAGCAAACTACAGCAAGTCGATTCGGTCTTGGCGAGTCCATTGTTCTACAATTGACAAAAGAGCTAAAAAATTCTCACGCAGCAATTTTTGCTGACAATTTTTTTTCGTCCCCTGTTTTGGTTAAGAGGTTGTTGGAAAATGGACTATATTTCATTGGAACCGTTAGAAGCTCAAGAAAGCACATGCCCAAGATGCTAAAGGTATGTACCGGTATGCTAGTACTTGTCGTTTTGATGATGACTTTGAAACATTTTTCAAATTTTTATTGCAGAATGACAAAGAAATGAAGAGAGGAGAGTCTCAATTTCTGTATGCTGATGGCATCACTGTTTGCAAATGGATGGACAATAGGTAAGTTCGGTTTTGTATAAAGGAAGGTATAACATTTTCATTACATGATAATTAATTTCATGTCAGTTTTGATGGTCGCTACAAATATTGAAGAAAATGAGGGTCATACCAGTGTATTTCGACGACAAAAAGGTGCAGCAGAGAAGATTTCGATTCGATGTCCCAACGTAATTGCAGAATATAATAAAGCAATGGGAGGCGTTGACTTATTGGACCAGCGAAAGTCTTATTATGAAGTTGACAGAAAGAGCAAATTCAGATTTTATTTGCGGATATTTTTTGATCTCATGGATGTAGCTTGTGTAAATGCCTTCATCATTTACAATGAAAGATTCCCAAATAAACTCAGTCTTTTGCAATTCAAAAGGTGTGTAGCTGATGGATTGACAAGGCACTTCTCTTCTCGCAAACGAAAATTTCCTGGAGTGCGTCATGTTGAAACTGCTACTTTGCGTCCAACGGGAAATATTTGTCATATGCCAATTTTTCAAGACTCTCGTCATCGCTGTGTGAATTGTAAGAAATTGAAACTTGACCATAAAACTTCGGTTTTGTGCTCAACTTGTAATATATCAATTTGTTTGGTAAACGAGAGAAACTGCTTTCGAGAGTTTCATTCGAACATTTAAAATTCCATAAGTGATGGAATGTTGTTTATGATCGATAGCCCGTGATCGGAAACGTTTTGTGTACACGAAGTATATGATTTAACTTGTTAGAAGAAGTTACATGTTTATTTATCAATATTGATGAAATAACATGCAAACAACAATGGTAAGATTGTTTTCACTATTTCAAGGCATAATTGAGAGTTTAAATGTGAATGTGTTGTTTGCTATACTATTAAATTCCTACTTAACTCCCAGAGGGTCACCTGTGACCCAAGCTAGAAAAGAGCCTTATGAAAAATTTTAAAGCGTAACGTGGCAACCTAAGTTCATTAACAATCCTAAACGTTCACTAGCTATGAAATCGATTTAATCCGTGTAGCCAATACCTTGTGGTAGTCAAAGGGTTAAATACACTGTAGTTTTATTTAAATCATATGCAATTTTTTAAATCTTTTGGTTTTCTACTGGGCACCCTGTAGAATGATTGTAAAAGTGCCAACCGTTCTCCAAATTTTTATGATAGTGAATGCGCTATTTTCGATATGGATGTTCACGACACAACATTATTGCAAACTTATTAACGTAACATAACAAAGTGGAAAATCTATATTAAATCATGGAATCGCATTATATAAAAGCGGTGTGTACGAAACAGGTCTTGGTAGTAGCTAATTGAAAAAATTTCTGGAAGATATTCATAATACAATTTGTTATCCATTTGAATTGATGAAGCAATACGTGTACGTTCAGAGACTTAATTGTTGCTAAATATTTCACGTCCATAAAAAGTGCATCGAACGCCCTAAACAGTGCGCAGGCCTTCAGCATTGTCGAAATTCAGACTTTTAATCTATTAGAACAACATCTCTACTCACTTGATCATGTTCTTCACCAGCTGATGCCTTCTACCTCTGAGTGAACAAATGGCATTAATTTATCCCAACACGAACCGTACCTAGTACAAGTGCCACTGTTTACAAATTTTGCTAGGTAAAATGACAAGGAATGAATGCAGTCTTCTTTGTCTGAACACCTATTAGAATCGCTTTATCTGCAACTCACACTCCGATCTCAATTTGACGCTCTATAATTCAAACTATGCACTCATTCCTTTTATTTCACTTTACTTATTATAATCCATTAACATACTTCAAATATTTTCATTTAGAATAATTTCCTTTAATATTCCACAGGGAAAATGTGTTAGTCTCGTCTCATTTTCAGAAGTAGCTGTTGGCATCTTAAACTTGATAAACCGATCGGACATGATCTCATGGATATCCAACATGGATTATATCCGAAATAACTAAACCACATAAAATGCAACTGGTCAATCAATATGCCTGAAAAAGTTCAAACATACTAATTCTGTCGTCACTAGACACTTAGCAACAAAGTTTGGGATAATCGTGAAACTCCTCCAGGAGATTGTGGGCACATTACAATCTTGAAGTTATGTGAATTGAATCGGCTCAACTACGACATCAAGGAATAAAGTCAGGTCCGCAACCATCGTGGAATGCATCTTATCAAAAAATGCGAAGGCTTGCTCAAACCAGCTGAGGATTTTTTTCTTGTTGAGTTCTTCATAGTTGTCTTTGTGATTATTTTGGATGATCAATCGACGCAATAGCATGAAGTCTAATGAGCTGAATAAATCTCTTGAAGAGGTCACAAGATGACATATTTTTTGTACAAAAATACGACCTGGCTTCAATGTTAATTAACAAGCATAATGTTAACGCTGACATTGTAATTCGATAGGCCCTATTTGACTGTTGTGACCAGCACCGACTAAGGACTGTTAACCCCATCCATACAGCCTATACAGGGCTGTGAAGCGCATCGCAATTCCGGGCGTTGGGTTAATCCCCTCTTTACATTCTTAAGTATTGAAATTCACAGTGCAACATTTTTAGTGTGTGAGCTCTCCAAATGGTCCATTTAATCCAACTCGCTCATTTTGCATTATAAATAGAAGTTCACAATTTAAAAAAATCGAAAAAACTTTTTGAAATTTCACCTCTATAAAAAACCGCCATGAGTCACCTTGATGATCGTTATCCAATAGGCCTGCTCTATTGCATTTTGCATTATAAATAGCAGTTCAAAATTAAAAAAATCGAAAGACCTTTTTGAAATTTCACCTATACAAAAAACCGCCATGAGTCACCTTGATGATCGTTATCCAATAGGCATACTCTATTCGATATCAAAGGTATGTGATGATCATGACATGATTTATGAAATTGAAATCCAATTGAAATGTGTTTCTGCATCTTTACATTGCTGAAAAAATGACAAATGGCATCTTGACAGCTACTCAGATTGATAATGAACTGCATCATATACATTCCATTTCCTAAATCGTTGCACAGCACGAACAATTCTGATCTTGTGTATACCGGGTGTCTCAGACTATGTAGGCAGTTAAAACTATTAACTTTAGAGTCAAATAATACAGATATTTGTTTCAAACTAACAGTACGGAAAATTTTGCACATGTTTCTCAACGCAAATGTTCAAAGTGTTGTCCTACGACAGCGAGAGGTCACAGAGTGACAGGCTTTTGAGATGAGATCCATCGGAATGCTTCTTGCACTTTGTGATTTTATCTCTCATTTCTTGCACGTTGAGGGAATAATGTTTGACATGAAATACTATACATAGAAATCAAACAATGACACCGTACTTTGCAGTCATTGATGGTTTTTAAGCAACCTGCATAGATATTTTAAACTGCCTACATAGTTCCGAGACACTGTATTCTCATCAAATTTAATCGCATGCTGACAGTAGATCAATAAACTCATTTACTTGGTCAGCTGAGAAACTTGGTTCAGGAAATATAGTGGTGTGATTTGCCTAATTAAATGAAGTAATTAGTGATAGTCTGCTTTGTTACTTTCACGATGCTATTTCAGATATCAATATCATGTTGGCCCATTTTCTTTTTCATCATTGATGAGCTGCTTCATTTATCGGACGCACGCAGCGCAAGCGTCAGCATTCCTACGCCGTGAAGGAAATACTATTGTTTGCTTTGAACAGGTGCAGAGACGAGACAAACCCTTGTCTGATCCGAGATTCGAATTTCTTCTGACCTCAAGTGAGAGAAATGATGACACGCAATGGCTGACTATGGGAATAATACAAATTTGAAGTTTGTCAGTGAACGGATGGGCCGATTTTGATAAAACTTATATATTCTTAGAGCTGCTAACACCAGCATTAATACAACTGAAGTTGTTAAGTTGTGTGCAGTTGACCGTTGTTGAACGTTGTTATCGCGAAAGTGTCGTAAAATTAGGCGAAAGTATCAATTGAATGAAATTGCACAAATTGATGTCCGAATTCGAAAAAAACTATATCATCTGAAAGCTTAACACGGTGATAA
This sequence comes from Prostheceraeus crozeri, assembly GCA_907163375.1. NCBI lineage: Eukaryota > Metazoa > Platyhelminthes > Polycladida > Euryleptidae > Prostheceraeus > Prostheceraeus crozeri. The sequence goes on from CAJQUW010013155.1 coordinate 132,419, forward strand.
TCATAATGGTGATATGGTGATAATCTTAATTTCTGTATTGCGTAGTTTCGTCTATAGGTGTCGGTGACCGAAACGCTTTACCAAATTAAAGTGCTCGACATAACCTTTCACATGGTAGATAGCACATATACAAGTAGGCCTATAATCCTTTACCTTCTTTTCGAAATCGAAACAAAGGAGATGATCGACGCAAGATTTATATCAATCAAAATTCATAAAATCACAACCTGATACTCATGAAGTAGACATAGGTCTACATGAAATACATCAGCGTAGAGCAACTCCAAACAATCTATGTGTATGCGCAGTAGCATTAATGGCGAACATATTTTCACGACTGAACAAAATGTATAAACGAGAGCATAATACGATCGAATGAGCACCAAACAACACATCTTTAAAAAAGAAATAATAAGGATACTGTGATCAGTAAGCGTTAATTATATAAGAAATGTGGAAATGAAAAGATAAAAAAATCAATTCATAACAAATACAACATTCTTTGGCTATACGAGAACATGCGCTTTGGCTAATGTCACTTAGTGATTCAATCAAAATTCTTACATAACTCCGTTTAGAAAGAACATGCAAAAACGGTGATTTAATTTCAAATGGAAACTGTACATGAATACTATAATTTAGACAAATCATAATGAAATTTGTTATTCTCATTAGATTTATGTGCATAAATCAGGATAGGGTGCCTAAATGTAGGCCATTTGTTAATCCATGAATTTTGTATATATAGATATATGAATAAAAGATTTTTCATTTGGGCATCATTTTTCGCCGTGACGAAATAAATTAAATAACTCATCCATGCTCTAGTATATTCATGTGCATCATAGCCACACAAGCTGTGGTTACTGACAACCTGTTACAACTTTCATTACTTTGTAGTTTAAAACAAAGACTATAACTTATTGATGTTTAAAAAAACATTGATATTATGTCTGCTTGTTTCGCTTTCTTTGTTGTTGGTAGAACCGCATGAGTATCAAGGTCCTGTTCCAGAGTGTCGATCTCAGGTTCCTCATGGGCAACAACCACTTCAGGAATGGGTGGCAAATTTCGTATGAGTCGTTTTCTGTTCTTCTGCTTTTCGATCACATTCTCTAGCTTTTGTCTTCGTTCGTTCATTAATTTCTTTGTCTGCTCTTTCTCGCTTTTCTTTCATTCCTGTGTCAACAGTGTTTCAACTTTCTTCACCAATCGCGTTGCCGCTCGGCTCTCCCGCCGAACTATCCACGCTTTCCTCATACTTTGAACAAGTTCTGGAGGAACGGAATAGGAACGTGAATTTAACGATCCAAGTTGGCTCACACAGTGCCCAAGCAGTTTCCGTCGGTATTGAGCGCATATAGAGTGACGTTCAACGTTTCTACACTAAGACGAGGACGGAATTCAGTTCATGTCATGTAAAATTGAGAGCATAAACCAACAACTATGAAAAGAACTCATGCTACTTCTAAAATTGGTACATGATTGAAAGAACATGGCAGAAGAATTTCTGATTTACTATCGCAATTCAGCAACAGTCAAGACATCAACAAAATAGACATTGAGGCACTGGTTGAGATGTTTCACCAAATGGAATTGCAACAATGTCACAGACCTTCTTAATGAATGAAACACAGAAAATGTGAGCATCTGAAAGGAATATAGGGATAGAAAGTATACAAGGATAGTAAGTTATTGCTCAAGATTATGAGATGCAGGTATGAAGCTTCGATCATCCATAGTTCTTGGAAACATATGATGGTACCCTACCACTCCCTCCCCCATATTTCTATTGAATATTCGAATTAATCTCGTGACTTAGCGGAAATTGTGTGAAATTTTAGAAATTACGAAATTTTTCGGAGGAATCTCACTGCAAGACCCAACATAATTTTCGTGAAATAGCAAATTCTTTGTTAATTAAATTCAATCAAAATAGGATCAAATCCACGCTGCATGGGAGTAAATCAATAGTCATGAATACATTTACTCATAACTGCTTTCTCTTAATTCTTCAACAATACTTTCCTGCTCCCTGCATGTCTGTGTTTGATTCTGACATTGTCTTTATGCATTAGTATCTCAGCTGACTGATTCGTTTTACACTTCATAACGTCATTCAACCAAAGACGAGTTGCGGCATGTACTCACCAAAATTTGTAGAGTAATCCTCGAGAACGACTGGCATCTTGAATTATCACTCGGTAAAGACATCATTCTTAATGAAATTTTGACTTACAAGCAGAATCCGAAGACTTTGACGAGCGTCCAACGTTCATTACACGAGGTTGCTCGGTACACGACAAGAATATCAAGTGATGACCAATATTCACGAATGGGAAAAATCTGAAAATAAAAATTTAAGTATTCAGTAAATGAAGTGGAATCATGAACTTACAATACAAGGACTTATCCATCACCGGATACAAGATATAAAGCAATTTAGCAAGCGGTATCATAAACTTGAATTGACGCTGTGAACGTAGTAGCGCATGATAATATAGTAGGACATCAGCCAGTGATGTGGGTGGTATACAGTGGCGTCCAGCCTGCGGGCCTCCGCCGCATACCCAAAAATAATTACTTACGTTCATAAAACAAAGGCTCAAATATTTTTAATTTTTTGTTTTTGAGAGCATCTTTACGTTTACAACTTTGCATACACTTTACAGTTTCAAGTCATTACTCTCAAATACGTTCCGAGCGCCAGGGCTCAGCTGTTAACTGCAGGGATCTTCAAGCAATCACACAATGCGCTGGGGATGTGTTCACAGCAAATCAGAGATTTGTGTGTTTGTGTGATATGTGGAGCGTGTGCGCTTAGCTCGATCGTCTTCTCCCGATGGAAACGAAGAAGCAAATATATTGCAGCAATGCAAGAAAAGATCTATTTATAAATTCTTAGATTCAGATAGAGAGCGAGAGGCGCAAATTTTCCCTATTCGTGGCTTCGCCAATTTTGGAGATGATGACGCGTTGAATCGTCGTGTCTGTGTTCACCAATGGCTGAATGTTGGATTGGAAAGTTGGAAGCCGCAGAAAGGAGATAGCGATGAAAGTTCCATAATTTGATATGTGATTCAGTCAGAGATAATGATTCAAGGCATATTTGCGATATTATGTTTATGGCGGCGATTTCAACAGTGGTTATTTTCTACACCGGCCAGTCGTCCGAGGGATTATGCAGAAAACTCTAGCCACCGTACACGAAGTTTATGGTATTGAAATAAAAACTAAACCACTATCAAGAGATAGAATTAGAATATCAGGAGGAGCATAAAAATCATTTTAGCAGCCCTAAATTTGAAACATGTAAGTGATTGACAAGCTATAGTGGTGAGAGCTTGCGCTGGTGAAAGCTTCCTCGAGAGTGAATGTTCTTTATAGTTATCTCACCAAGGTGATCAAGCGTCATGTGAGAAATCAACATCACATTTTCATTGTCATTTGACATTTAAAATCTTGGGAAATCTTGGGGGCGTTGACGAACAGTCACCTTAGCATTGTATGCTTATGAGCCTGTTCAGAAAAAGAGGTTCACTCAGAACAAGAGGCTGAATATCAGTATCTATTTCTCACATCATTTCATTCTGTAGTCATGGATGCCAGCATGATTTGAATGCTCATGTACTGGTACAAGTGTTTGAAAATTCGCTCAAAATTCGCTTTTGACGAAGATATGGAACAGCGAAAACTTTTAGCATGTCGATATAATTATCACAATTGACGTTGCCTTGAAAAAGGAAGGGACCCATAACATCACCTCTCCATACTCAATCCAAAACAACGACCTTCGGACAATGAAGAGATAGCTCTTGCTTAATGCCATGGGGGTTCACTGTCTCACCAGTAGCTACATTTCTGCTTCGTCGGTTGAATGAAGTTCAACAGATCAGGAACGCTTCCCAAAAGTTTTACACATAACAAACGCTAGTCGAGTCATGTCCTCTTCACTCAAATCTTGAACGAATATCTCTCAATTTTATGCGGATTTTGGTCACATGCTCTAGGCATGCTTACTCCAAGAAGAGAATTTTGACTAACACCAAATTCGGTCGACGTGGTCCGTGTCGATGCATGTGGACGATTATTAAAAAAACCTCACAGTCAGTGTTTTCATAACCTGTTGCTGTTATTTGTGGGCTATGTCTTGAAAGAAAGATGTTGTCCACAGAACGGAGATTCTTGGCGCATTTTACCATTTTTTCAGATCTTCCCGAATGGGTGAGATTTTCTGACTGCTGTCGTATAAATACATTGTAATAATGATAATTGTACATTCGTATATCATACGCCGATCATAGCTTTTCGTTCTGTGTCAAATGTCATGTTGTCTCAGTAATGACGCAGATTGTAATGACTTAACAATTTCCAACGATTCGAAATTTCAAATGTAATATCAATGTCATTACTTACTGAACATGTGGACATCTACATAGACATACATTCAAAAGATCTAAAAAAATTAATAAAATTCAAAGCGTTATGTAAAAGGCAAGGGCTATCACGTCAATAAGGAGGCGCGGCAAGAACATTCCTTAAAGGTGAAGTTCAGTCAAATATTCAAACTTGTCCCAATGGCTACTTCTGCCTAGTTATGCCTAGTCAATCTTGCTAACTTAGACGAGCATCTGATGTCTCACTTAACCGCAATCACTAACTTATGGAGACGTTATGACGTCATATCTCCCAATGATCTGATACGCCACTGATAGCATGTTTCGTGACGAATCAGCTATGCATAGGACGATCAACTCACGGGAAAGAATGAAAAGAAAGTCACTTGTTTATGTTCTCTGAACATGTACAAAATCGCCAAAATTAAGCAATGCTGCGAATAGCCTGCAAGTGTACAAACAAAACAGGTGATCCCAAAGAGCTTGCTTTCTGCACCTTTGAGAAAGACAAAAGACCGAAAAAAATGCCGTGTAATAGAATTGGACGAGCTCATTTTAAACTGACGAGTCACAGTGTTGTACGAAAATTTTAAAGGAATATATAAGTAGATAATCTAAGATACACCATGTTGAAGGAACAGTTCAAAATCAGACAGCCCTTATTATTTGATAGTTGCCATGTGATGCATGACTAGAAAGTGAAGAGAGCTAAGTCAGCTGCTCTAGTTAGTCTAACAATTGATTTTCGAAATAATCAAAATAACTTTTAGTATTCGATTTCAGCAACGGCATTTCCCGTGTAGTTATCGCATTCTTCTGATGCTTGTAGTAACTGAACATTGTAGAAGCTGTCAGCTAATAAACAGCGAACTCAGTCTCATAGTGCAATCTGTTGTCGTATTTTGCCTTCCGTAGGAGTGAATGTGTTGCATCTTGACCTCAAATATTTCATTTTATGACCATTCGATATATTCTCTTCAAGAATAATCTAATAGCTTGTGTTTGTACCTTTGGTCCATTTAGAGATTCACAGAGATTTGCATGTTGCAGGTTCATCATACCAGCCAACCACAGCGAACCTCATGTCTCGTGAGCGCCGTTCTGTCTCTCAGATACACAGAAAGCGTGAATTGGCAGCTATGTCGTCATCTTGCATCTTTGACATGAATTTACTGGAAAACTAACGAGTAGGTAAGTGGGAAGTGTCAGGATATCATCGCAGTGATTGAACAGTTTAAATTCAGAGATAAAATTCGTTTCTGAAATTGACCGAACTACACATTTGAAAGTTTGCTAAGCGGCATGTTAAAAGTCTTGGCTGCTCCACACCTTCGCTAAAAGCAGATTTTTGAGCCTCCGCTTTGGAGCAAGGAGGCAAGATCATTTCTCGACCAAACATTTCCTCGTGGTTGGATAGGCAAGGGACCAATTTCCGTGAAGTGGCCATACAGAAGTCCAGACCTAAGTCAACGTGATTTTTTTATTTGGGTAGCAATCAAAAGTAGGGCTTATCAAGCAATCAATGAATTGGAAAAGGATGCCTTGCTACTTTTTGTAGAAAACTATGCGATAAGACTCTGTAAGTAAATGGAGTTCATGGAGACCGTGTTGAGCTGTGCATAGTGAAAAAATCATTGAGCTTACAGTACATCTTCAGGAAGAATTTTGCCCATGGATTTGAGGTAGCTTTGAGGAGGACAAAAAAGGAGGCCTAAAACTTTAGTCAAATTTGATAAGCTGTATCTCACGATTGAATGATGACATCGGACTGAAAATTGATTTGCATACTAACCTACACTAGTATAATACACATATGAAACATTGCGACGATAGCTTACATAGTGTTTGAGATATAGGTCTTCAAAAGTACGGAAATTTTGAAAAATTGAAGATAGAAGATTGTTTTTGTAGTCTTCTTCAGAAGGCTGTAGCTCGGAAAGTATGACGAGTTAGACGGAAATGTTTGATTTCTGTCGGTTTCCTACCAAGAACAATCAGTTGTTAAAGTTTGAAGAAAATCCGAGAACCATCGTCACACATTATTCCCGAAATCTGTCGTTTTTTTCTGGAATGATCCATATGATTTTTCATAAATTCTCCAAAAATAGAAAAATTCGAATAAGGTCAATTCCATGTAACTGTAACATTTGGACGTGAAAATAATTTTCACAAATAGAGTCTCAGCTTTACAATAATGAATAACAAAACGAAGACTGCATGTTTCATCGAAAATTTGACTATTTTTTGCCAAGGGTGCCGCCACAGTAAGTCGATAAATAATTATTTTCTTAACTATGATAAATCAATATTTTTCAGCTATTTTTGAAAAATTTTATTTTCCGTCCACTAACATTTGATTTTACGAATGCGATACACTCACATGTTTTCTGGAGCACAAAGACTACGATACAAGTCGTGATTCCTTACTTCGAATCCTGTGAAGACATCGTAAGGCATCATTTGAATGATAAGTTACAATATAACGACCGGGATGAAATTTGATGATTATTTTTTTGCAACAATATGTAATTGCTAGAATTAAAAACTAACTCGTGGAACGAAGGCATGTGCCCACGATAAACACTTATATGTGCATGAAATACCTATCGGATCGAATGTTTACTGTCTGTAAAAATTTCAAGAGTGTAACGACCGGGACCTCTGTCATTACCTCTGTAACAGACGGGAGAGTGTGCATCCCATCGTGTACCTGTCTGTTTGGCTCCTATCATCGGGTTTGATGCATACGACCAACGATCGATTGAAAAGTATGTTCTGTATGATTGTGTAACTGACGCCCATCGAAGTCTTAAATGTGAATTTTGCAGAGATGGTAGGGTGTTCAGGTCTATAGGTCCGATGAGAGATACCAGTACCATCAATTACGTGTGGTGGAGCAGATCTGAGGAAGGTCGGATGGAACAGACAAGAATTCATCAAGATGCTGACGATTCTCAGGAAAGGCTGATTGAGATGCTTCCTATCTTCCAAGAGCACCACACCGTCAAACGATATCAAGCTGAAGAGTTTCGCCGACAGAAAGAGTCTCTCTCAGAGGAATCTATTGTTATTCACTTTGACTTTAGTGAGAAGTTTGCTTGTGGACAGCAAGATGCCATTGAAAGCGCATATTGGGTGCATTCAACAGTGACAATCTTCACCGTTGCTGTCTACAGGCGTGATCATGATCCACAAATGATCGCTCTAGCATCCAATGATCCGGATCAGACAAGATCAACTATTCCAGTCTGTATTTCATTCGTCATGGACGAGTTCATCGACGGACTATTTATGGAGCGACGGACCGTCGACACAATTCCAGAACCGATTTATGGTTCTTTTTTTTGAAAAAAATTGAAGGATCGGTATTACCTAGACGGCACTTCATGGAATTTTTTCGCCACGCCGCATGATAAGGGCGCCATCGATGGAGTAAGCGGTACGCTAAAGCGCCATGTCTTTAACAAGAGGCTTTGGTTGGTGAGGTTTTGGTGGTGGTTCAGTAATGGTCTGGGCAGCTATCGCCTGGAACGGCAAATCTGATCTTGTGATGCCAAACGGTTCTGTGAACGGTGAAAAGTACCGTGAGATTTTGACCACCGTTGGTATTCCTTTTGGACTCAGTGTTATAGGTCCAGGGTTCCTTCTACAGGACGATAATGCTCGACCCCATCGCTGCCGTCTTCTTGAGACACTCCACCTCGAGAATCATGACTACACTCACATGGAGTGGCCGAGTCGCAGTCCCGACCTCAATCCTATTGAACATGTGTGGGACGAGCTTGGTAGGCGAATCTCAAAGCGACAAATTCGAAATATTGCTGATCTGAAATCTGCTCTGAAAGATGAATGGTGCAGTATTCCTCAGAACTCCATTCGTCGTATCATTCGTTCGATGCGTTCACGCTGCGACAGTGTGATCGCAGCTCAAGGCGGTGCCACTAGGTATTATCGATGCATTATGTGAGCTCAGACTTTCTCAAACTTTGTACTTCATGACGCACCAGCTCAATCTGCTGTCAAAAAATCTCATTGCTGGCAAATTTCATATTCTGATGTGGTTTTGTCTTCTTTGTCGCACGATTTACCAATACGCATTCGATATAATGTCGGCGATTGGGTGGTTGTTAGTTATGACGACATTGAGTATCCCGGCAATTGACACTCGTTATAGAAGACGACTATAAGGTGAATATTATGCATCGACAACGGGAATTGTTCATGTGGCCAAAACCTAGAGATCACATTTTCTACTATGGCAAGGATATTTCAAGAAAAATTTCACCGCCTGTAAATGTAGAACAATCACTCTTTCCATTTTTGAACTTTTACTAATTAGATTGACCGTTGTGTCTGAGTTTTACTCTCCTTTGAACTATATTAGAAGCGTTCATGTTCTTTTTACAGCAATATATTCAGATGAACATAATGTGTTCTTACATATTATGAATTGAAGGGAAATAGGGATATAGAAGCATTTACATTTTATTTTACAACATAGTTCATTTTTCGTAACGACCAGGATGTTGTAATTTCAAAAGTTTCAAATTAACCACTTTCCGGAAACGTAGCAAAACTTGATTCAAACAAAATGTGTACTTCAGGAACATTGCATAAAAAAATTACGATGTGACATAACGTATTTGGGCATTAATCAGAGGTTACTAAATAAAAGTAAAATAGTCAAATTTCTGGCTGTAACGACCAGGATGGCATTTATAAATGTTTCATCAGAACAACAAGAATTGTCGGTGCCCGAAAATTCCTGGTATGATAGCCTACCATGAGCTAGTAATGTACAAGAAGTTTCGGCTTCTTGAGCAACGTAGTTCCGTTTTACCAGTTCGAAAACAATCGAAATGTAACGACCGGGATTATATGGAATCGACCATAAGTCAATGCCACGCAAGTGATCTTGCCGACAGAATTTTTCCGAAATATTTTAGATTTCATTACGATAGACCCAAATGATGAAAATACGTGAATTTCAAGAAAATCTGAGAACTTTCGCCACTCACTTTTTCCGAAATTTGACGTTTTGATGTGGAATGACCCTTCTAATGAGAACAAACCCTATCTTTAAACCAAATATGAACAAAATCTGAGATGGTGGGTTAAACGGCCTTTGACTTCGTGTGGAATGATCCGCATGCGGTATGTATGGAATTGTTTAGCCATCAAATTCTCACGTCCCGCGCTTGAAATTAAAAGAGGAGCGTTGAGATCGGTGGGAGGATTCGTTTTATAATCTTTTATGCTCGTCGCCTTATCCATGGATAGCCCAATGTGAAGCAGCAATGTGAGCAATGGAAGCAGTGCTCGGATGTGAAAACGGAGGCCAGATTTGGATTCAGCGTGAAATTCTGCATCGGTATGGTGAATTTGAAAGCAATCGGAGAGAAAAATTTTCGCTGACGTCCCCCCAGAGTGAGACAAATTCACTGAAAGAAACGGCTTGTTCATATCTGTCTTTGTTTAGATGTGAGACGCCATTTAAGATTTTGGGAGATTGGCGAAAAACGACAGAGTTAGAATTTTGGACGTTTTGGGCTGTAGCTTCAAAACGAAGCATCGGATGGAAAAATGGATTTCAGATTTGGAATCAGCGTCCAATTCTACATGGAAATGGTGTATTTCCAGCTCAATCGGACCTCTAGAATCGGCGATAGAAGCGTTTTAAGTTTTTGGATGATGGATATTACGTCATCAGCTGATCGCCACAAACTATATAAGCTGGGAACCGACAGAGACTTGTCATTAAGACGAGAGATTGTCAACGGTAAGTCGTCTCTCTGAGCTCCGATGATAGCTTCGGACATTCCAAATCCCGGGTTTCTGTTAGAAACCGACTTAGAAAATTTCATTGCTGATATCAGCTAAGGCGTCAGACTTAGAGGTTAGCCAGGAGATGGCCTTCGTCTCCAGGCCATAAAAGACTCCAAAACTTTAAAGGCTTGTAACTTTGCTTCTACAAGTCCGTTTGACTTGATTCAAAAAAGGTTCGGTCGCTATTGACCTGCCCTAAGTGATAAAATTTCATAAGTAGTGCTAAAAAGTTGAAAAATTTAAATTCACTAGTTTTGGAGGTTTTCTGGGGTTTTCGACCCTGCTGAAGTCAATGAAAGCATTTTTAATGATGTCTGAGCCAGTCTTCTCATGGTATAAGCGGCTTTTCACTGAAAGCGAGCAAGACACGGAGAGTTTTGCTGTAATATTCCACTGACAGGGTGTTCCTTCGGGACGGCAGACGATGCCGTAGTGATAAGTGTGGCAAGGGAGTGTGTCATATTTTAGACCGAAACCGCTGGGGCAACTCATGTCTCATGTTGGGCATTTGACACAGTTCTCAACGTAGCACTTTGAACGCCAATCGGTTGAGTCTTAGCTATCTTGTCATGGATGGCCTCTAAACATCTCCATTGCAAAACGCTGGTGAATCAAGCTCTCTACGGCTTGCTATCAAGCGGATCAAAGCAATGACTTGGTATGTTTCCTCAAGGTTTTCAAGTATGCTGAGTTCAAATCTGCTATCAGATTTCAAATTTAACTAAGTCTAAGGCAGCTTGGAGGGGCTAGATCCCAGCTACTGTTCACTACCTTTGACTCGGCGTTGCTGTTACCACTTCGGGGCAGTGACAATGATGTCTTAAGCTGTAAATAGCGGGATCTTTCACTTCCCTAGTGATCAGTACAAGGCCTTCGGGCTGTCGACGGGATCAAGTGTCACTCACTATACTCAAATCTATCATTCCTCACTAAGTGTAAAAATCATTGTTTTCCGTTTTTCGCTTCAGAAATGCCGAAATACAATAATGTCAAGACCAGTTTCAAACTGTGTCAATGCCGGAAGGTATTCCGAGCTGACGCCTTCAAGAAGCACGCTTGCACTAGCAAGAAACAGATAGGGGTCGGTCGCTACTATTGCGGAGCCCACAAAGTCAGTCGCTTAAGTGAGCGGCTGGAGGATTGGCACTCACAACACAGCGAGTGTCAAACAGGCGAAGTAGGCGAAGAAGAACGGAGTTCACTCTTCGCCACTGAGCTACAATCCGCCATTGAAGCGATTGCCGCTGTATCCTCGCTTAGTAGCGAGAGCTCGCTGTCCAGCAGCGATAGTGAGGAGGAGGAGGAGGAGGAGGAGGAGGAGGAGGAGGAGGAGGAGGAGGAGGAGGAGGAGGAGGAGGAGGAGGAGGAGGAGGAGGAGGAGGAGGAGGAGGAGGAGGAGGAGGAGGAGGAGGAGGAGGAGGAGGAGGAGGAGGAGGAGGAGGAGGAGGAGGAGGAGGAGGAGGAGGAGGAGGAGGAGGAGGAGGAGGAGGAGGAGGAGGAGGAGGAGGAGGAGGAGGAGGAGGAGGAGGGAGAGCTACAGTCGCAACCTATCGAGGACGTCGACCTCGATCGCGAGACCCCTGCAGCCGTGACTGCGAGCGGAATTGCAACGCCGGTGATCACCGAACGGGATAAACTAAAGAAAGAGGTGGAGAAGTTGAAGGCCTTCTCATACAAGGCAAAGTATGAGGACCTAAAGAACGTGGCCGGAGAGATGAAGAAGGTGAAGGAGAGATTAAGCGAGCGGGATGGCGACTTGGAGCAGGAGAGGCTCAAGACTCTCGAGGGGAAAGCCAGAGAAGAGGCTTTGCTAGCAGAGAGGGAAAGTAGGGAGGAGATACGAAGGTTGAAGGAGAAAGTAGAGAGACTCCGTGTGCAGATGGCTAAGGTGGTCGAGACGAACCACGAGCTGCACCGTTCGGCGCAGCTGGTGGATCGCGATCGAAGGGTGCGTTCCAGCCGTCTGCACATCCCTATTAGAAAGGGGAGACTGGCAGAAACTCCTCTCTTGTACGAGCGTGGAAGAGGGGAGAAATGCTACTCTCGGGTGAAGAAAGGGGTGGAGTGTCTACACTTCACCTTCGATCATCGTGATCCGATCTCGAATTTCCTTTATGAGGAAGCGTCCGAGAAGATCTGTAAGTAAAAATGACTAAATTAAAATGTAAGATGATAACTCACTACTTCTTTCTTTACAGACATCCAAGAGAAGCGACCATCCGCCCCGTTGCCGGAGCCGCAGTCGAAACGACAAGCCTGAGTCCCTATCCCACACCCCGAGAACGCCACAAACGGCTCTGATAAGGGCCACCATGGGGCAAGACATGATAGAACCTCCTCGCGGTTTGCCCTGGGCAGTCTTCAGACTGGCGAATACTATCATTAAGTTGAATCTGCTATCAGTCAACTTGAACGTTGCAAATGAAGTTCGGTGTAATACTTCCTTTCGACGGGCGTTCCTGTAAAGGGCGGCGGTGAAACCCGTAGCTATGTATACCGCAAGGGACATTCGGCGATGGTCAATCTTGTTAAACCTCTCTGCGTCATGTTTGCAAGTGATTGCCTCTGTCTCAACGTAGTATGCATTCGCGCCAGGGCGACATTTAGCCAGCTGTCGAAGGTTGCCTTATAAACTATCCATTGCATACGTTATGAGAACCATGAGTTCTACCTGTCTATCAATGAGATGAATTGATGAATGGAATGAAATGGGAGGACACTCACGCGCCACACGCAACATAACACTCTTCTCTCTTCCGTAGTCTAACAAGCTCTTTACACATGGATCGCAGTCGATTGCTATCCCAGAATCATGTAAGCTATCTTAATTTTATTTAACACTATTTCATCTACCATTATCATCCATATGAAATGTTATAATAATTGCAAGTTAAAATAATCGTTCTACTATTTCCAAATGAAAATGTATGCATGGTTAAATCATCCACTGAAGCCCCATTCAAGTAAGTCAGTATGAAAGCAAAGATAATACGAAATAAAAATTTATTATGGCATGTATTTCAAAAGGTCTTCATCGTCAATATCGTCCCCGAGTCTGGCTTCACATAGATCACAAAAAAGTTCACTTGCTTCAATCGTTCTTCTACCGCGAGCCTCACTTTGTCGATGTACTCCTACTCCGCCATAGTTCGTGGCTGGGAGTTAGGGGTGTACCATTCCCAGGAGGAATTTGGTGCTGGTGATCTCCATCACATCATCAGTATCGTACTGCAGATACTTCCACCTCACGCCTGTTAAGTCGGGATACTCCTTCTCACATACACTCTCCTCTTCGTCATCCGCTGTTAATGACAACTTTCTGATATTGTCGAGTCGGTACACCTTCTCTACCTCCCCCTTCGTTGGAGCGTTTGGTGCAACGAGCGCCCTTGGTGATGAGCATGGAGAAGAGAATTTTGTGTTCGTTGTTTTTGGAGGGCTTGTCATGTTGACTGTGAATAATAACTTTGAAATGTTTTCTAATTCTTAAGTATAAACAAGCAACCAATCAAAATCAACAGCCAATGAATGATGAATATGAAAATATATATGTAAAGTGACATCCGTGTCATTTCACTCTGTCTCTGAGACGTGTAAGTAAAGTGTTCTCTAGCGAATTCTATATTTGAGGCGTACAAGTGAGCTGCTCTCTAGTAAAATCCAAATTTGAGACGTATTATTTGAGTGAAGTCTCTATCTTGTTGAAGAATCAACCTTAAACATAATTTCGTAAAAATGGCAAGTTAAGGAATTCATCAGTCATCTCCCTCAAACGTGTGGCTAATAGCATCTTCCTCAATTTCAGGCATCAACTTCATCACCAACGCCCTCCCTTCTCGAGGAAAGTTTAGAGTTGTTGAGTCAAGGTAGGTTGTAACAATACACTGAGACTTGAACAGAGATGATAGAATGATTTCTCTTTCAGGTGATACCAGTCCCATCTCGAGCGAGTCGGATAACAACAGCGACTCCATGTCAACATTGTCGCGGGAATGCAACGATCGGGAATGTGCTGACTGTGGACACATCTTCACGAGGAAGCGTGATCTCGTCCGACACATCAAGCGAGGTTTTTGTAGACCTAAGTCAGCATCAATCTCCGAAGGTGGGGATGATTCTGTTAACGATGTCTCCTTTTCTTGCGATTTATGCATTCAGTCGTTTGAGTCACATTTTGAACTATCTTCACATAGACTTCGACATACACACAGTGACGATAGTTATACTAACAGCACCTCCTCTATCCGACTCTCTGAAGTGTCGATAAATAATTTAGTGAGGAACTACCAGATGGAATCCTCAGAAACCATTACTGACTTTGAAGAATGTTTTCATCAAAATTCATCTTTGATTGGTGCGCTCTTCAACAATTTAGTCAATTTTAGAATAAAGGCGCTCATCTATCTCAAAATAAAATATGCAAAAATCGACCACCATACTGGTCAAATAGTAGAGAGGTTGGAGTTTCACATACCCTCATCTCCTGCAACCGAAGTTGTAGACTGCGAGTCTTGGATAAATTTTCATATCCAAGGGTTAAAATTAAACATATACTGTCTGTCAAAAGTCTTTGCACCCCTAAGATATTTGAAGTTTATTCTTAGCGAATGTCTCCAGTTTAATGTCTTATAATGCTTCACTTAGATAAAAACAATTTGGGTCATGACACGGAGTTAATTAGCTGTGAACACCATTCAGTGACAAGCGGTCGTAAGAATAAAAGTGCGGACAAGCGTCAACAAACGTAGTCAGCAATCATGGCGACGCGTGAATTGAGCGAAGAAAAGCGGTGGCGTATTGTCACACTCAGTATTGATGCTAAGTGGTCTTACAATCGAATCGCCAGTCATTTGAATGTTCCAAAATCAACCGTTAGGTATCAAATTAAACGGTATAGGAAGAGAAGACATTTTTATAAAAAATAATTTGACTTTTTGTTTTTCTCACACACAGAAAAAATTTTATTAAAAAATTTTACTAAAAAATGTAATTAAAAAAATTTTATTAAAATATAATTTTAGAATTTTGCTAGACCATTGCCTCTTATTTCTTCAATTGTTTTTTCATTATTTTTACTATCAGACCCCACAGCTATGTTAGCAATTTTGTTTTTTGTTTCCTCTGAAAGTTTTTTTAATTTTTGTAGCTCTTCAGAATCATTCCTAAGTTTACGAATAGCTTCTAGTTGTTTTAATTCGTTTTGAGACTTAACAGCATTTGATATTGCACTAGCTGTACTACCTATAGCAGCTGCTCCTTTAGCAGCAGATATAATCAAATCTTTATTATTTTTAATTAAGTTAACGATACTTCCAATACCAGAAAAGATGCCAGCCCCTTCTTTTTGAATTGTTTCTACACTGTCATAATGGTAAACAGATTTCATAGATGGTTCATGAGCAATTTTTTGATTTGAAGCAAAATGTTTACGTTAAGATCTACGTTTGTGAATGTCCAACAACTTCGTGATAACTTTATTAATTTTCTTTTGCACTTTATCTATTGCGTCAAGTAGCGTGTGATGCACTTTAATTTCTTTTCTATTAACTTGCTTTTCTCCTGATTCATCTTCAACGCCGTTTTAAGAGCATTTAACTTAATTTTAAGAACATCTAATTGTCTTTTAACAGCATCTAACTGTTCTTTCTTTTCTTTAGAGTTTTCTTGTAAATTTTTCTTTAATTCATTTTCTAAATTGATTTTAAGAGTTTTCATTTCATCAACTTTTTCATTAAGTGAGTTTACTTCATTTATTATTCTATTCATCTTTTTCATTTGTTGAGTAATTTTAGAACTTAATTCATCAACACTTTTTTGGAATGTAATTTGTAACTGCTTTAAATTTTTTTTAAATTCTTTCAGGTAGTTTTTCTATTTCATCTTCTAATTGTTCGTTCAATAGTTGTATCTGATGTTTATTTTTAATGACTGCAGATTTTAACTTTATAGAAAGTAATATTAAAATTTTTGATTGTTCTGAAATCTTTTTAAAAAGTTTTGCTATATCTGCTTCTAGCTCTCTATCCTTTTTATCAAGTTTTAATAATTTTTCGTTTAATGATTTGTCATTAAGTTTTAGTAACTTTAATTCATTCATCAGTGGAATCAAAACATCTTTTATATATTTCTCTTTTAAGTCATTGATTTGTGTATCAACATATTGTTTATTTGTTAACTCTGTATTTTGTTGCGGAAGAATAGAAAGATGCAATGGACCAGATAAAACGTCTCCAGTTTTCATAATATAATTTTCTATTTCTATTTCTAATTCACGATTATTCGGGATATATGCACCTCCACCAACATTTGGTAACATCATTTTTTAACAATAAAAAAATAAAATTTTTTATATAATGAGAAAAAATAATAAAATTTTTTCTAATGAAAATAAAAAATTGGAAAAAGCAAATTTAAAAAAATTATATTCGCCCGCATCATCCTGTTCTTCTTATTCGACGAGATCAACGGGATTTGAAAATGAATGTTTTGATAATAATAATAATCCATGTATAGATGTAAATATTTTATTTGAATTACAAGCCGAAATATTTAGAGAACAAACAAAAGGTTTACCTTCCATAGAAACTAACCATTGTATATTTCCAGGTGATCCATTTATTAAATTTATGGATATTGTAAGTAAGTATAATGATGTGGCTTATGTAGAATTAAATAAAGAAAATATGGGTATAATAGGTCATAATAATGTTTATGGTTTTCTGGTTAGAGCAGCATTACCAATTAGTAATACTGATTAGATAGAAACTAAAATAATTAATTATATCAATATTAGAGAATTAGTTAAAAAATTAAAATCTTTTTCAAAAGAAAAAATTAGATTATTTGTTGATGACCAAAACCAATATAACATTCACATCGAGAGCAAAAAACATAATGAAGAGTTATTATGTCAAGTTTATTATAGAGATACGATTTATAAACAAGAAACATTAGAAATGCCCCAAACATATGATGATGAAACATATATAGGATTATATTCAAACTTAAATATCAATTTGTTAAAATCTTACATAAATGGTTTAGCTGAACAAGAAAAATTTATATGTGGACAACACCTTATACTATTAACAATGACCAATCTGATAATAATAATTTTAAAGAATCTTATAATAATAATGCTGATGATAATATAAATGGTGATTCTGAAACATCTGAAAAAGGTGTAAATGATAAAAAAGATTATAAATATATTAGTAATTATAAAAATTTAAGTGAAGAAAAATTTAAATCTCATACTGATGTACATGATATTAATACTACATATAATCAAAATTTGTCTAAATTTCATTTTCTTACAATTGAAAATAATAATGATGGTATAGTTGAAGATACTGTTAGACAACTATGTGTCGGGTCTACAAAATTTAAATTAGGATTTACATATCAATTTAAAATTTTATCATCGTTAATAAAAACTAAAAGTGATTCAGATTATGGTGGTGTTATTAAATTTTCCAAAAGAGATCAAAGACCAATATTTTTCTCGATTATATTATTATCAAATAATAAATATAATTTAGAATTAGATATTCCCATCAGGGAATGGTATCCTATCAAGGAATGGCATCCTATACCAAAAAGTGTAATTTATGATGTTGAAGAATCAATTTATGATGATGATGATGAAGAATCAATAGTTAGTGATAATAAATTTAAATTATCTTTTGATAAAACGTTATATGATAAAACTTAATGTCATAAAAAAAATAAAATAACTTAAGAACGTGAAATATATAATAATATATAATAACTCTCAAGACCTTGATATTAGAATGTTTATATCTAAAATTAAAACACAAATTTTTTCTTTAAAAAATAAAAAAATGGAAAATACCAAGTTTATTGTAACTTATGTAAAAAAAAGTTGCAAACAAAAAGAAGTTATCAATCTCATTTACAAAGTAAATTGCATTTACAAAATGTAGATCGAGTTGATGAAGGAAATATATTAAAATTACATAATTATATAAACTATCTAGAAACATTACCTACTGATATAAAAGTTAAAAAAATATTTGATGATTATTCACATTCAGAATTTAAAAAAGTTTTTAATAGTGAAGATGAACATGTACCAGATGGGAGATATTTATTTAGCGATACTGATGAATTTAACGAAATAGATGAATTTGATGAAGCTGAACGAACCGATGAAGCCGTAGCAAATATAAAATATTTATTTAATCAGTCTGTGCACGGGACATCGGAGATGTCTTCCAGGGCTTCGCCCGTTGAACATAATGAAACCGATGAAACTTTTTATAATGTATTAACAAACTTTTTCAAAATATTTAAGAAATCTTTCAAATGTTATGTGAATGTAGAAGTACTTTATACAAAAAATGGACCTGATGGAATTCCTGAAGAAATAATACAAGGACATTTTACAAAATCACAAGAAATTCATAATGTAAATGATATACAACCCATATTTGAACAAATGATACTTAAATTAGAAAATTGTATAATTGAAGCCCAGTTACGTGAATCTGGTTGGAGATTTGTTAAAATACTATCTAAGAAAATAGTAATTGATAAATATAAAAATAATACTGGTGGTAGTTATGTTCCTTTGCCTTTCAGTTCACCACAAATAATCAACATAAAAAATGAAGATGATTATTGTTTTCTGTGGAGTATTATAGCACATTTACATCCTGCAAAATATCATAAAGAAAGACTAAGTCATTACAATAAAGAAGAATACATAAATGAATTTGATCTCTCTGATGGCTTACATGAATTTCCGTATGATTATAATAGGTTAATAAAGTTTCATAAAAACAATAAAAATTTAATAGAAGTAAATGTTTTTGAATTAAATGTGAATTATGTTTCTATTGGTAACATTACTCCATTTTACTTAGATTCAAAAAAATTTTATTTGAATAATAAACATTTATGTCAATCAGAAATAGTATATAATGATAGAGGAAATTACATGCATCATAATATTTTTTACCAAGGAAATATAATATGTACTGAAAAATTTGAAATTATAAAAACATTATCACCAATAATGATTAATCATAATAATTATAAAGGACGTAATTATAATTATGATTATGATTCCGATTATTCATCTTTATCTTTAGAATATCAACAAGACATACAAAATTTAAATGAAAGTTTACAAAAATGTAAAACAGATTATCAACAACAAACAAAAATATTAGTACAAGAATATGGCCATAAATATCAATATAAGATAGAAACGATACAAAAATTAAATGAAGACAATAAAGAATTAAATAATGAAGGAAATGAAACCAATCAAAAAATAAATGAATGTTTAAAAAAATGTCAATCACAATATAAAGAACAATATGATAAAGAATATATTTATCAGCTACAAATATTAAATCAAAATTTTCATCGAAATACATTTAATCTTACAAAAGAAATTGATGAAACACATGAAATATATAAAGATAAATTTGAAAAATTAAAACAATCAAAACAATCTGCACAAGCGAATATATTAGATTATCAGGGTCATTTTATATTGTGTGAAGATTTTTCTATATTTACAAAAACTTCAGATAATACAAATTTTCCTTGTCTTCAATGTATGACAAGTTTTAGAACTTTAGAAGAAATGAATAGACATATGGAGAATTGTCAACAAAATGAAGCAGTCAGAAACACATTTCCAAAAGATGATTATTTAGAATATAATAAATGGTATTTTTTAAATAAAGTACCCTTTACTATTTATTGTGATTTTGAAGCATATAATGTTAATATGACACAAAATTCTGAAAATGATAATTATGATAAAAGTGCACCTGAACAAAGTAAAGAAAAATATTTATTTGATCAAAAACCATTATGTTGGGGAATGTACATTCATTCAAATTATCCTGAATTATTTAAATCAGAATATTATCAATACTATGGTAAAGATAGTTCAGAAATGTTTACAAAAGTAGAAGAATTACAAAAGTATTTTTCACAATTGCTTGAAATAGATATATCAATGATGCCATTAACAGAAAAAGAAAAATTAAATTTTATTAATGAAACAAAATGTTATTACTGTGGAAAAGAATTTGCAAAAAATTATAAAAATGGCAAAGGTAGACATATTGATAAGCGAAGCGACGGCTCTGCCGACAAAGTAAAAGATCATGATCATCTAAATGGATTATATAGAGGTGCAGCACATAATTCTTGTAATCTTAATGCTAATAAATTTAAATAGAACTTTGTTCCTTTATATTTCTACAATGGTTCTAAATATGATTTCCATCTAGTAATGAAAGATTTATTTTCATCTGAAAAATTACAACAACAACACATAAATGTACTATGTAAAACAGAAGAAGAATATTTTTCAATGCAATTAGGTTGTATTAGAATTTTAGATGCATTTAGATTTTTTACTCCTTATTCATTAGATGTTAGGGGAAAAACCTTGAAACCTGAACAATGTAAAATATTAAATAAATATAATTTAAAACCTTTAAAAGGAATATTTCCGTATGACTATATAACTGGAGACAAAACCTGCGGTTCACAGTCGAAGACTGATATAAATAGAATAAATGAAATAATGAAAGAACAAAAACTTCCTCCAATAAATAAATTTAAATCAACATTAAAACAATCACAATTATCTGAAGAAGACTATGCAGAAGCTGAAAAAAATTTGAGAGAGTTAAATTGTAGAACAATGTATGATTATACAATGAAATATCTTCAGATAGATGTATTAATCCTTGCTGATCTATTTAAAAACTTTCGTGATGTGTTTAGAATATTACGGAATAGATCCATGTTATTGTTATTCTACACCAAGTTTAACATGGTTAGCAGGATTAAAACATACTGGTGTTAAACTTAAAGATTAGAAAGAAAATACATATGATAAATTATTATTTTTTGAATCTGGAATTAGAGGTGGAGTTTCATCAGTTTTAGGTAATCGTTATGTACAGTGTTACAATAAAAAAGTAAATCCTGATGATTATGGTATAATGAAACCTTTATCTCCAGAAGAAAGCGATCAGTTTATAAAATTGTTTAATCAAAATATAGGAGGACTTATATCAAATGAAGAGAGTCAAGCAGCAGTTGATGAAATCATGAGAGAAAACTATTTGTTATATTATGATTTTAATAGCTTATATTCTTCTTGTATGATACAAGAACTACCAATAGGTGAGATGGAATGGTGTAATAATCTTGATTATCAAAGAACATATGGAAATTATAATCATGGTTATATATATGAAGTTGATTTAGTATATCCTGATGAAATAAAAGATAAAACAAAATATTTTCCTTTCTGTCCCGAAAACAAAATTCCCAATATAGAAGATTTTTCAGATTATCAAAAATCTTTAATTCCTAAAAAATACAGACCAACAAAAAAACTTATGTTAACACAAAGCAATAAAGGAAAGTATGTTGTTGAAGGAAGAATGCTAGATTGGTATTTAGATCATGGAATGATTCTTTTAAAAATTCACCGGAAACTAGTGTATAGAAAATCTAGGTGGTTAAAAGATTATATAGAGTTCAATATTGAAAAACGTAAAATAGCTAAAAGAAATAAAGATGATTTTGGAAACGTGTTCTTCAAATTAATGAATAATGCATTTTATGGTAAGACTTTAGAAAATGTGCGTAATAGACAAAATATTGAAATAGTTTATGATAGAGATAGGTTTCAAAATTTAACAAGGAAACCTACATATAAAAGAACTACTAGATTTAGTGATGAACTATGTGCTGTACATTTACGTCGAATTAGCGTAAAACATGATGAGTTTAATTTTATTGGATTCACTATATTAGAATTAGCTAAACTATTTATGTATAGATTTATATATGATTATTTAGCACCTGCTTATGGCAAAAACTATAAATTACACTTTACAGATACCGATTCTGTTTTCTTAGAATTAACAATACCGTATAATTCTTCACTTGATGAAGAAATTAATAAAATAAAAGATATCATTCATCCTTCTGATTTATGTAAAGTAAAAGATGGATTAGAAGGAAATGAAGATTTCATAACAGAAGCTGTATTTTTAAAATCTAAATGTTATTGTTATAATACAACTAATAATATTAAAACACATAAAAAATTAAAAGGAATTTCAAAGGCATCAGTGGCTAATCAAATAACATTTCAGGATTATAAAAATGTATATTATTTAATAATGAAATAAAAACAGCATGTAATTATAGACTTAATTCAAAGAAACATAAAATGTATTTAAAAGAAGAACATAAATTAGCATTAGATCCATTTGATGATAAAAGAAAAATTTTATCTTATGGAATAAATACTTCACCTTTTTAATTTTCTAATATCTAAGATAGACAAATTTGACATATATAAAATAAAAAAAAATATTATAACACTATATTTGTATATTTTTTATCACTCGGTAAACAAATGCTCTATAACTCTATCATGAATTTTTTATCAATATTAATTGTAATGAAGCCATAATCTTTTGACCAAGCATTGTTACACGATTGTTTAAATTCATCTTTATTTCTTACGCATAAATCTCTTAACAAATCACTTAAGTTTCTTGCATTTATTTCAAATAGTATAAATATATTTGCATTCTTTCTAATAACACTTCCGTCTAATGAATACATACTTTGTGTTAAATAAAAACACTACAGTTATTATGTCTACCTCTTGTGAAATAATTTCTCTGAACTGACTGATTTCTATCATTAACACAATCATCAAAAATTACACAATGTTTCATTGTTTTATCTAGTTTACTAGGATCTTGCATATTACCACTATCATCTTTTAATTGTATATTTATATGCTTATTTTTATTGGATTCTACTAACTATTTTTTGCTGCTTCTTCACATCACGAACTTATTTCTTCTTCATCTTCAGATTTTTCATATTCTTTGAATAATGAAGCAATTGCTGTTTTTGTAAGATTATTTTCAAATCCATATTTTAAAAATTGATAGATGGGTTGTTCTGCTGTTGTTGTATAAATTATAAGATTGTTATAATCCAAAAAATTTGGAGTCGTTAAAATTTTAAATAATAGATACGCTTTTCCACATCCTGATCTTCCACAAATAACTGACAAAACTTTATTAGATAAATTTGGATGATGATTAAATTTGAGTTTTTTTTATTTAATGGTTTTTTTTTATTTTTTTTTTATTAATTATTTAGTTTTTTATTTTTTGCTTTTAAAGAATAAGAATAAGAAGAATAATAAGAAGAAGAAACTTAAACTTCTCTAGCTTCGCGTGGGAGTTTATACCTCCCGAACCAAAAGATCTATCATAATCTCTTCACCTCCAAAATTTATTTCTTGTCCTTTCTCATCAGTGATTTTAATGCCAATGTTGTTAATAGTTTTCTTGTAATAGGGAAATATATTAATGTTTGGGGAAATACATTTAATCTATAACCGATGGGTACAGTAAAAGCTGGAAAACTGAATATTAAATTTGACAATTTACCATTTATATATCCTCCTTCAATAATGTCACAATGTACAACAATTGAATTTATTTCAGTTATTTTTGGAATCTTCTCACCTAAATGATAACCTTGACTATAGGTTTGTTTATTAAATCCTAATAGCTTTGACAATGATCTATCATGATTAAAATCAACTTGATGATTTTCGTCTAAAGTAAGAGAAAATTTATTAACTGCCGGTTCAACTGCAAAATGTAATTGTTTCTTATCTTTAAATGGTATACCTAAATGTCTCTTAATTTCATTTGATATTGATTCAACTTCGTAAGAACCAGGAAGAAAAGTTAGTATTTTCCATGTTTTGCCTTTATCAGTAGAATATCTAAATTGATCATTCACATCTTTGATAACGTTTTGAATAGTGTTAAATGTGGAGAAACTAGTCAATGCAATTTGATAATTTTTAATTTGTTCCAAATGTAGAATGGGTTCTAAATTACAAGTGTGTGATGAAGTAGTTGTTATAATTTTTAACGTCGTACTAAATTTTGATGAACCCAAAATCTGTCAAATTTTCTAAATGATAATTAATTTTGTCTAAATCTGCTGATGATAATTCTCTCGAAGACATTTTTCAACTAAAAAATTTGAATAAACATTATAGATAAAAATTAGAAACAACAACATATTTCAGCTACGGGCGAAGCCCTAGAACATTCGGTTCGTTATACTTTTATAATCCTCTTCATTTAGAATCTTCTTTTCTAACAGTCTTTTCAATATAGCATGAATTTCATTGAAACTAGAATTATGTCCTTCCTTTATTGTCGATATTAAAATATTTAATCTATTTAGTAATTCTTGTGGATCATCTGGTAAAAATACAGTTATTTCTGTTTTAAAACCTTTTCCTACTTTAACTCCCGTTGATAATAAATTTTCTAATTCTCTATAACGTTTAAGAGTTTTTCCTGCTTTAACTCTATCTAACATAGCTTTATATTTTATGAGATCTTCTACAGCATAATTATTTAAATCTGCTCCTCTTAAAAGATCAACAAAATTTCTATCTAAATTCAAAGGAGATTTATCTGGTGAAAAAATTAAACCTCGAAAAGGTTGTGGAAATATTTCTTTTTGTCCGAGATAAAATCTAGGTATCGTTTTTCCATCTATAAATGAAATAGAATGTTCAAATTGCATAGATTTTGGTAATTTCTTATTAATGTTTGATTCTAGTAATCCATAGTCATCTAATACAGTTTTGTGCTCTGGATCTGTTATATCAATTTGTTTATCATTATTTGTACTTTCTTTTTCAAGAGTTTTAAATGGTTTCATAGTTTTCTCAAAATCAGTTTTTACTTGCTCGGTTTGCTGCATTTTTTCAAACATATCAGATTGAATACCAGCTTTTATCATTCTATGTTGAAGATGATTTTCTTTCATAATATTTCTTTGTTTTATTAACTCTTCTAATTGTTTTATTCTTTTAAAATTATCAGCTCTAATTTTATCCATTTTTAAAATATAATATTTGAATTTTGTGGTAACATTGGAATACAGCAAAAACATTTTACTGAACAAATTATTTTTTTATTGCTTTGTTGTCTGACATCTTTTCGTTTTAAGTTTTGTTTAATAAATTTTCGCTTAAAGTTTTTACCTCTTAAACCTGTTAAAGCTGTAGCAACTACTGGAATTACTAAAACACCAGAAGATATAACAATAGTGAGAGCGCCTAAACTTATTGTTAAGAATATGCCAATACCTTGTGTTACATTCTTAACATTAGACCATCTCTTTCTTAATTTTTTATAATGCTCTAATCTTAATAATAATTGAGATTCCTTATCTTTCATATAACGTACTCTATCTTTGTGTTTTTCTTTATTCAATTCACTTATTTTTAACTGTGATAACGAAGGATATATTCTTGCGGTTTCTTCCACTTTTGTTTCTTCCATTTTTAAAGAAATATTTTTAGACACGTAAGTTTAGACACATAAGTTTAGTTATCTCATATTTTAAAAACCTGACAGATGGATAAAAATTCATAAATTTAGACGTTTTTAAAAATACCAATTTTTCTGATGTTGTGTCTGGAACGGTCATGATTTTGGGGGTAAAAATTGTAATTCTCAAATTTGAGATTCTTAACTTTTATGATTTTCGGTGTCCTGGAACGGTCATGATTTTAAGGGCGGGTGTAAAATTGTAATTCAAAAATTTGAGATTCCTGACTTTTATGATTTTCGGTGTCCTGGAACGGTCATGATTTAAGCGAGAAAGTTGTAATTCTCAAATTTTGATTTTGAAAAATTTGAAGAATTGGGTATTTTTAAAAACGCCTAAATTTATGAATTTAGGTCTTCATAACCTGAAAAAATGAACAAAATTCATGAATTTAGTCGTTTTTAAAAATACCGAGTTTTCAAAAAATGGTACTTTTTAAATGGTCTAAATTTATGAATTTAGGTCTTAAAAACCTGAAAAAGGGTCAAAATTCATGAATTTATGTCGTTTTTAAAGATACTATTTTTTTGAATTTTATGGTGTCCTGGAACGGTCTTTTGCACATTACTTATTTCTTGGTGGTGTTCAATATCGTGTTCTTTTATTGGTGTTAGGTTAGGAACCGCTGATCTACCTAATTTTATCCCATTGTTTAGAGGGTAAAGTTAAGTAGATTTCTTTGGTTTTCTGAGATCTGCAAATTTAGGCGTCTATTTTAGCTGAATTTGTAGATCTCTTTGCTTGTTTAGTCACTTTTCCAGTTTAGTGTTTAACCCTTGACTTCCAACTTGCCAGTTTAGGACTTCCTAGTTTTCTTTACATAGTTCAGCCGTAGTTCTAATAGTCTTCGTTCAGTGAAATTTTACTAGGTTATTTTTTGCTCAGTACATAGTTTTGTGTAGAAATCTGACTGCCCAAAAAAGAGTTCATTTAATAATTCAGTCGTTAATACTTTGCAATATCAGTGATATTGGTTTGTTGACTAGCTCATAGTTTTTTCACTGTCCATTACTAACTATTGCATTCCAACTGTTGTATATACATTGAAATACACAGGTGACATAGGCGTCCTTCTCTTACCTTGGTGTGTTTTATTCTATTAAACAAAAAACTAAAACTCTGTCTAGAGATCATCGTAGGAATATTTTGCGAGTTTTGCGCAACTGGAATACACATGCAGCTGAATCGGCGCGCGGATATCTGGCCTTTTTATTGTTCGTGACTTTTGATTTCTTTGCTCCTACGCATGATACCCGTTTTCAGCTGGGTTTCTTTTTGGTGCTTATGAACCTTGTTGAATGGTCGGTCCGCCTACTTAGCAAGAGCACAAAGCAGTCGTTGTATGCGGACGCTACTCCTTTGAGAATAGCGGTATTCTCTAACAATCTGTTACTGTCTGTCCCAGTCATTAACCAGCAATACCACAACGAACTGCTGGCTGTGTGCCTCGCCAATTTGGTAGCCCAACCGAATGATATCGTTCTTACAGATTGTGTAGGAGCTCTAAACTTGGGAATTAGATCCCGTCGTTTTCTTACCTTGAGTTTTACTGAAATGTGCGATCCCCGTCCTCTTCAAGTACATTGAATCATTGCATAACCCGGCAGATGGCCCGTCCCGCTTACCAGGAGATACGTGTCTGTTTCAGTGTTGAACTTGTTGTTCGACGAACCGTCCTGAGCGGCTGATGCGGCCAATTAGTCGTTAATGAACCCTCGGGACGGTCATAGTAGCGTGTCTTATGTTTTTGGTGTTAGTAGCGTGGCGCGTATATATATATATATATATATATATATATATATATATATATATATATATATATATAGTATCTTTCGTAATTGTCAAACGCCTCTCTCATTGTTATCTCTGCTAACTGGTGCATGTTGTATTTGTGAAGCAATAAAGTTTTTGAAACAGTCTTTTAGGTATGGCATGGAAAGACTGTTTCAAAAACTTGGCCTCTCATAGGTGTGTAGGTCACCTCGCCTCCACACCCTCCGACCGTTGCCGCACCGTCCATTCCAAGACCGCCTGTCCACCTCCACAGCCTCCTGCCAAGACCTCCACCGCAGCCACCCAAGCTGTCCAATGCCGCCTCCTCCACAAACCCGCTAGCAGTTGTGTCAGACTACACGCAAGAGAAGACGCTCGCTATCCTACTGTATAGTGACCACTTTCCGAAAGGATTCCAGCACGTCTACTCCGAAAGCATTGACTACTTCAGCCCGAACATTGTGGATGGCATCATCCGTAGACTGCATCAAGAACTAAGATCTAACCTGAGGGCAGTGCTCCCTTTCCAGAGGAGATGACACTTTCTGACTCTTTGTTTAACTCTTTTCTCTTTCGTTAAATTTTGTAAATGCGCCTTTGTAGATTCGTAGCATTTTGGTAAAGGATTTTTTTATAAATGTTCAACCGTTGCAATTATTGTATACAACTGTTCACGTATTTTCACGTTTTACAATACTATTCTAAAATAAAGAAAAGAACGAGGAAGGGAAATGGAAGCTACGTTACACGTGTATCGATGCCGTTTTCCTATTCTTGCAACAGCAGCCAGCAGCAGTTTTGTGTGTTCGTGGCTGGCTGGTGCGTCGCCCCACCCACCCAACCCAGGAGGCGGCAGGGGTACGGCCGTTGTGTCTCTGCAAGATAGTCATATTTCGGTGCCAGCAGCTATACTGCCCGGTGGTTTGGAATAAAAACAGGTGATAATACACAATAGACGGATGCGTCCTGTCGCATATCATGGATTGTCATGAGTGTGTGGGATATCTCTGTTGCGTCATATAATGCTGATTCGTCATCCTCCGACCACTGATTGATAATTGACAACGGACTTGTTTTGATTGATGCTGGAATGAAGTTGACAGCTTCAGTCGCATATCATTGTCCGCGGTGAGATGTCTATGCTACGTCATAGCTAGTTGACTCGTTATCGGAAACGTCTTTCACATGGCAATAATTGAAAAAGACGTAGTCTTTGATTGATGCTGGAAAGGAGACTATTTTTATTTGAATAATGGGCTCATATACAGTTTGAATGAGAGCTGTGGGCGATTGGCGTCCAACCATTCCTCTGGGTACACCGAGATACTTGTAGGTGTCGAGGTGTTCCAGATTCCTTAATGTGGTGCCATTTAGTAGAGTAGGCTCGGAGACAACCTCTCCATGCTTTATGTGGAGAGCAGCACATTTGTTCACAGAGAAAGAAATGTGACAGCAGTCGGCAACCCTGCTGACATCATCAAGGATGGCTTGAGCAGAAGTGACTGAATTCCAAGTGATGATCAGGTCGTCTGCGTAAGCAAGGATGTTGGTTTCGCAGATTTGATTGGATCCAAGACGAACTCCCAAACCATCCGAACGAGGGCAGCGGAGGATGCATTCCATAGCCATGATGAACAACAGGGGAGATAGTGGACATCCCTGACGAACACCACGAAGAACAGGAAAGTTTGTGGATTCTTCTGCAGCCGTACGAACTCTAGAGAAATTGCTCCGAATGAGGGATTCGCAGAGGGATAGTGAGTGAGGACCCAAACTGAAACGGAAGAGTACCCCACAGATTGTCTGACTTTGTACGACGAGCCTCCTCAATGATGGTGCGAAGCGTGAAGTTGTGTTCAAAGCAACCATCCGCTGGTGAGAAACCTTTTTGAGCAGGGCTAAGGAGGCCACCCTGTGTTGCCCACTAACAGAGCCTCTTCTCAACTATAGCAGTGAAAATTTCGTAGACACAACTGCAGAGGGAGATGGGTCTCCAATTATTGATGTTATTAAGCCGGTCATTTGATTTCGGGATCAAGCAGATGGAGGTCTCTCTCCAAGAAGAAGGAATAACTTTGAAGTGTCTGACCAGGTTCAAAAAACGTAGAAGCGCAGCTTGTGGAAGGGATTTGATGCTGGAGTACTTCAATCACTCAGGACTAGGCGCAGAGTCTTTACGGGATAAAGCTTGACTAAGTTCTGTGAGCGAGAAATCTTGGCTGAGAGGGTCTAATCCCGAAACGGAGGGAAGAGTAGTCGGACATTGCTCCCAGTCAACAGGAGGTTGAGCTTGGTAACGCGTGGTGAACGATTCCTTGACTGTATCGATGGGGATCAAGCAGCGGTCACGAGGAGCTCCAAGAATGTCAAAAATTGTCTTTCTCGCGTTGAATCGGAAATCCCTTTGCAGCTGCAGCCGAACAGCATTTCGACCTGGTGATGTTGTGAAGGGCGAGTCTCCCGTCTACTTGGACGCAACTGATGACGAGGATTCCGACGAATCTTTTTGACCTTCGAGAGAAGTACCTCCTGCACAGAGTCAACATCGTGTTGGTAGATGAACTCGCGAGAAAACAAGACACTTAACAAGTGGTCGAACTCATCTCCCAAGTCCGACGGAGGCTGTTGAGGAAGACAAGGAAACCGATCCTGAGGTCCGGACGAAGTAGGTGAATCAGAGGGAGACGGTGCACCGCCACGGGCCTGGGATGGGACCCGGGGTGTTCCCCTCCCGCTCGACCTTGACGATGCCGCTGATGAAAATTCCCGACTATTAGTGGTCGCAGTCGTATCAGGAAAGTTGACAGGTGCTGACACATTGGGCGAGGAAGCAGTCTCGTGAAGCAAGTGCTGAGCCGTCGGCACAGGGATAGCAGCACTGGCAGATACAACAGGAGGGCACTACTGCAGTTTAGTGCACTCTAAAATGCATGTGAGAAAACAACTATGCATATGTCTGAAAACACATCTATTACAAAAATACTTGTACTTGACTTCCGTCATTTCTCGACTGCAGTCCGGAATAGAGCATTGAGGAGAAGCAGAAGGAAATATACATTGAGCTTGTAGAAATTGGCGAGCACTGACCGAGTCATGAACAAGCGTAATAAGATCGTTTAACAATATGATTTAATCAACAGAATGAATGCCGTTCGTTCTTCCCTATAGTTATAAATGACTGTCTTTGTGTCTTCGTCTTCGCACATTACACCGAGCGCGCGCTTCGGTGTAATGTGCGTAGTCATCGTTTGCGGGAGAATGCGCCGTTGTTTTAGGGTGCACAAAACTGCAGTAGGCGCGTATCCGTCTCTTTCATAGAGGGTGCACCAAACTGCAGTAGTGCCCAACAGGAGTTTGTAGAGAGGCCTGGGAGGAATCTTCCTGATCCAGAGGGGTGGCTACGCAAGACCGACAGTGCGCACTAGCAGCCTCAAGGGCGCTAAAAGAGGAACCACAAGTAGAGCAGGAAAACTCCTCAAGAGCAATCGGCCGGTGAACACGTTTAAAGTGAATCTTGAGCTTCTGGCGATTACTCCACTGCATACTGAGATGTCGACCAATCCCATCTCAAATCGAACAAGAGATGATCTGGTCAGGGCTAGCCGGCAACAAATAAACAGCTTTGTAACCACCTTCCACTTCCGAGAGAGAGTACGATACTGACATGTTGAACAAACATCCAAAGAAAATGAGAAAACTATTACTTGTGGCTCAGACTGAATAAATACATCTATAACTGACGAATTACACACTGTGGAATGTTCCAACACAGAAAACATCAATAAGTAAAAAAGCTTGTGAGACAAACTACGTCCGCACGGAATTGATACGAGAATGCAGTCGCAGTGTTGTTGCAGTTGAAAAGAAAATCGATTCGACGACTGCTGACAACAGAGCATCTCGCGCACTACATAGAGAACTGACAAACATCCAAACTTGCCGATAGAGCTGAGGGTGTAGATCAGCTGATTTTTGGAGGGACCAGATGAGGATGCAGACGTAGAGTATAGGAGATGACAAAAGCAGTAAGCTATATTTTTGATCTTAGCTCGAAGAGCCGAGAAGCGATAACGCACTAAGGTTGGTGCTGGCTGTATTCGCTGTGGGTAGTGTGTTTTGTATTGGTCTGTCATTTAAATGAAGGTGCAACATTATAATGATGTCCCGATGTAAGTGATTCCGATGATTTTTCAAGAACCATATTTAAGTCGGAGATTCCAAATGCCTATCAATGTTTCAACTTATACGAAAGTAAATGATGGTCGATGAGGTTTTGCAATTGACCCAAATATGCAAGTTCGACTACTTCTCGGAAATACTACTGAAATCCTGAAGGATAGTTTGGTCTGAAAAGACAAAAATGTTAGCAACACCAGGTATTCCCAGGCGGTCACCCATCCAAGTACTAACCTGACCCGACGTTGCTTAACTTCTGTGATCGGAAGGGAACAGGTGCTTTCAACGTATAATGTTTATATTGATGACCCGTAGGCCTTTATCAAATTACAATGATGATGCATATAAGTGAATATATACAGGCTTGCAAGCATATACAATTGCACTAAGTGCTAAGATCCATTTTTAAATGCATCACTTATGATTCATCACTTATGGTAAAAACCCACACTCGAATATTTTTTGAGAAGGACACATTTCACATTATATCCACTTTTGAATGATTTACGCTAGGATTTTGTCCACATGGGCTGAGCAGCAGATCGACCATTCACGGAGTCTCTCCCGGGAACACTGGAGGGATAACTGAGAGGAGGACCGGAACGTGAGGATCAGGACGAAGGCCGTACGAGTCCAGGATTCTTCTTACCTCGCTCTTCTGTTGTTGATCGAGCTGGGCGAACATTCTCTCCATAGGGCCATGTTGGTATACTATTCCTCTTCGTGGGAAGGCTTCAGGGATAAGAGTTCATGATTCTTGTATTGCCCTGGCGACAGTGGCGTAGGAGAAAGTTGTTTGCCAGGTCTGCACAGCTGTCTCTAATTCTAATAAAACTTTGCATCTTCGATAGATTGATGTTATTGGCAAGCCTCTCCAATCAGAGCGAAGGGCTGCTCCAAGTGAGGAACGTTCAAGCCGGTCTAATTTGTGCCAAGTATCCTCACAAGCTAGGAGCATTATCGGGGCACTGTACCATATGCAGCTTCGGATTAGGGCTTTATACAGGAAAACCCCAATCCAAGCTTCTTCATCGCTAGACAAATAGTCGTCCAATTACGACCCCTAAACTTGTACCAGCTCGAGTATTTCTTCCGCCGATAGTCGTCGTCTGGCCATAATTTTGTCACTGAAGTGATTGCCTGGTGTCATAGCTAGAATTTTAACTGCGACCGAGGAGTAATACTCAGTAGAAATGCAATGTCTTCGCCTGTGATTAAATGAATATAGAATCAAAGTGATAGATAGGTAAAAACGTGTATACACGTCCATGGGAGTGAATGAGTTAAAACATTCGCCGCAGTAGGCCTAGTTTGTGCTTTGGCGATGCTTTCACTGCGAACTTCATTCTGAGGACTAGCGATTTTATTAGTCACAACAGAAGAGAACGATCGGTCACCACTGACTAATTTTGGTTTAGGAAAGGGAGTTGGATTTTCTTTCCTAAGACCAGCTAATAGTCGCTGACGTGCCTCTTTGTGAGACGGACAACCAGCATTTGTCACGACATGGTTGCCGCCGCAATTGAGACATTTGATGTCCTTGTCTTTCATCTGGCAATCGTTTTTCAGATGGCCAGATTTGCCACAGACAAGACATTTTGACTTCTTTTGGCATGAGTTAGAACTATGCCCCCATGCAAAGCAGCGTATACATTGCTGTACTGCTTCTTTCAATTTCGTCTTTCCTACTCTTATTAACCATTGATTTTTCCATGTGCCATCATTGTTGGATGAATAGAGACGCCATCCAAAGTCTCATCTAAAATGTTAGAAACTACGTCTCTAACATCCGCTACTTTTTTGTGGGGTGGAGAGCTGGCAGATGGGCTGTCAGGTCTCCCCCTTTTACTACAACTATTCGTCACTTCCATAGTCAAACTGGAAGGAGGCGGGCATAAATTATTGATTAGAGAATCCATCCAGCCTAAAAAACAAGGCAGGCTGTCTGTCTTGAGAAAATGGAAAATGCCCGTCAAGTTCACAGAACAGGCACTTTGGACTTAAAGTAGTATAAAAAACAATGAAACACTATGTGAATGGAATGGATCAACGAAAACTGAAAAAACAACAAGACTAATCAACCAGGCAAAAGAAAAATCAATGTAATGTAAGCAATGAAAGATGAAAGCTATGAGCTACCTAACAAGCCAATATCACCTATGTATTTCAATGTATAAGCGTTGGAATGCGATAGAAGTAATGGACAGTGAAAAAACTATGAGCACAACAAGCCAATATCACTGATATCGCAAAGTATTAAAGACTGAATTATTAAATGAACTCTTTTTTGGGCTGTCAGATTTCTACACAAAACTATGTACTGAGCAAAAAATAACCTAGTAAAATTTCACTGAACGAAGACTATTAGAACTACGGCTGAACCGGCTGAACTATGTAAAGAAAACTAGGAAGTCCTAAACTGGCAAGTTGGAAGTCTAGGGTTAAACACTAAACTGGAAAAGTGACTAAACAAGCAAAGAGATCTACAAATTCAGCTAAAATAGACGCCTAAATTTGCAGATCTCAGAAAACCAAAGAAATCTACTTAACTTTACCCTCTAAACAATGGGATAAAATTAGGTAGATCAGCGAATGCTAACCTAACACCAATAAAAGAACACGATAATGAACACCACCAAGAAATAGAATAAACGACGACGAATCAATTAGAAAAATCGCGATAAAAATCCGACGAGAGACAGCAGAGAACTAATCCAAAAGGTGGCCAAAACACAAAAATAGGGCCGAATTAGCGCACACCTAAGAAAACTAGATGCCTAGAACCGCAAAATCCTAATTATCACTTACAAATAATAATTAGAAACGACGACTAACACAACGGTAAAAGAAACACTAATATACGCAGACTAATTATTAAAATAATCACTGACGGGAGCAACGAAGAAATACGACCGCACGGCAATAGCTTTCAACGTGGTATGGTCGCTAACGACAGACATCCATATTCATGGTGTTGTCTACTGTAAAGTGACATTAATTTTCAGCTCCTGGTTGAATTAATAGATTTATTCTTGCTACTACCGTTGTTAGTAGTGAGAGGTGAATATTGACCTTGAGCATATAATCTGGAGATTGAAGTGAAATGAAGGTATCAATATTATGTAAAAAATCGTAATTCATCATTTTGATATGTCGCAATAAAATGTTTTCAAAGCAGTTGTCGTTTTCTCTTTTGTATTCTTTAACTTTGTTTAAAAAGCTAATTCGCCAATTTGAAGAAGTTGACGAAAATCGAATGGATAGCAGAGGTCCCCCCGTGCTTCTTTGCCGTATTTGACGGTCTCAACAACACCGTATTTGACGGTCTCAAAAATTTGGTTGGTGAAGCCGACGCTGCTAGTGGTATCAACCGGGTGGTGCAGAACCAGCAGTGCGACCAAACTTATTTATTGGGACTAAGATCGCCAAGCGAAGCCTCTCGTGGTAGAGCGTTGAATCTTTGAGTTTCTACGCGCGAGGTGCGTAATCGCC
Organism: Prostheceraeus crozeri; assembly: GCA_907163375.1. Classification (NCBI taxonomy): domain Eukaryota; kingdom Metazoa; phylum Platyhelminthes; order Polycladida; family Euryleptidae; genus Prostheceraeus; species Prostheceraeus crozeri. Next base: position 167,551 of record CAJQUW010013155.1, read on the forward strand.
ACGAGCAACTTGGTGTTCTGTGTCGCAGGCAGCAGCTATGTCCCGGAAACGGAGACGCCGAGGTGCCACTCGTGGTGGCCCTCATGGTGCGCCTGCACCTGCCGCTGCCGTGGCTGGCCCTCTGAGGGGCCTCGCCAACTCAGCCAACGGCCTCTTTACGGGCCTGGCCGATCCGGTTGGCACTTTTGGCAATGCTGCCTTTGTGGGGGCCCCGACCCCTCGGGCGTATGGCTCATACGCTGAGGCAGCAGCGCCGCTTAACCGGATCCATTGGTGCTCTCATTGCACCCAGCCTTTGCCGCAACAGCAGCGACGTGACTGTCGTACGGCCCCTCGGCCGCCTCTACAAGCCAAGCAGTACAAGCAACAGCCCCGTCAGCCTACCGTTCCAGCCCGCAGTTCTCCAGCAGCTCATACGGTCATTTTCACTGACCTCATGGGCCTTCCTGTCTCTGACTTCTCCACCGGTCTCTCAGAGTATGGCCTTGAGCGTGAGGTGCTCGGCATACGGCCACTGTTGGATGGTACTGGCTTCCTAGTCCGCTGCCGTACGCAAGCCGCAGCAGCCATTCTCCTCGAGCGCCCACTTCCTGCCTTGCTGTCCTCCGCCACTGTCCGCCTGCCGCGTACCCGACCTTCCAGCCAGCCCACCCGCTCCATTGTCCTCAACCAAGTCCACCAGTCCATCGATCCAGCTGACCTCCACCGTGACCTGGCCCTCCGCTACAACGTGCCCATCATCTCCGTGACCCGCCTACACCTCCATGCTCCTGATGGCTCCATCGATCGCTCCCGTTTGGCACCCAAAGTCCGTATCCGCCTCCTCCAATCCTCCGCTGACCGCCTCACCTCCTCAAGCACCATCGAGTCCTTCTCCTTCAACCGCCACTCCTAAATCCTCCAGCCAATTCCCAAGCCAGCTGTCCAATGCCTCCGTTGCTTCCAGCTCCATCCCACTGCCTCCTGCACTCGAACGCCCATCTGCAAACGATGTGGCGACCCCAACCACGACCAAGCCTCCTGCTCCGCTGACCTTGTCTGCTGCAATTGTGAGGGTGACCACCTACCGACCTACCGCGGGTGTCCTTTCTTTCACGGGCACTTGCGGGAGGATCCAGTTGACAGCAGACCTCCCTCCATTTCCTACGAGCCCGCCTGCCAGCCTGATCCAGTTACAAGCCCGCCAGTCCTCCGGCCTACTCCACGCCTCCAGACCCTCCGGCCAAAGCCCCACCGGCCCCTTGCCTCACGCCTGCAGCCAAGCACCACTACCAACACTCCAACCTTCCAAGATGCCGCTAGCCAGACAGACCCATCTCCTACCAGCAATGTCCGCACTCAAACTCGTTTCCCGCAGCCAACCGACAACTTCACCAACACCGAGCCCAATCCCCATGTCTCAACCTACGGCGGAAACTACACCTTCGCCCTGTTCCTGTACTCAGCCGCCTTCCCTCCCGGCTTCAAGAACATCTACGAGGAGACGATCCGAGACCTCACGCCCGGTACGTTTGAGAGAGTTGGCCTCAGACTGCTCCGGCTTGGGTGTGACGATCTCCGGGTCCTGCAGCCTTTGCAGAGGTGACTTTGAGTGAATTAGACACTGTCTGTATGACACCTTTCTTTAAACTTTTTGTAAATACTTCTTTTCTGTTCACACGTTTGTCATGTATTATGTTCACCCAGTTCCGCAGTGCGAAGACGCCCAGAGCCTCGGCTCGAGGTGTAAATAAACTTATTGAACAACAACACCGCTCATGTCAACGTACCATCTCCTACCAATAGCTGAGCAAGACCGAATCCGCAATCACCTCCGCAACAACGACCTGCGCCCGCTTTAAAAAAAACCTGTCAACCCCGGTGTAAATAGTGTACATTTGTAAATACTTCATACTTCTTTTATTGTTAAACACACACCCTCACACGCATGCGCACACAAAAGACACACAACAAGTACCGCAGATAGCGAAGACGGCTATGGCCTCGGTCATAGCTGTACAATAAACTTATTGAACAAAAATTCCAATCTTCGATGACGTCTTGCGAGAGTTACTGGTCATCGGCCCATCGCCTACCAGCACTCCTCACACAACCACGCTGCCTCCGCTTGATCCCTCTGCGGTCACATCTCGCCTTTTTATCGACATCACGCCTGATGATTTACATCGAGTTCTCCGCAGTCGCCGCCCAAACCGAACACCAGGGCCTAACGGATTGCCCTATGAGCTGCTCCGTTATGCCCCCCTTCTTTATTTGACTGTCTCACCTGCTTCCTGAATGGAGTGCTCCACCTCGCGCATCTTCCGGCTACTCTTCGCTCCTCGACGATTTCTATGTTGCCCAAGCCGGAGAAGGATCCTACGGATGTCAGAAATTATCGTCCCATAACACTCACGAACACAATTCAGAAATTGCTCGAATTCCATCTTAATTCCTGCATCAGTCGACATCTGGAACGTCACCAACTCCTCGGTCAAAACCAGTACGCTTTCCGCCGGGGAAGAGATACAACCCAGCAGGTGCTTCATATTGTGGAAAATGCCATCACTGGTTTTAATGAAGGAAAGTGCACTCTACTCTTGTCCTTGGATTTACAAAAGGCTTTTGACTCTCTTTCGCATGGTCGCCTCCTCTCCGCTCTTGACCGTTTGACTGACTCGCCTTCCGATATGGCCCTGCTTCCTCAACTCATCACTGCCCGTACTACCACCCTCCGTTTTCGAAAGCATCTGGGTACTCAATTTACGCCGACAAGGGGTGTCCCTCAGGGGTCACCCCTCTCGCCGACGCTATTTAATTTGTGTATGGCCTCTGCTCCGACTCCGACATCACCGCAAGTTACTCAGTACATCTACGCAGATGATGTGGCCCTGACATCCTGCGCTTCGTCTCCCAAACTTGCTTTGACCTTTGACGTTTGGCCGCGGCCGTCAATCGGCCTCTCCTGGAGCGGTTACGACTCCCAGCCACTCCGACATCTCGACTGGCGTATACGGCCCCGCCTATATTGCGGGTCTATAATTTACTCCTACCAGTCGACCGAGCTATGGTGGACAATACGCTGCGATCGATGGATCTCCGACCGCCATGATTTGGATTTGGCGTTCTCAAATTTTCTGCGGCTTTGCCTTGGATTCGCACCTCCGACTGTGGGGGCCCGGGGGTCCCGGGGGAGGTCTGGCCGTGGCTTGGTCACGGTGGCCGCCCCTGGGCCCTCTGCGGGTCCCCCCTACTATGGTGGACTAAATCCCTACAACTATCATCTACAGTGCTATTCGAAAAATTAGCAACTTTTTATTAAAAAGTTGTAAAAACAATTGTTTAGATAGAAACTTTATTAAAATACAATATTATCAAAGATGTCAGCGCAAAATGTCTTACAGAAACATACAAGGATACAATCTCACACAAGATTAGGGTCTTGCCTAGTATTTTGAGGGACGACCGTGATTTTTGAGTACTTGACCAATGCGTTTTGGCATACTTGTAGCCAACTTCAACAAGGTCCATTCAGTAATTTCATGGTTCCAGACGCGAATAATCGCAGCAAGTAACTCACTTTTTGTTCTGGGTCGATGTGCGTTGACTCTCACTTTCAATATCTTCCACAGATTTTCAACAGGGTTCAGATCGGGGCTGCTCGAAGGCCACGGCAAGGACGTTATTCCATGAGATGCTTTGAATTGCGACGTTACTTTTGATCTGTGGGCGGGAGCCGAGTCGTCTTGGAAGATCATATCGCCGTTGAAAAATCGAGTTTAATAAGGTAAAACTCGAGTTCGAAGTATTTTCGTATACTCCTGAGAGTTAACAGACCTTGTTGAAGTTGGCTACAAGTATGCCAAAACGCATTGGTCAAGTACTCAAAAATCACGGTCGTCCCTCAAAATACTAGGCAAGACCCTAATCTTGTGTGAGATTGTATCCTTGTATGTTTCTGTAAGACATTTTGCGCTGACATCTTTGATAATATTGTATTTTAATAATGTTTCTATCTAAACAATTGTTTTTACAACTTTTTAATAAAAAGTTGCTAATTTTTCGAACAGCACTGTACGAGTCTTCTGCGACGGCCTCTTGCCCCAAACTCCTGAATTTTGCAGTGAAATTGACTCTCTCCGTCTTCTCTACTACCGAGCTTCCAGTAGTAGGACATGTACATTTACTTTTTATCTTTTATGTTTTATTGTATTTCTTTTTCTGTAGCTTTCCCATAACATTTAACCATACTACTCCATTTTTCAACAGTAGGTTTTGTACATTTTTTTAACGGGAATTTTGGCTACAGTTTATCACACTCTGTCGCTTGTGTATTAGTTGCATGCCTTTTGTTACCTGCAACGACCCATCCACACTCGAACATACGCAACACCACACAAATACCGCCCAAGGCGAAGGCGGCTGGGACTTCGGTCCCAGTTGCAAATACACTTATATGAACAAAAATTTCGATCTCTTTCTGATAATTTTTCGAGACCCTACCCTGTTGGTAGTTTCTTACGGCTTACCTCAGTTTCGGCACCGCTTCCACTTTGCGGTCTAGGACCTTGTCCTGTTAAGTCCGAGAGAGGGTGCGCTGTCCGCGGTTCGTACGAACTAGCAGCAGCTCTCTCCTGAGGGATCCCCCGCTTGGGTGAGGCTCGCCGTCGACTTTGCGAAGTCGACTAGCCCTTAGACGGCAAGGCTACCCTCACCCTCGTGGGAGCCCTAAGATCTTGCTTTTACCGGGTCTCGATCCCTCCACCTTATTGTAAATACTTTTAGCGCTAGTTTTTAGCGTAGAGACTTTCGGCTTCGCGTCCCGAAGTCTGGGTACAGGCCTTGCGGACTTTTTTTTCTCCTCATTAACCTTACCTCTACTTTGTTTATTCGACTTCACCGTACTCCTCTTACCTATCCTTATTTCTTTGACATCTATAAGTACTGTAATTTCATCTCCTATACCTTGCTCTTTGACTTTCATTACCCCCTATTTTTCTACTTAGCCGCTATTTATCACTACTCTTTGACGTCTCTACCAGCGTCACTCTTGGCCACTACTACCGAGCCATGGAGGGTCTTCACCCCCCACACGTGTCAACGTCACCATCCCCGATGTCACGCCGCACCCTCAGCCGTGCTACCGACGCGGCACGAAGTCGCACGTTCCTAGTAACGCCGAGCGCGCCGATCATCACCGCCACTATGAACGCCGGACTCCCAGGACGACGATCCTCTGCCACCGCAAGTCCGACGGGCAGTACTTCTCGTCACGGCTCCAGCTCTGGTACTGGCACATTGGATACCGTACTTTCCCCCTACCCCACCGCTGGGAACCGACTACCTTCGACTCCTGATGACGAGAGCCCCGTCCCCCGCAGCCTTGATGCGTTCCGCGATGAAAACCCCCGTTTGACCCTCGCCCCTAACAGCCGTCGAGTGGTTTTCACCAACCTGCCGGAGGGTTTCACGATCGGGGACTTTGCCAGCGCCCTCAATCAATACCGTCACCTCACCGGGTTCAGCCGTGTCAGCACGCTGAGGGACGGTACAGGCTTCCCGGCCCTTTGTGATCGGGCATCAGGTGCGGACGCGGTCATCCACGCCGAACGACACGGCCCGTTGCGCCACCCCATCGTCCGCACTCCTCCGCCGTCAGCTGAGGTTGAGCTCATCCTTCATGGCATCGACCTGTCTTTTACCATCGCTGACATCAAGCAGGCTCTGCAAGAAGGTCACAACATCCGGGTCACCTACATTAACCGTCTTCACCGAGCAGACCCCAGCAGCCAGCAGACCCGAGCAGACTTCAGCCAACCGGTAACCGCAGTCCGCTTTCGGGTCTCCCTCAAGGACTTCCGACGAGTGACCCTCCACCAAACAATCCAACTTTGGGGATACAACACCTACCGCTACACAGCGAAAAGGCAATTGCAGCCTAGTTACTCTTTTCAACATACGAGTGACGACTGCCCACGTGATCTACTTTGCGTCCGCTGTTCATTCAAGCTCACGGCATTCCGGTCAAGCCTGCCAGGCTCTGTCGGCTGCCTGCGCCAACTGTCAAGGAAACCACGTGTCCACCTACCGCGGGTGCCCACACTATAAGGCTGCCTGTGCCGAACAACGACGCGTTTCCTCCACTCCGCCGCCTCGGCCAACGTTCGAACTTAACAACGCCAACCGCAGTAGCCAGACTGCTCGTCCGGCTAACCACATACCCGCGAACGTGGTCCATCCGACGGGGCAACCGCAACAGCAACAGCAACAGCCCCAGTTAGGACTGCCACAACCACCTCCCGTGAACATTTGGCCAACACCGTCCGACCGACTCTGGTCCCCTCCAGTGACTGTTCCTCCGACACACCCGGATAACTATGGTCCTGCAGTCGCTCCCCCGCCTCCGACCTGGGCACCAACAGCTGCCTCCACTACTGACGAAACAGGTTCATGGGCGACCCCGCTCTTCCAATGGGTGGATCAAGTTCTACCTCTCTTCCTGCCGACCTTGCCGACCCAATACCATGACCTGATTAGATCCTTCATCCTGTTCCTCCGAGGATTGTTCAATGCCTGAACCGCCTTTTACAATCCTTTCACTCAACACCAACGGCCTTCGCTCTCGCCTTGCGGAGCTGACGCCAGTTATCCGTTCCTGCCACGTGGCTTGCCTCCAGGATACCCGCTGCTCGGACAACAGCGTCATCGCGGATGCATTCGATGGCTACTTTGTTTACGGTCTGCCGGCTACGTCGCCCAGGCAACGTCGTACTGGTCCACAACAGCATACGCCATCGCCACACACTTGCCCGGACACATGTTGGTCAGAGCCTCATTCAGGTGCACATAGATCACCCACTTCCGGGAGCAACGAGCTTCACGATCTCCTCGCTATACGCCCCTCCTCCACGACACCACGGCACTCTTGATCACACCCTGCTGTCCTCGGCCCTTGAACACGACGTCAGTTTCCTTCTCGGAGACCTGAATGCCACTCACGTTCAATTCGGTGCGAGAAGGAATAACACCAATGGTCGCTCCCTCGACTTTCATTGACGATAGTGACATCCTCATCCTGAATGACACTTCGATTCCGACCTTCGGACACGTGGCCTACCCTTACGTCGCCTGTTTGGACTATGCCCTAGCTACCCCGATGGCTGCGCGACTGGTGGACACATGTCACCCGCACACCGATGTCGGCTCGGACCACCTGCCATTGCTCCTCACCCTTCGTGGCCGTACACCCCAAGCGTCAACGCTGCCCAACACCCACGGCTGGTACCTGCCATCGAACCTTGACTTCACTGCCCCCCACGAATGCAGCATCCATTCAACAGCTGGACGACAAACACGTGCTCCTAACGTCGCTCGTGAGACAGGCGGCGGACCTAACGATACCGAAGCGTCGGCGTCCAAACTCCCAACGGCCACGCCTACCACCTGATGTACTCCTGCTCATCAGAATGCGCCGTCAACTGCGCCGACGATACCTCGACCGGCCGACAGCGCCCTTGAAGCATGAGATCAATGTCCTAAAGAAGACCATCAGGAAGCACATCGCCAATACCAAGAAGAGACTCGAGGAGGACAGAGTCCGTGCATTAGCGGAGGGCCCCTCCAATCACCGGTTTTGGTCGGAGTTACGCAGGCGTTTCCGACCGGGGCAACCACCAGCCATGCCACTCCGGTCACCAAATGATCACCGACAGTTAATCACGCGACCGGACGATGTAGCGCCGATGTTCCGGGAACACGTCAGCCAGCTCCTGTCCAGTCCGAACACTCCACCTACTTCGCCTCAGGGTCCAGCGACGGGACTGGTACCGTCGCCGACCCCAGCTGACCTCATACACTTGCTCCACGCCACCCGCAGGAACCGGTCGCCCGGTCCAGACCGGATACCCTACGAATTTCTGCGTTTCGGTCCGGCTGTACTATATGACGTACTGGCCCATTTCCTTGGCGATTGCATGCGGATGACTTATGTGCCGCCCCTCCTTAAGGAGTCTACCATGGTGATGATCGCCAAGGAGGGTAAAGACCCCACGTCATGGGTGAACTATCGCCCCATCACCCTCAGCAACACCATCCATAAACTCCTTGAAGGACACGTCAACCGCCACCTCCTTCGCTACCTGGAGGACCATCACATCCTATCACCAGACCAACGTGCCTTCCGCCCAGGACAGAGCCCCACAGACCAGGTGCTGGACATCGCCGAGAGAGCAATCCAAGCCTTCAATCTGGGGCACTCGACCCTATTACTTTCCCTGGACCTTAAGTGGGTCTTCGACACCGTCCACCACACCGAGATGATTGCCACCATCCAGACCACGACGGGATGCCCTCAAGCTGCTCTGATGGTGAAGCAGCTGATCCGGGGTCGCACCGCCACCATGCGCTACAGGGGGCCGACAAGCAACTCCTTCACGCCAACCCGAGGAGTTCCGCAAGGATCACCGCTGTCGCCCACCCTTTTCAATCTCTATCTGTCGCGGGCTCCTGCATCGTCCCACCGTTCAGTGCGCCAGTACATCTATGCCGATGACGTGGCGCTAACGGCAGCGGCACCGACACTTGACCGGGCGTGGACACAGGTCCGGCGGCACGCTGAAGCGCTGGCCCAGTGGATGCAAAACCACCACCTTGTGCTCCAGCCGGAAAATACCCAGGCAGTTTTTCTCACCAGGAACCGCAATCCTCAGGAGACGCCTACCATCGAACTCGCTGGACACGCAGTCGCTCCAACACCAACAGTACGACTACTGGGAGTCACATTCGACCGATCTCTTACGTTCACACCGCACGCAAAGCAGACCATCGCGCTCGCCAGCTGCTTCTCAACTTACAAAACAACCCAACAATACCGAAGACCTACGGAGTCCTGCTGACCAACACGCTAATCCGGCCGATCCTCCTGTACGCGGCCCCAATCCTGGAAATAGCACCTGCATCAACCTGGCGACTCCTTGACCGGTTTTATAACAGGGTCCTGCGCGCGGCGACTCGGTCGCATCGTCGGACGCTACTCCAACGACTCTACTGCTACGCCCGATGCGCACCTATCCGAAACTAGTACCTCAATGAGTCACAGCGAGTTTTATTACGCTATGCAGCTAAACGCATCCCCTTACTCCAACACTGTCGACCACAACCACGAGACCTGCAAGTGACTTTTAACTTGCCCCCCTTACGAAGAACCTACACGTCACTCCCGCCAGCTCAGCGCCACTTGGTGGACAGCTGTTTTTAACATCACCTACTCCAACCTGTACATATTCCTCTGTTGTAAATACGCATTCATTGTAAATTGCATGCCATTCATTGTATATACTCATAACCAGTGTTGCCACAAGTACGCGATTGAAATTTTCACGCGAAACCCTAAAATTCACGCAGATTTTAAACAATTTTTTGACGACATATGTACACCAAAATCGAAAGAATATTTGATGTAAATCTGTCAATGAGTGTCTAATCTTTCGTTTTGTATTCTATATAACCACGCTTGTAACATAAAGGCTTGCAAGCTTCAACAAAATATACCGTAGATTACCATGTAGCCAATCATGTCAGCTTTTACTATTATTTTGTTAGGAAGCAACTCGGTACTAACTCGGCAGACATCATTTCAGTACTATTAGACTGAATTGTATGAACGTCACACCCCAAGACCAAGCAACAATTCAAAAAGCTTACGTCAGTTTGAACACGTGGGAATTTGGCAATGTACATATGATGGATCTTCTCATTAAGCTTTCTTTTTTCTTCTTCAAGTCATTTTCCTCTGCCTCCATCGCCTTCCTGCTCTCACTCAATTTTTCCATCGCCTTTTGATATTCGACCAATGTGTTCTTTAGCTCCCTTGTTTTTCCACCGATTTCCTCTTCTCAGCCAGGTCTGACTCGATTTTCGAAACGGCCTCGTTATGTCTTCTTCTCTCTTCCTCCACCTCACCACTTACACAATACTCATCGTAGTACTCATCGTTTTGATTCAATACAATGACTACTTTTGGGTCATTGCTGTTAATGAAACAGCCCTCTCGCCCATGTTATCAACAAAGCCGATATCATTAATGTAGAATATCGCAAAAGGTTTCATAGCACCGATATACTTCGCCGGCGCTACGGAATGTACTCCGGAATGACAAGTAAGGGGTGAACACATGTACATAACGGTCAGCAGACAATCAAATGATGTAGTATGGCATGACTGATACGTAATGAGACAAGACAATAATGCTCGAAATACTGAAGATAAAATAAAGATACATCAGCCGAACTGAGAGACTGTCAGAATCAGCGAGCATATTCCAGCTTGGCTCAGGAGAGGTGACACCAATGGCAGGAAGCCATCAAGCAGCATCGCCAATCATCCACGACGTGGCTGTACTCTCTCGCCTGGATTCTCAGTGCTCAAGAGAGGAAGATGCATAAGCTTCATCTTGGTGTGTTAGAGGCTCTTCACATTCTAAGTAGAAACCTGACCTTTGCGTACAGACTCCAGATGGAGACCGTTTTTACTCTTTCTTTACCCTGGTAACTTAAGTTTATCTTATTATCTCAAGTATTTCGTGCTTTATTGTCCTGTATCTCATTGAATGAATGAAACAAGAATTTAATTATTAGCGGCACTTCGCCAATAATATAAACTCGTACATGGCAGGCAGGATAAACATTACAAAATGTAATTCACTTCATTCGTTAACAAAAAACAAATCAACTTACTTACCATGATAGGGGTCGAGGAACTCTGTTGAGGAACTCCGTAAAATTTAGAAAAATTTCGTTTCGTAGGGTAAAACGTAGATGAAATGATGCTTTAGAGGAACATGGCGGAAATTTGCGGCCTCCACTCGATGCGAAACGATGTATCAAACAATTGTAACGAGGAACAATTAACAAGAACGAAAAAGTCGTAATTATCCACGATGTTTTTAATTCAGTTTTCATATTGTAAAATGTCCAGATACATAGATATTAGGATACAGTCTATCGAAAAATGAAGACTTCAAATGTCAGCAGCTTCAGACTAGAATTTTTGCAGGCATCACTTGTGGATAGAATACGTCACATTACTCGATATCACCTTGTATATTCCTTTTTAAGAGTCTCACTAGAGAGGAAAATAATCACAATGGTAAAATATATGTATTACTTATTACAATATAATTTATAACTAGTATCAAAATATTAATCCGATTTATTATTATATACGTGTACATGTAATTCTTAACAAGATTTTCGATCTCTAAAAAATTCACGCAGGATTCATTGAAATCACGCATTTCACGGAAAAATCTTCAAATTCACGCAAATGTGGCAACACTGCTCATAACCTACACAAGTCCACCCGCACATTCGCCACATCAAACAAGTACCGCTGAGCGAAGACGCCCGGGGCTTCGGCCTCGGGTGTGGAATAAACTTAAATGAACAAAAATTTACATCAACAATCAATTTACAGCTATTCGCACTCCAATAAGTAATATCCACAACATGCCACCAACACTGACCTCTCAAACACAGCTCCCACACTCACAGCAACAAACCATCGACAACACAGATACAGATTTCTTCATACAAAGCACCATGTCACACTTAGCAAACATTCTCTCAGACCCAACAAGCAAAAACTCAACAAAATTAATTGAAATTATTATGGTCATCATCGACAAACTACAAACACTCACAAAACAAAATTAATGCATCACTCAATAACACACATGAATGTCAACGGAATAAGAACACACACACAAGAAGAACACTCTTATCACAAGCACTCATCATTTCAATACATGACACGGACAAAATCATCTACACAGCATTTTTCCACAATATATCATACATGAACTCAAACACGAACGAAATACAGGCATAGCACTACTCATTCACAAAAACATCAAACACACTTTCATCTCTTCACACAACCAAGACGGACACAAAGCAATCACAGCAAAAATCACAGACAAGAAAATTTTCCCACATGACCTCTACATAACCTCCTACTATGTCCCCCCTCACAACTCAAGACACAACACCTTACTAAAACAACACCTACTTTACACGGCCTTATCACATAAATATTCACTCATTACAGGAGACTTCAACGCCAGACACACAGACATAGGATGCACAGGCACAAACAGACACGGTAAACAATTACATAAATTCATTACAGATACATCAAACATTATTTTAAATGACACTAGACAACCTACTTTCATACACTCAGCACACAATTTCACAGATTGCTTGGATTACATGATATCAACGAAAGACCTTCTACCTTCAATCTCTTCCTGCTTCATTCAACCAGACACAGGATCAGACCATCTTCCCATCACTCATACTAAAAAAACAGAACAATTATTCACCAAACAATCGATCTAACACACATAACTACAACAAAGTTAACTGGGACATGTTCACAGACAATCTGAACAACAACATCACACAGGACAGCAACATATGGCCCCCACAAAATTATTCAACACCACAAGAAATAGAAGACTGCACTTCCACACTTATCAAACACTTCACAGACACTATAGAACAGACTGTCCCCAAACACAGATCCCCTAACCCACAAAACCCCCGTCTCCCCCCACACGTTTTAAGACTCATACGATCACGCAGACAACTCAGAAAAGAACAACTAATACACAACTCAGACCATACACGCAAACAAATTAACGAATTAAATAAAGCAATTAAACAGGAAATTAAGGACATTAAAATCAACATGCAAACTGACAAAGCAAATATCATAAAACAAGGACCTAAAAACAACAAATTCTGGTCAACAATAAAATCTTTCATCAATCCCACCATCAAAAACAATTCGCCAATCATACACAATAACAATACCTTCACCACACCTCAAGACAAAGCAGACATTTTCACATCTCATTTCAATACAATTTTCACACAGAATCAGAACAATAATTTCAACGACAACTTCAAACAATACATTCAAGCACAATTGCCAGACCTCACACCTCTCAACAATACCACACAAGAACAGGAACAAATTAAGTCAACAATAGAGCAGCTCATTCAATAGGACAAACAATACATAACACTTAATCTGACCCACATACCTATCGACCCACTTCTAATCATCAATATTATCAGTTTGATGTAAATGCTGTATATAATCATATTCGGTGACGGCAGTATTTGTTCAAAAAAAAGAAAGAAAAATACAAAAAGAATAAACAAAAAAGAAAGAAAAACACACACACATTCATCTCTTCAAACATTCTTCAACATATTAATCACACACCAAAATCACATTTTCCTCCTTCACTTCTGTTCCTTTCCCCCAAATGTTTTTGACTTGTAAATACGTTGCTTCTGCATGCACTTTTGTACATATTTGTATATATCTTTTTTCCACATTATTAGTAATATGTTCCCGTTTAACAATCATTTTTGTACTGATATTTCTGTGTTATGAGCTCAGGGTCCCATGGGACCCTATGGCTATGTGGCCCCACCCAGTTAGGGGGGGCCAAATAAACATATTATTCTCAAAAATTTAATTTCTTTGCCGTATTTGACGGTCTCAAAATTTGTTTGCGCGTCGTGCTGCCAGAACAAGTTACAAGAACAAGAACAAGTAGAACAAGTTGGTCCTGCTGCGCCGACCGGGGCCTCACAGCTCCACCACACGCTGACTGGCCCAGCCACCGGAGGTTGGCGTTGCTCTGGTGGCCCTCGGAAGGGCCTTTGCACAGGTCCCAGAGGCAAGGGCCAGAGGTCCCTTTGCACAGGTCCTTTGCCGCTCCACGTCCGCTGCCCAAGCCGTCCTGTCCAAGCCGCTGCCCCAGGCCCTCACCGATGCCACTGTCCGCCTTCCAAGATCCTCCAGCCGCCCTCCAACAAGCTCCAGCCTCATCATCTACGACGTTCACCAGTCCATTGACCCACAAGACCTGCTCCAAGACCTGACCCAAAGACACCAAGGGCGGGTTTCTACGAAAATCACTCTGATTATTTAGATCAATGCTCGACCACGTTGGCTACGTAGATAACAGTGTCTAAATCGGGTTTCTGCACGCTCTGTGTTAAGTAGCACAAGTGTCGACAGGGTACCCTGTCGAAAACGGTTTCTGAGAACTTGACGATTAGACGATGACGATATAAAATAGGTCATCATGACGTCATTCACTATTTCAACCATTCACATGCCTTCCAGTTTCATTCTTTCTCTCTGAATGAAGTTGTCATTAATCAAGGACTGTCAGCATGGCAAGTAGTGCTGCGAAGGGTAGCTCTAAAGTTGAGGTGCAAAGTGGGATGAAAAGAGAAAATTACTCCTCACTTGAGAAAGAATATCTCATAGAACTCGTTAAAGAAAGAGCCTCTGTTATCGAAAATTGTCAGAATTCACCATTAATCAATATAAAGAAGAACAAGTGCTGGAAAGAAATAGCATGCAATGGCAACTTTCCCACGAAAGCTCCATCTGATACAACCAAACTCAGGAACTTATACCGTCGACTGAAAGCTGACGCAAAGAAAGAACACTCAATACACGAGAAGTCATTAAAGAAAACTGGAGGCGGACCACCACCTCCTGAGCCATCAACACAGTCTCAAGCTCTAATCGAAATGTGCCCGAACATAGCATTTGAACTTCATAATCCGTTTGACGACGATTCATCGATGACAACAAGTCCTTCTAAGGCAATGGATTCATTCAGTGAAGTAGTTCCTATTGAAGCCTTGGATTCACAGACGGCGGCGGATTCAAAGACTGCTGTGACCCCTAATACTGGCGATTCATCGGTTGAGAGTAAGTTATCCATTGTATGTTTTTACATGTTTACCGCACACACTCGCGTATAGCCTAGGTCTCAAATTCAACGACGAAAACATGAGAGAAAAACCTGGGGTGACTTATAAGCGGGTCATTACTAGCACGCCGCCTAGATCTGTTACGACAGGCAGCAAATTCTGCTCTTGAGTAGCAGCGTGATCTTGCTGTAAAACCTATCGTGATTACATGCCTATTCCCTTAGGCATATGCTACACCTACTCTATGTACGTTAGGGTTACAACTTCTGATGCATGTGAGATGGATATCGTCAAAACACTTCATAATCTGAATCATGCGAACTCTTCCTATGATTAGGATTTGTGGATTTTGAGCCATAAAATGAAAAATACAATCATGTTTCATGGAATATAATCTTTTTCCAATCATTCACAATGTGTTCATTGAGCACTAATATATACTTAACGTATTAACATTAATATGAAAATAAACTGCAGAAACGCGAAATGTACATGTATGTGAAACTCTTATAGCACTGGATGACATAGGCATTCATCTTCTAAAATGAGAAATAATGATGCTCCTGCGAAATGCATTTCCCTCAGTGGTGTTTGAGGCGGTTCCAGTATTGAAGGAACCCCTATCTGTGTCTAGGTCAACAGTAGGCCTACTCGTGTGAGGTTCATCCACGAAAGTAGAACTTCGGTTTAAAGTAAAGTTATGAATAACTGCACATGCAACAATGATGTTCATTGCTGTATCGATCTTAACGCGGATTCGGGAATCTGGTCCCAAAATAGAAAATCGCCGCTTCCAAATACCGAATAACCGTTCAATCACATTTCTAGCTACGCTGTAAAAATAATTGTACTGCTCTTCTTCGTGTGAGGATGGATTCGTTACAGGAGTCAACATATATGTCTTGGCTGCATATCCTCCGTCTCCCAGTAAAATTCCTGAGATAGATCCATTTTCCAGTTTTGATTTTAAGGACGACTCATTGAAGATTTTAGAGTCATGTGTCGCACCTGGCCAGCGAGCAACAATGTTGCGAATGCGATATTCGGTATCGCCAACAACCTGAACATTTAATGAATCATATCCTTTGCGATTTACAAATGCAGTTTCATTTCGGCCACCCGGTGATTGAATTTTAACATGAGTGCAGTCGATCGCACCGATTATGTTATTCATCTTAGACAGCTTTCTGAATCCCTCGCTGATCGCCATTTTTTCTTCGTCTTTAGGAAAGAATACAAATTGTGATCGCAAGCTTGCAATATCTCGGCTTATTCCCTGTAATATTCTACACACCGTACTTTTATGAAGTCCGTAATGATCGCCAACACACATTTGGTAGGACCCAGTAGCGTAACAATCCAAGGCCAATTCGTCTAGGCATTGATTCTATGATATCGTTGATTTTTGACTGATCTAACTTTCTCCACTCTCTTTTTAGCAGTGACGTAAGTTGTGATACGCCATCTGTAGGTAGCAGTGAACGACGAACGTTACGTTTTAGAATACTCCATACATTTTCTATGGGATTCAGATCAGGAGAACGAGCTGGCCAAGATAATGTCCTAAGCCCTAATTGAGACTTGCATAAGTTGACTCTACTACTCCTGTGACACGTAGCATTATCATCCATAAATAACCAAGTCGATGGATCACCAAGTTGATCTGTCATTTGGCCAATGTTCATTCGTAAAACATTCACATAGCGTTCAGAATTCATGGTTCCTTGCTGTATGTGAAGTTCAGAGCGGCCATTGGTCCAAATGCCAGCCCAAATCAGTAGAGTCGCACCACCTTGTACCCGGGGACGATGTAAATGTCTCGGAATTTCCTGATCAGATTTTATCCATAATCTCAATCGACCATCACTATCCTTCAGACGGACTGATGCCTCATCAGACCAAACAACCCGATCCCATTGATTTCGCCAGTGACAATGACTCATTGCCCATCTGAAACGCGCAAAGAAAACCCTAGTTCTACTTTGCCTTTTGTGAATGCGATCTCGTTGTTGTTCATTTGTGCTTTGTATTGTTTTCAACCGGTAAGAGGTAAATTTCTAGCTGAAAGCAATCAGGAGTGCTGCCAACACCACCGCAACGAAGTCAGGAAGCTATGGAACATGAAGTCCAGTTAATCACATGTAGCAGTTACATTATTGTTGATGAATAATGGTGCTATACTGGCTCTGATTGACCGATTTTCTTTGTTTTTGTTTTACTTGATAGCTTTTGGCTTGTAGAACAACATATTACATAACAAAGGAAACAAATGTAATTTTATAAGAGTGAGGTATGATTTTGTGTAAAATTGCTAAATGAAGATCAAATTATCTACTACTTTTCTATCTATATCAGGAAAATAACTCAATATTCATGCTTGAAATTTCCAACAATGATATTAGTAGGCACAACTGACATATCTTCCAAATTTCAGAGAAATTCGTTCAAGTTTGGCGGAGTTAGACAAAGTTGAAGTTAAGGCGATGTTTAAGGGTGATCCATTTTTTATGAAACAATCTGTAAATCCGTTAAGGGATTTGTCAAAGTTTTTCTAGAAGAAAGCATTTGTCGCAACTGAAGAAATTGTTCTTTATCCATTCGGAATCGGAAACGGAAATTTCGATCACTGAATTTTGAGACAGGATTTTAAAGATCGCGCAAGCTTCGAAAAATGTGTTGTCTTGCAAGTTGTTCGTCGCACGTTTCGTAGTAATCATCGGATGAATCCATCACATTCACAGCTCACAGCGACAGCAGACGTGAAAGTGAAGTACAAATGACGAGAATTTTCCTAAGTTGTCAAACAATCAAGTCAATAACCCTAACTACAGCTTAAAACAGGGTGGGAGACCTTGTCTAAATTTTGACGAAAATCTCGATCACGTTGTCGTCCGTAAAACAAACGTAGAAACTCATATGTGAAGTCAACCACGTCATTCTAGCATTTAAACAACGTTAACCTGCAAAATCAGATGCCGTAGAAACCCACCCCAAGTGTCCATCCAATCTGTGACTCGCCTTCACCTCCATGACCAGTCCGGCTCCATCGACCGCTCCCGTCCAGCCTCCAAAGTCCAAGTCCGCCTGCCGCCCGCCTTACCGAGTCCAGTTTCATACAATCCTTCACCTATAACCGCCACCGCTTCCAGCTCCAATCCGCACCCAAGTCCGTACCTCAATGCCTCCGCTGTTTCCTGTTCGACCACACCACTGCCTCCTGTACCAACCAACCCCGATGCAAGTCCTGTGGCGAGCCCAACCACACCCAAGACTCCTGCTCCAAGCCCAAGTCCTGCTGCAACTGTCAGGGCGACCATCTGCCAACCTACCGTGGGTGCCCCGCCTTTCCCAAGCACCTGCGGTGGGCCACAGTTGCAGACAGGGCCCCCGTCCAGCCAACCACTGCCTTCCGGATCCTCTCCAAGCCGCCCAGCCAACTCCAACTGCTCCTACTCCTCTCCAGACTCCTCGCCTCCACACCCTCCGACCGCTGCCGCACCGCCCTCTCCAAGACCGCCTGTCCAATGCCACAGCCTCCTGCCAACACCTCAACCACTGCCACCCAGACCCAGTCCCAGCTGACCAATGCCGCTTCCTCCACCAACCCACTGGCTGTAGTGTCAGAGTTTACTAGTGAGAAAACACTGGCAATCCTCTAGTACTCCGACGACTTTCTTAAAGGATGCAAGAACATCCTCAGTGAAAGGATCAAGCACTTCAGTCCAGGCGTGGTTGAAAACGCCCTGAAGCGACTCTCGACTGACTTGACAAATAACTTGCGTGCGGTCCTCCCTTTACAGAGGAGATAACTTCTTTCTTTACTGCTTTTTGTTAAATTTTTCTCTATTTCGTTTCTGTTTGTGTAAATAGCCTTTTTAGACTCGTACTTTTTGGTATAGTGGTGCCAGTAAACAGGGAATTTCCATAAGTGCGCGCGCGTCCAATCACAAGACAGTAATACGATGACGTCGGAAAGCACTAGACGGCTGTCGTGAACACAGCATTCTGTGGCCATGAACTATGAATGACAATGAACCACGTGACAATGAACATAGTGGGAAGCGGTAGGAAGCTTGTATCACTATTTCAGAAACAACCATCGATCCTTTCGAGTCAGCACCGCTCATCATTCTCACGTCGACATGCCACAATGCTGTGTATTTGGCTGCTCCCACAAGACTGGCAAGGACAAAACTTTCGAAGGCAGGAGAATATCTTATCATAAATTTCCACTGAAGCCTGCTCTTCGACGGGAATGGATTTTACGATTGAGTCGGAAAAATTGGACACCGTCTGACAATTCTCTTGTTTGCTCAATCCACTTCGTTGAAGATGATTTTGAAGAAGATATAAGAGCGAGAATTATGGGCGTTGAATCAAAGGGTAGAATGCTCAAGCCGGAAGCCACTCCGTTCCTCCATCTTAGAGGGAAAAAGCGTGATCATTCGCCGGTGTCATCAACTCCCAGGCATTTTGCTTATCTTACAAAGAAGAAGAGATTGGAAGACGAGGACTACGTTCAAAAGCTTCTTTTCTCATCCAACGACGAAGATCTCTCCAGTGTTTCTGCAGTAAATCTTAATGCAACGACTGATGTGCTGATCCAGTGCGAGACTTTAACACATGATAGGAGGATTCAAGTACATCCTACCACTTCACATGTAGTGGCTCAGACGACATTACTATTGCTGAGAACGGTGTCTACCCAGACTGACCTCTTTACCTCTCTCGACTGTGACTGTATTCAAATTGAAAGTGATGTAGAATCTTTGAATAAAGGTCAGACAGACAGATCCGATTCCGATGACAGCGACGATGATTATTTTCCATCTTCTGATTGTGACTCCTCGTTTGACTCTGATTCAGATGTGGATATTAACTTTGAAGATCAACCAGAATCACACCAGCCGCCGAAAGAATAGTCCTTTAAAGTGGTATTGTGCTTCGTCGAATATTTACTTCCATTATTGAAATTCTGTCCCGATTGCGGTGCTCCTGTTGATTCGAAACATCTCCCATTCGATGGCGGGATGGCATGTATAAAATTGGTTTGTCTCAAAGGCTGTGATTACTTGTGGACTTCACAGCCAACTCTCAGTGGACAACGATCATGCAGCGGAAGTGGAGATTTCCAACTCGCAGTTTCTGTGATATTGTGTGGGGGAACTTATGCCCTTTTAAAAGCAGTCTCAGACACAAAGAGTTTAGGAATTATTTCTTCATCTGTCTACTATCGCCTTCAGTCGAAGTATGTCGCACCCGTTATCTTCAGTGCTTGGTCGGCGCAACAATCTGTGTTGATTGATGAACTTAAAAATAAGACATCCGTTCGTTTAGCCGGCGATTTTCGTTGCGACTCACCTGGATATAGTGCGAAATAGTCTACATACACGTTTATGGATTGTGATACAGGTCGAGTTGTATGTGGAAGAACCGTTCAACTTGGACAAGAAGCTTCTTCAAGTGTTAGAATGGAAAAAGTCGGCTTCAAGTCGTGTCTGGACTACTTATTAAACTGTAATGCTAAAGTGGATGTCATCACAACTGACCGAAGTCCTTCGATAATCGGTGCAATGAATTCTGAATACCCTGACACTGTCCACCAATATGATATTTGGCATATTGCTAAGTCATTAAAGAAAAAGTTGCTGGCTGCTGGAAAGAAAAAGCCCAACTCTGTTTTGAATGAATGGATACGCAGTATCATCAATCACCTGTATGATTGCGTACAATATTGTAATTCAGATCCCGATCTGCTACGAGAGTTGTGGCTCTCTGAGGTGCAACACATCCGTGGAATTCACCAATGGGAAGAAAGTGCACGATTTCGTCGAGTATTGATTTGTGCTCATGATATTGATATGGACGAAAATTTAGCGAAGGATGGATTAAAGAATTCTTATCTTCTATCGAACTCGGAAGCATTCAAAATTCTAGAGAGCATCGTCGCTGCCCCAAAGTTCATGTCTGCTTTACAACATTGTACATTAGGTCTCTCCACTGCTTCACTCGAAAATTTACATATCATCATGCTTAAATATGTCCCTAAAAGACTGCATTTCCGATCAGTTGCAATGAATATGCGAAAATGTCTGACCTACATTGACCACAATGCCAATGTTCAGAGAGAAGCAAAACAAAATTGTTTCAAATTTCAGTTTTCAAAAGTGAGTGGTCAATGGGTTGCTCGATGTGTTTATTGCCGCAAAGGTTATCAGTGGAGAACTGATTTGCTTACTGAGATAATCCACTTTCGCAAATCTGGCCTTCTCCCACTGGACAGTGAGCCTCCATTCTCGAATTTGCCTGTTCCACAAAATATTGCTCCTTTACCCATGCCGTCAAAAGAAGAGCTTTGTTCTTCTCATCAGCAGAACAGTCGGCATATTTCTTGAGTCTGATTGTGGGTCACTTTTTATATTGTCTTGTTATCTAATCAACCAAAGGTTACAGTAAATTTACTATCAATTTACATGGCAAAAAACGTTTTGTCAATAAATCACCGGTATATTTAGTTTTAATTTTGAAATGATTTTATGAAGTTCAATAAATAAGACAATGGACCCCTATCATTTAATGTCACTTATTTTAGACATACGGTACCACACATCAATTAAGTTTACTTATATTAAGCCTTTTTAGCGTATACATGGAGGATTTTTGTATTAAGTAGCCTAACATGGTATTAGCTTAAACTGCTTTAAATGAATTTTGATGAAACTGAGTATCAAGGCATTATGAAATTTAAAATTCAACATCTTGGGTTAAGCACAGTTGGCCCATATTTGAAATTAAGAATATGTATAGGCCTAGCTACACTATCATGAAGTAAAATCAATTAAGGACAGTCTCAATTTCAGAAAAATATTGCATTACCCGTAGTTATGCGGTACTCTTTTATGTAGAGATTTTTCATATCTTATATACTAGCGATAGGCCTACACTTAGGTCTACATAGAAGCGGTGATAAGTCCAGTAGCCTACTTATGTCTAAAATAGTAAAATTCGTTTATTGGTTACTAGCTAGCGCACACTATAAAAATAATAGTACCGGTAGTCTCTGAGTGATCGATCTCTTTCACCGGTAGGCTCAACATTAATTGCAATCGCTCTCATCGTATTGGTAGCTACGAACAATGGGCATGTATTGCACCTGTATAGTGATCATGAAAACAAATTTCTTGCTTATACTGAAAAGCATTATTCGATAAAAATATCATCATTCACACCAACTTTGAAATCCGAATATATACCGTCATCCGAGGGAAATTTGAATCGAATTGCGTTGTAAACGCAAGTAGGTAGCACTTTCCTCACTGATTGTCCTATAGGACCATCATATATCCAAAATATAAACTGTCCATACGCTGTCCATCGGCATGCTTTGTTATTGAAAACATCTGTATGTTGTTTTCTCCTCTTCTTACGTATAGTCAGTATTCGCCTGAAGCTCACATATAGCACAGTTTTATCAAGACAGACAACCTTGAATGATTCTGTTTCCGTTATGCAGGAACGTGATTCTAGCTTTCTTTCTATAAGATTGCTAAGCCTACAGCAACAAATTTCATTTGAATTCAAAGTAGATTGACAATTGTCGCAAGTACATTCCGCATTATCGTTACCTTGCCTTGACTCTGGGAAATGCCCAACCGAACTTTCACTAGAATGAATTGACATTGTGGGCTCAAACAAATAAGGCTGAGCAACATTGGAAATATCTGATTCTCCGTTTAAACTTGCCATGCATGTACTTTCACAATCAAGATCTCCAATGCGGGGTGATTCAGTCAAGGCTACTGCTTGCTGCTGGCTGGCGATTGCGTGGTTCACAGATCAACAGCGTAGGGTGCTTTGTGACGTCGAACTTCTTGCTTGGATTTGATTGGTCGATGAAGCAACTCCCTAACCAGTAGGTTCTCTGCGATATTTCAGGCTTCTCACAACGAGTTAGAACTTCGTGATTTCGATATGAAGATTTTCTAATTGTGTTGATTAGTATAAAGTTAACATTTGAAACTGCCATATTTCTCCTTTAAATGTTGCAAATGCTTTCACTTTCACATGTAGTTCAAATGTCCACGTTTTTGAAGAGCTGCTTCGTCGGCTAAAATATAACTTATAGATCAAAATTTCTATTCCGTTGCGGTCCTAATACGGGTGTTTAAAGATTAAAGCTATTGTTTATGAGACACTGTCAAATCCGGCCTATTCTTACTGCATTTATCTACATACTTACCTTGTGCATTGCTACAGTATTCCTTTGTACATATCTGATACAGTATTGTCTTCTAGTGCATGCATCAGTATTTGTATTGTATTACCATAGCTTTCTATTGTCTTTTGTTTTGCCTTACCGTAGATATCTCTGTAGTGTCATCGCCATCGGTTGCGGTGCTGTTCTATTGTTGTAGTGGTCTTTGTTTTGTTGTCATAGCAATCTGCCTCGCGGATTGCTTTTGTCTAGTGTTACGTAGTGCATTGTTTTGGTATTGTCTTACCTCCGGTGTCTTTGCTAGGCTTGTGCGTCCAGTCTTCTCCGCCGTGTGACGTTGTGTATTCATCCGTCGCTCCCTTTGTTGTCTCTGTGCTGGACTTCTACTGCGTGGACTATTGTGTTTGCATTCTGCATCGTCATCATCTGCTTACGTGTTTGGTATTGTCCCTGTGTCTCTTCACTTCGCTGGTGTAGTGAAGAGACATTGTGCGGCTGAACCGGGACTGTCGGTCAGAGCCTTTCTTTATAGCGGCTAGTCGGCTGATCGTGAATAGATCAGCTGATCAGCTGACGCGGCACCCTGGTTTGGCCGCCCTCCAACACTCGCGGAAACAGGATATCGATCGGTCGTTGCCAGGACAACCCTCGATACTCTGTCCTTTGATGGTTGCCGATCGTGTCTTGGGGGACAATACCGCTGATTGCGCTATTGTCTCATTGTCTCTTTTGTACTGATTCTTCCGCTCGTCTCCATCTACGTGCACGGAGAGAGAAATTTAACAGTACATTCATCGCTTTGTTTTTGGGCCTCGGTTATAATGCCAGGCTCGACCTCCTCTAAGCGGTCTCTCCGCTCCAACACGCTGAAGGAGCGGGAGCAAACTGCTGTTAGGGGTCCCGCCTCCAAGGCCATTGCTCAGGCTAAAGCGAAAGAGTTGGTCCTTCAACATCGTGTTGAGAAGACAACACTAAGCCTGAATAAAAACAAAAATAACAAAAATTAATCAAAAAGTGGTTCTGGGGAGACGGCTCGTTCTGCCTCGGGTGGGTCAACGCGGTCAGGTTCTGGTGAGCCGCCTCCGCTTCGCCGCCGGTCAGTCTCTACGGTGCCGACCTCATCCCTTGGTGTAGAGCCGGCCGTTGTCTGTTCACTCTCCCCCCTGCTTGAGGATCACGCTGAGGCTTCTACTTTTGCAGGTCAGGCTGGAGTGCGGAACTGGATGGAGGCGAATCCTTCCCCTGTCACCTCCACGCCTTCAGTTCCTCCACCGACCCACTCCGCTCAGCCTCGCCTCTGCAACCGTACATATCTGGCTTCCACACCGGTGCCGGATGTCTACACGCACCCTCATCCCCGTGAAGAACGCCAGCCCCTCTCAACTGAAGAACAAGGTCCGGGCTACAGTCCCGGCCGCACCAGCAGCGCCATCGGCTCTCGAAGATCATCGCCGGCGTCCTCCTCGGCCAGTAGCCGCTCCACTTTACGCTCACCGACAGGCTCCAACATTTCGAATGGAACCCCAACCACTTTCTCCGACGCAGCTTCCTCCGGGGCCGCTCCGTCTCTGATTTGTCCGGACTCTTCTCACGGTTTACAGGATCGCCCTGCGGGCGCCGCTCCGCCTGCCGCTCGGGCCGATCATAGTCTCCAACGGCTGAACTCGCTCCGGATCCTGTGGCAACCCCGCCTGACCCTCCTGCTTCGGACAAGACCAACAACATGCCTCCAGCCACAACTCTGACTCCTCTAACAGACTCCTCGAACCGGTGCCCAACGTCGACCGGTGCCACGGACGCTGCGTTGGCAGCTGCGGCTTCCGGTTCGGCCGTGTGGACTTCGGCAACTTCGCACTTCCACTGTGACCACTACTTCCACTTATTCGGCGCCTACGGCGACGGTGACTTCTACTGGTTCCAATCAGTTCACCACCTGTAATACGGCCTCTACTCGGCTTCCTCCGGCCAGTGACTCTTCTTCGGGCGATTCATCGATTGCGTCGGCTGCTCATGCAACTGCGGACCGTCCTGCTGTTTCACCGGCGTCGCGTAAGGTAATTTTCGACAACATCCCCGATCTCTCAGTACAGGAGTTCGCTACTCACCTAGCACATTATAAATGCCTCAATCTTGGTCCTGGCAATATCAACGGCCTCTATCCACTCAAGCGTAGGTCTGGATTTCTCATCACTTGCATCACCAAAGAGTATGCCGCTGCAATTGCCTCTGCGCGTCCCCCACCAGCGCTGCGATCTGCCTCTATCCGTATTCCAACTCCAATTCCCAACGGCACGTTACATGAGTTGATTTTGAATAACGTCGGAGTCCACTTCGATCGGAACGACCTTCGAGAGACCCTACAGAAGCGTTACAACGTCGTTATTCGGTACATGAATTTCCTACACCGCCGACACCCGGATGGCTCGTTGGATTTTCAAACACCTATTCCTCGACTGCGGATTAGAGTGAATGGTCAGGACCTCCATCGTCTCACCCGTTCTCCCACCATCACCCTCTTCGACATCTTTGAGGTGCAATATCGACAGGTGGATAAGAAGCTTCCTCCAACTCGTCAATGCCAAAAGTGTTCCGCGTTTAACCACGCTACCGCGGCCTGTACTCAGGAATCCCATTGCAAGCATAGTCGCTCAACGGCCCACCTAATGCGAGACTGCCCTGCAAGGAAGCGAAAAGAAGCTGCCGTTTGTATGAATTGTCGGGAGGACCATCTACCCACTTATGCAGGGTGTGAGGTCCATAAACAAGCACGTTTCCGGACATGGGCTCAGGTGGCTGCTCCTCGCTCGATTCCTGGTCGGCCGCCTCCCGCTCCCGCTGAGCCGTCTGTTCCTCCTGATCGTGGTCTACGCGGCGAGCGAGGGTCTCCCCCGTTTTCTATGACTGACCCGCATCGACGAGAGGATCGCCGCGCTGCTACGGTCTCCTCTGACCGGAGAGCGCCTTCGCGGCCGTTGGACCCGCTGCGCCCGCCGTTTCACCCATCCGGCCCGAGAAATGCCGTTCCGTCAACCACTTCTGGATACAACACCGAGAATTTGCCTCTCATGTAGTCCGTTCCGGCCAACGCCATCCCTGTCCCGAGTCAGCGTCATCTGGAGTCTGTGCCCGATGCTTCAAATGCTGATCTACGGTCTGGTTCTCCGCCTTTCCAATTCTTGGCAATGTTTGCGCTGATGTCTTCACTCCTGGAAGATCTGGCTGCGATCCTTTCTCCTGCTCAACGAACCACACTTGATCCAAAGTTGTCCACCCTTCGTGAATTCATCCACTATGTTGCCCCGTAATCGAATCCTTCAACTGAATGTCAATGGCTTACGCACACGACTGCCTGAGTTGTTGCCGCTCCTGACAGGATGTTTTGCGGCTTCACTCCAAGACACCCGGCACAGAGACATTCGGGAGTTTCACTCGGCCTTCTCCGACTTCCACTGCTATGAGCTTCCTGCCCAGCCCGGTCGTCCGGGACACATCCTCCTGATTCATCGATCCGTTCGCCACCAGCCTCTTGCTCCTATCAGATTGGGACAAACAATGTTACAAGTACAAGTGAATGACCCCTCTCTTTCGCGTCGTCCTTTCCTCCTGTCCTCTTTGTACTCGCCCCCTCCGCGCAAACATGGTCCCCTCCACGTTCCGTTTCTCGAGGCTGCTCTTTCAAGTCATTTTCCGCTGCTCGTTGGCGACCTGAATGCGGCCCCACCTTTGTCCACGGTGTCATCCCACCATCGCATCAACACCAACGGCCGATGTTTGCAGCGGTTCTTGGAGTCTCATGACATCATCGTAATGAACGATACGACGCAGCCTACGTTCTTATACTGTGCTCACAATTACTCGTCCTGTTTGGACTACTTCCTGGCTACGCCCCCAATGGCACGGTTGGTTACTTCGTGCGCTGCGACGGTTGATGTGGGTTCTGACCATCTGCCTTTGTTGGCCGTTCTTGGCGCTTCGGGTCCATCATCACCTGTATGCTCTCCACTTTGGCATCTCCCGCGTGACATGCAGTCGTTTACAGACGCTTTGGATTTGGCTGTTACCTCCTCAACGCTTTGGCCTCCTGGCCCTTCAACCTCGGCTGCCGCCCTAACGGAGAAGTACACTGCCCTCACTACCTGAATCCTCGATGTCGCCCGAACTACGGTGCTCAACGGCCACGACTCCCCCAATCGGTCCTACTACTCATCAAGTATCGTCGGTCACACAAACGACAGCTGACAGCACACCCAACGACTGACCTTCGACGCGAGGTAAACGCTGTCTCCCGGTCCATCCGCTCTGCTATCAAGGATGTGAAATCGGGCATTGAGTCTGCTCGTCTGCAGGTTATTGCTGACGGTCCATCCAACCACCGCTTTTGGACTGAGGTGCGCCGTCGATTTCGGCTTCCGGGATCTGCGGTGCCCCCTGTTCGCGACCCTTCCGAGCCCCGCTGCTTTCTTACGACTCCGATACTCAATACACGCCTCCGTCCCCTGAGTTCCGTACAGATTCGTACTCCTCTGACTTGTTTCATCCGGTCTCGCTTCGGGACCTTCGTCGGATCCTGTCCCGGGTGCGCCGAGGACGTTCCCCGGGCCCGGACGGGATCCCGTACGAATTCCTCATGGCCGCTCCGGACTCCTGTCTGCTCGTATTGCAACAAATTTTCAACATCTTGCAATCTACCTTCTTTCCTCAATCTATGAAGGCATCGATCACGTCGATGATACCGAAGCCGGATCGGGATTTGTCTGATGTATCGAACTATAAACCCATTACGCTTGCGAATACTATGATGAAGGTATTGGAATTCTATCTCAATAAGCAATTGGTTTGCTACTTCGAGCACAAGCGTGTTTTCCAGCCCACTCAATTCGCATTTCGCTCCTCTCATGGCACCACCGACCAGCTGCTGGATATTGTAGAACGGGGAGTCCAGGGCTTTAACGTGGGAAATCAAACGGCGATCTACTCCCTGGATTTACGAAAAGCGTTTGATACTGTTTCGCACTCCATCCTGCTCCACCGTCTCTTGGGATTCTTGCTGCCTTGTTGCATCATCGCACAACTACGCTACGTTTTCTGGACCCAATTACGGACTCCTTTAGAATAACACGTGGGGTCCCACAGGGCTCCCCAATTTCCCCCACGATATTCAACTTGTACGTTTCCTCAGCACCAATCCCTCAACACCGTAAAGTGTACCAATACCTATACGCCGACGACATTACCATTACGTCGACTGCCCCAACTCACCTCGAAAACTGGAATCAAGTGTCTGACCATTTCACCGTCTTGACCGATTGGCTCGAGGAATGTCAACTCCAGTTGCAGCCTGAAAAGTCGCAGTTGCTGTACCTGACGCGACGCAGGGACCGCCCGGCCCTTCCCGAAGTTCGCATATTGGGCCGGCGCATTTCACCTTCCGCCAATATTCGTGTGCTGGGACTGACTCTGGACCCCGATCTCTCTTTCACCTGTCATGTAAAGAGACTGGTGGGGGGTCTCCCGAGTCCAATTTCTCAGCTGCGTCATCTTATGTCTGCCGAGCGCACCATACCACTCTACGTCGGGCGTCTGCTAACGCACTCGTTGGTGCTGTCTCGCATCTTATATGCAGTGCCAGTCCTCCTGAGATCACCCCGCTCCTCTTGGACGCGCCTAGACCAGGTTTACCGCAAGTCCCTGCGTGCAATCTCCCGGTCCCATCGACGCACGTCGATCTCGGAGCTCCACCAGCGCGCAGGCATGCCGCCGCTCACCAAAATATACAAGACCTACGCCAAACGGACCTTCGTGCGCTGGGGCTGTGCCGGGAACGCTCGCCTGCTGCGCCATCTTCGCCCTCAACCTCGGGATGTCACGCTCTCCCACACAAAATTCCCATGGTTGAGACTTTCTTCATGTTGGCTCCGTCCGATCGACGTTTTTACAGCCTCCCTAGACCCTTGCCTCTCACCCTGCTGACTTTGAGTGGTTTGTGTCTTACTTTTTACTTTTACTTTGCCTTCCGTACGTACTTACTTACTTACTTTTACTTGCCATTTACTTTTATTACTTGTAACAGTATTATCACTTTTTATTCGTCCTACAGTATTACGGTTTTTTGTTTTTATTTGGTATGACTACGGTTTGGCATGTTTGTAATTGTACATATCTTTTACGTCATTTTAACTACTGGTAACTTTGTTTTTCTCTTTGTGCATGCATCACCCGTCATGTGTAACCCTCTCATCACCCGCACCGCTGAACGCGAAGGGCCGCGGCCTTCGGACTAGGCCAAAATACATTACCTAAAGAACAAAAATTTGTCACTCTCGCTGCGATGTTGCTAAAGGTGCTCGAATTTCACCTGAATACTCACCTCTTGCGATACATGGAACGACAAAAGGTGTTTTTGCCAACGCAACTTGCTTTCCGCGCAAACTGTAGCACGTCCGACCAATTGATGGATATCATCGAGCGAGCTATTCAGGGTTTTAATCTGGGGAGAACTAAGGCGGTGTACTCATTAGATCTTTGCAAAGCATTCGATACCGTGTCGCACCGTCGACTCCTTGCTCGTTTGCGTCAGGTTATTCCCTATGAGTCCTCGATTTGTCTCCTTCGGGGGCTCTTGACCGGTCGTCGAACTTTTGTCAGAGGCCTTCACTAACAAACGGATGGCTTCTCTCCGACTAGGGGTCTGCCACAAGGCTCCCCAATGTCGCCATCGCTTTTCAATGTCTACATGTCTGCTGACGTCGGTTGACGTCTTCGGCGGACAACCACTACGACACATGGATGCAGGTGGAGGGCCACATGACACGTCTCACGAACTGGTTGACGACGAATGAGCTTCGCCTCCAACCCGACAAAACCGAACTCCTGTACCTGACCCGCCGACGCTCTGCTCCGACTCTACCATCAGTGACTATCATGGACAGACCTGTGCTGCCGTCATCAACGGCCAGGATACTCGGCCTTGTCTTTGATCCTGGCCTCTCCTTCGCTCCACATGTGAAACGGTTGGTTGACGATCTACAACATCCTGTCAATGTTCTCCGCGCGCTTATGTCGGCTCCCCCATATCCTCCTGTTGCCGTGGGACGTCTTTTGCTGCATGCCTTATACGAAAGTAACCTATGCCGCCCCGGAGAACAGCCAGACTCGATAAAGAGGCTGCAGCCAGTCATGGAGGAGAATTAGGTGTTCGTTCAGGTGGGAGGCATTGTTGGAATTCCCCCTCCTATCGACCACAAGCGCTTGTCTGATTCATTCACGTAGTGCCATGGACGCCTAGATTGTATTATATTGAGTAGTGGACGCGACACGACGAAGAAATCGGTAGCTGCAGCTACAAGATGAGGCCCAGACATTTGCTCTTGTATGATAGCGTCGTCACAAGAGCCAACGAGTGCTTACAACAGATAGGTGGTGTTGACCTCACACAACCATCCCATGATAGATTCCATCAGTTTCTTAACAATAACAGGGAAAATCGATTAGACACACACACCCGTGTGCTTCGTGAAGCCATTAAATAAAAGGCATTCTCAGTACGCACGCCTTTTCATTAGTTGTGCGCCGTCAGTCGATCGAGTCATCTCGCTGTAACCTTTGCCAACTTCGCCAAATTTTTCACTGATCCCTTATGGTTTATAAGTGCTGCGCCCCAGGCTGCAGAACTGGTATAGAAATGAACCTCGAAAGTCGGATATTACTGTGCATAAATTTCCATCAACCCCAACAATATTACGACAATGGCTTCAACGAATACCAAGACAAGACTTCACACCAACATCTAGCTCTCGGATCTGCTCCCTACATTTTGTGCCTTCAGACTTTGTAAATGAGAGCTGTGACAGAAATCCTCATCGAATCAAGAAAGAATTGATTAAACGACGTTTGACGAGTTCGGCCATTCCATCACGATTTCCAAATCTGCCTCAATATTTGTCCAGTGATTCGACAGAACGACCAACTATGAGTGCTGATAGTGATCGTCGAATGGAACTCGACAACAAAAGATTATTATCCGTGATTGATGAATTCAAAAACTCTGATAATATAGACGGTAAGCAGGAATTATTGCGCCAATATTCATGTACTCAAGATAAGCCCGAAAACTTCATTCATTTTACTCGTGGTCAATCTGATTTTTTCATCATTATTTCTACAGCAGATAAACCGCATGTTGTTGTATCCGTTGAAGTTAGGGATGACATGAGCTTCACAGTTATCAGCAATGATGTTGAATTAGATCGATCAACTTATGGCAGTGTAATGCAGTGTTCTGAGAAGATAGCATACTTTAGCGACTTCATCAATCTTCTCGCTTACGTTAAATCGTTTGAAGGTACGAAAAAGAATGATATTGAAGTGCTTCAAGTATTGAGCAAAAGATTGATAGAATTTAGTGCTGAGGCTGACATGGCTGTTAGCAGTGTTCTTTGTAAAAGATTAGTTTTCTTATGAGAACAACTGGCATTATGCTTACAAGAAAGTAAGAAATGACGTTATTCAAATACCCTATATGTTGCTTCTTTTCTATGGTATGCATGTAGTCCTTCTTGCTACAAGTCTATACAAGAAAGCGGATTGCTTGTCTTACCTTCGATTCGTTCACTGCAGCGATTTTCTGCTTGCATACCAAGTAAGGAAGGGTTGACGATTGATAAATACTTGAATCTGAGGAGCAGTAAGCTGAAGAGCCAGGAAAGATATGTGTCTCTTATATTTGACGAGGTTTACATAGCTCAAAGAATAGAATTTGATGGTAGGATCCTTGGGCTTCTTGAAGACTTAAAGTCTGCTAAGACCATTCTCTGCTTTATGATTCAATCTTTGTCAAGTAAATTCCGATTCCGATGATTTCATTGAGTACTTTGTTAACTTGTGGAAAATAATCAACGTGAAGACCCGGAGGAAAGGCTATGAAAAGCGGGATGCATATTCCAACCCAATCCTAGGAACGAATGACGAGAACTTGCGCTTTTTGTTAGACTGTGCAATTTTTTTAAGGAAGTGGAAAGTTAGTGGCTCTCGTGGCTTCGGCCCCGGAACTTTCACCGCTCTGATTCATATGTGCGAGACAATACCACTTCTGTGATCCTATCTTCTTGAGAACAACTTTAAGTACATTTTAACTGGAAAATTCCAAAGTGATAGTCTGGAAGGTAGTTTGAAGGAAATTAAAATCTGTGAGCAAGTGAATGCTGGTGTAAGTCATGATCAAAACTACAGTTTCCAGGAGTTTGATGAGATCGATATAAGTTCCACGGATGAACTGGCTTATGATGAACTCGAAATATTATATTATGTGTCTGGTTATGTCGTTCGCAGTGTGCTTAGAACACAAAAATCCAACTGTAGTGTTTGCAAGAGTATGCTTTGTGAAAATTCGCAACTCGAAATAGAGATGCTAACATCAATATCATCTGATTATTTCATGTTTTTCCAAGAAGTAAATCGAGGTGGGCTTCTTCGGCCGTCTGATCGTCCTTATACAATATGTTGCATTTCATACTATGTCTTTCAACAAATTACATCAGATGAAGTTTTGCGTGGAAAACTTTTACTTCGAACTGATCTGCGAGATTATTTTTGCGCTCTTATTTCTTGCATGCTACATCGAGACCAGAACAATTCATATCTGCTAACGCAGTGTACTGAAAAACATGCGTACACCGATATATGTATGACTGCGGTGAGATGCATATTGAACATCTTGGTAAAAAATTTCTTAAAAGGTGTGAATTCTTGCGAAAAAAGACTCACAGACAAAAAGATTACCAAACTTTCTTCAAAATCTGTTAGATAATTCATTGAATGCTTTGAATATAATCTTGTGTTTGCGCAAATTAGCTACTTGTTTTCTTTAACACATGAGTTTGAATTGGTTTACTCTTATTTTTCACATTGAATAGAGTGCCGATAATATGAGAATATATTTGTACATATAGGTCTACTTTCGGTTAGATCTAAAAACATTTTGCTGCGACCGTACGGACGTAGTGTTAAGATATTGATTCAGTAAGTTGCTTTTCCATCATTTCTCATGAAAAAGGCCCATGCTGAAATATTGGTAATGATAAACTTCACTGTTGCAGCAAAATTGATTTTTCAATCTTAATATTAAAACCGACCCATATATGGCATCAGCATATTTCGTACTATTTTGTAGTTGTAAATTCTAAAGTTGAGCTTGGATATTTAACTACTTGTCTGAGTAAGGACTGCAAAATTATTTTACATGTGTTATATGATGAAATGTGGTATTTCAAGACTTCAAAGCAATTTGCATAATCATTTCTTATATAAATTGGTAGATTGTAGATAGGCCTACTAAGCATGTCATGGTCCGCGTACTTCATATGAAAAAGAAAAGGACAAGCTATAGTTCTGGAAGATTAGTTCTGGAGCAACGACGATGTTAATTTCGTTATTACGATTAACTCCGATTTCTCCGTAAGTGTGTCTCATTACTCCGACAATTTGGACTTATGCAAATTTCTCGGCTTTCAATCGAAGTTGGAGTATTATTCACAACTGGAGGCCCTGATTACAGCAGTGAAGAATGCAGAAATTTCCTGGCAACATCTTGTTGTCGCCTGTGTAAACTTTCTTCGAACAAAAATGGATCTCTGCGACGCTGTTATCGACGACGAAGAAAAAATTCTATTCTTGGTAGACCAGTTGCTCTATATAGCGAAGTTTACGTTTACGTTTACTTTTAAACAGTAAGCGAGCTTATGAGTCTTTAAGAAAGCTGTTGTTTCTTCCACATCCCAAAACATTGAAAGCGCATCATTTTGGAGGATTAGGAGGTGTAGGGAATTTGTCTGATGCCAGGAATACATTAATTACTGTGTTGAGTAGGTTTTCTGGACTGCAGAAAAAGTTGTCTTCTTTTCGATGAAGTATACATAAAGCCATCTGTGCGATTTAGAGGATACCATTTGATAGGACACTCAGAGGACAATCCTGAGCGACCCGCTCGGAGGGTTCTTACATTGATGAGTCGAGAGAGTTTCGTTCTGAGATTAATGCCGGTTTATTCGCTAACATCTCCATTTCTCAAAGTCGTTCTAGAAAAGACAGTCTCTTTGATAGAAGAATGTGGTGCAAAGGTTCTTGCTTTTATTTGCGACTGTGCATCAGTGTTGCGATTCTTGGCGTAGGGTAAAAAAAACGCGCAAGGTCGAAAAACACGCGCACATGTATTTCCTTACAAATAAGCCAAAATAGCAACTATGATCGCTAATATTTGATGAAACGAATTTTTACAAAGCTTAAATTTGCAGATCAGATAGTAAGAACTTTGGTATTTTTCAGAACAAGTCAAATACACACGTGCCTTAAGTGGTAGATGCATACGAGCAGTGGGCCTATAGGCTATCCATTGAGTGAGATGTTAATGAACCTAAATGATCTTTGATAGGCTATACAAGTGGCTTATCTAGAAACTGCATGTAATTTGAAATTTTGATATCTTGATTTTGATATTTTAGAACCAAAGTTTTCTATTATCAAAAATTAAAAATAGAAGTCGAAAACTTAAAAAACGCGCAAAATGGATAAAGATGGAAAAAACACGCTTACACGCGCAAATTGTCAAAAAAAAATAAAATAAAATAAACCTAAAAGTGTATCGTGAATTTGTTGTGTCGAAAGATGTACCTTGGATAGGGAAAACTTCGAGTTCTACGGAGCCGATCTTTTTGTTGCACGATACTGTCCATCTGCTAAAAACCATAGGAAATAATTGGATATCAGAAAAGACTAAGGAGCTAGAAATCAATTTACCTGATGGTAAGATCACCGCACGTCTTGATCTTGAAGAACTGTATAGACAAGAATCGTGTAATATTATCAAGAGGACAAAATTGACAAAAGAAACGATCTTCCCACCCAACCTAGCCTTGTAAAAGTATCATTAGTTTTAAACATCTTCAACGAAAAAACAGTAGCTGCTTTAATCCAAGACGATAAAAAAGATACAGCAAAATTCATTGACATAATTCCAAAATTCTGGAAAATTGTAAATGTCAAAAACCCTAACTTACACGTAGTTCTGAATGATGATGTTAGACGACCTTTTTCCAGCAGCGACCATCGATTCGATTTCTTAGAATCTTTGTCAAATTCGATCAGTAAGATGCCAGGGGAAAGGGGCAACATGCGGATTAAATCCTTAACTTCTGTAACGAGAAATACTTTGACACACAAATCATGGGACTGATCTCTGTCTAAACATCTACTTTCTGAAAATGCCTGTCGATACCTAATGTTGGTGTTTTCCAAACCGACCCACTAGAAGGAGAATTCGGCATTTATCGCCAATCAAGCGGCGGGAACTACTTCATTACTTCATTGCATTTGAGCAAATCTTGCAAGCATCCAGTATTAGACGAATGCAATTATTTCAACGCCTTCAGATCCACGAAAGTGAAATATCCTCTTGTGATCGTCCTTGTTGCAAAGATGACATTAGTGATGAAGAGGTTGACCTGATAGACGAAATACCAGAGCACATGGATAGCATAAGTGTTGATGAGAGACAATCACTTTACTTTATCTGTGGCTATATAGCATATAAGGAAGGACTGCAATCCATTTGTCCAACCAACCCGCATGATTCGGAATTTACAACTTTAGTCAGCAGAGGGAAATTGTCTTATCCATCTGATGATCTCTTTCAAGTTTCTCTTCTTTGTTATTCTTTTTTCAAGGAAAGTTCTGACTACAAGTGTTCTCAACGCCTCGCTAAGATATTTTCTTTGATATCACTTTTATTTTGCTTTGAAATTCCCAAGCTGAGAAGTGTATCATCAATCGCTCTAATGATTTGCTACGTGATAAAGTGAAGAACACTTCCGCCCGGCGTAAGCGCAAGCTTCAATCATGAAAACAATTTTTGTAAATTATCCTTTTTGTTGATTGTAATGGAGCAATACAGAATGCATTTTTGTCGATTTCTCGTGTTTTTCACTTTTGTATTGAATTCTGGGTTGCTTGATATAGTGACTTAAATAATGTGGCCTACATGTAACGCGATTCTTAATTCTTAAACAAACGAAAATCGTACATTTTAAGTACTGGAAAAAAAATTTCTACTTAAGTTTGTTGGCTGTCAAGCGCGGCTATAGGGAAAGGGGAGAATAAGACGTTTTATATTTTTAGTCAAAGATGTAGACTGCAACTGCAACAGTATTAGAATGATTCTAATAATTTCGAGTACACGTAGAATACAATTAGTCTACAAGCTTGTATGTTGAAAATTTTGTACTCGAGGAAAATTAACTATGTTAACTATGTAAGTTACGGCAGGCTTATTTCACTAAGTAGACCAACAGAAACAATATTAAGTACACAATGAACATAAACTCTTATCACACAGCATCGCTCTTCTTTCAGATATCAAAATCATAGTCAAATCGCATTATTTCATGTACATGTATATTGTATATTCTTGCACTTTCTTGGTTTTTGTGTATGTACAATGTATGTAAGGATGCATTGTACAGTGCCCAGATAATGCTCCTAGCTTGCGAGGATGCTTGGCACAAATTAGACCGGCTTGAACGTTCCTCACTTAGAGCAGCCCTTCGCTTTGATTGGAGAGGCTTGCCAATAACATCAATCTATCGAAGATGCAAAGTGAGTAGAATTAGAGACAGCTGTGCAGACCTGGCAAACAACTTTCTCCTACGCCACTGTCGCCAGGGCAATACAAGAATCATGAACTCTTATCCCTGAAGCCTTCCCACGAAGAGGAATAGTATACCAACATGGCCCTATGGAGAGAATGTTCGCCCAGCTCGATCAACAACAGAAGAGCGAGGTAAGAAGAATCCTGGACTCGTACGGCCTTCGTCCTGATCCTCCTCAGCCATGTGGACAAAATCCTAGCGTAAATCATTCAAAAGTCGATATAACGTGAAATGTGTCCTTCTCAAATAATATTCGAGTGTGGGTTTTTACCATAAGTGATGAATCATAAGTGATGCATTCAAAAATGGATCTTAGCACTCAGTGCAAGTTATGATAGTGTTTTAGCCACTGTTCTTTCCATGACTCACACAAAAGTTGTGTACATGTGTATATATTTGTAAATTTTTGTATATATCCTTTCTATAAATGACATTTTAGGTGATCTGCTGCTCCTACTTCGTCGGTCAGACATCTAAAACTCATCAACCGAAGTGCCTTCCAGCATTTGAATGTTTTGTTATCAATATGCATAATATATAGAAATTTGTAAAATTGTATATACTTGCAAGTTTGTATATATTCACTTATATGCATCATTGTAATTTGATGAAAGCCTACGGGTCATCAATATAAACATTATACGTTGAAAGCACCTGTTCCCGTCCGATCACAGAAGTTAAGCAACGTCGGGCCAGGTTAGTACTTGGATGGGTGACCGCTTGGGAATACCTGGTGTTGCTAACATTTTTGTCTTTTCAGACCAAACTATCCTTCAGGATCCGAGAAGTAGTCCAACTTGTATATTTGGGTCAATTGCAAAACCTCATCGACCATCATTTACTTTCGGTATAAGTTAAAACATTGACAGGCATTTGGAATCTCCGACTTAAATATGGTTCTTGAAAAATCATCGGAATCACTTGCATCGGGACATTATTACAGTGTTGCACCTTCATTTAAATGACAGACCAATACAAAACACACTACCCACAGCGAATACAGCCAGCACCAACCTTAGCGCGTTATCGCTTCTCGGCTCTTCGAGCTAAGATCAAAAGTGTATTAAAGTTTTCATAGGCGCTATTACGCACATCATCCGATTGCAGGCTGCTCTTGACCTTCGTGGCGCGGTAATTTTGGTTCGACCTCTAGCCGTTGCTTGCGTCCAGAGCAGCTTGCAATGCACACTGTCAGTTGCCTTTGACCAGCGTGGCGCGGTAATTTTGGTTTGTCCTCTAGCCGTTGCTTGCGTCAAAGACAACTGACAGCCGGCATAGAAATCTAACTGTCTCTCTATTGTGTTTTATCAAGAAGTGCCGATAAGTGACTGCTCTCGAACTTATTGTTTGCCTCAGTCCTTCCTCTTCATTGTTCTGGGCCTTGCTACTGAATTGACTCTGTCAACCAGATAGCTTGGTCATCCACGTCTTTTAGCCAGTCCACCCGCTGGCCTTCTATCTCTATTGTTGTTCCAGACTTATTGTTCTTCTTCATTCTTCTGGGCCTTGATACTGAATAGCTTGCTACCAGATATCTCGGTCATCCGCACTTTTAGCCAGTCCACCCGCTGGCCTTCAACCTTGTTGTTTCGTTTGACTGTCCCAATCTATTGTTATTATTGCTTTTGTATTTTAGATGGCCAGTGCGAGCGTGGAAGCGACGTATTTGCTTGCTCCGGTTGATGGCGGTTTCAAAGCGACATACATGCTGCCGATTCTGACCGACGACAGGATTACTTGTAATCTCTGTCTGAAGTCTGATCGTCGGCTGTCGATGTCGTGGCGTAACCGCCAAAAGCTGGGCATTCATTTTCGGCGTGTCCACTCTCCTCTGGTCGTGGAGGAATTTTCCTGCTCGCGTTGTAATAGTTGTTTTTCAAGTTTAAAGGCCGCAAATGTGCATCTCAAAAAGTGTAATCGCGAGCAGGAAGGTCCCTCCACCCTTAGCACTTCTTCTACTTTTATTTCAGAGAGTGAGCCTCTGCCAGCCTCGACGCCTCCCCCTGCGAACAGTGACTCTACAGACAGTGATTTAAGGGAGGCGTCGACGTCTGAAGAAGTGTCCAGTATCTGTGTTGCTCCCGTCCAAGCTCGGCAACCCAAACGGCGACCGTCATCTTCGCCTGTGGAAGGGCAGACCAGTCAGCGGCAGCGTACACAGGCCCCCTCCTCACCCAATCTGCTCGAGGCAGTGCTTGCCTTGCTTGAGGAGGGAGTAGCGGACTCTGTCACCCCAGTTCCATCTCCGGCGTCCAGCGGGCAAGTCCTACCATCTCCTGCGGTGTCTCCTGTCTCCACAGAAGAGAACCAGGCGGGCCTCCCCGGCATCCCTCGGCTGCGTGGCATCATCCAAGATCTCAATAATAAAGAATCGCCCACTCAACTCGAGGTGGATGGCCTGCATGAGGCATTGGTCGAGGCCTGCCTGGCTATGTCAAGATCCAGCAAGAGGTCCACTGGAGCTCGCGGCGGCCGTCCACGGCGAAGTGTGGAAACTGCTACCGCCTTCCAGCTCCAGTGCGACTACAGGAGACGCCCTCGTTCCGCCCTTGAGGACATCCTCGGGCGGCCTCGAGCCCGCTGCGCCATAGGGGTGGACACGGTCGAGTCCGCCTACAAGGACCGATACGCTGCCCCCGCCAACCTCGACTGGAGCTCCCAGTCTGCCCTTCAGCGGACCCCCTGGCTTCTCCTGTCACGCAGTGGGAAGTAGCTAGGGCCCTCAAAGGTCGACACGACACCGCTCCCGGCCCCGACGAAGTGTCCTACTCCGCCCTGCGTGCGCTGTCCGAGTCAGTACCTTGTGTACTGGCTCCTGCCTTCAACATCATTTGGTGCACGCTGACCATCCCGACACAGTGGCACACCTCCAACACGTGCCTACTCCCCAAGTCAGGCTGCGACTGGGAGGAAGTGTCGGGGTGGCGACCGATTAGTCTCTCCAGCTGCATCTACAAGACCTTTGCAGCCATACTGGAGAGACGACTTCGGTCATGGGCGGAGTCAAACAGCGTCTTGAGCCCGGAACAGAAGGGGTTCACTCGGTCCGACGGCTGCTTCGAGCACAATTTTACACTCAGGGCCATCATTGAAGAAGCTCGAAGAAACAAGTCTGCCCTGGGTGTAATGTGGCTCGACCTCAAGCAGGCCTTCGACCGGGTGCCCCACGAGCTAGTTCTGGGAGTGCTCAAGAGGGCCGGTCTTGCAGCGGTGTCCCTCAAGCTCGTAGAGGCGGTCATCTCCAACAACATCAGCTACATCAGGACCGCCTCCGATCTCACGGGCCCAGTAAACCTCCTGCGTGGCGTTCGTCAGGGGTGTCCGCTCTCGCCGCTCCTCTTCAACATCGCCATGGAGCTGCTCATCCGGTCCGCGAGGTCAGCCTCGGAGGCTTCTGCTGCCACACCTCCAACAAGCTGTCTGGCCTACGCCGACCTCGTCCTGATTGGCGAGTCAGGCCCAGCCCTCCAACGGATTATCGACAAAGTGGTCTCGTCGGCAACGTGGGCTGGGCTCTCCTTTACACCGGCCAAGTGCGCGTCTTTGGTTATCTGCGACGGCAACGCTACGCCTTGGCCGGTGGAGATTGGAGGAGCTGCCGTGCGGAATCTCGACCACAACAACACCTACAAGTATCTTGGTATTCCGCACGGCCTTCAAGCTCGATCATCTCCCGAAGAGCTCCTTCAAGAGGTCGTCGGCGACTTCGAGAAGGTGGTGGCGTCACCCTTTCTACCGCAGCAGAAGCTGGACGCCTGGAGGTGTTTCCTCTACCCGAGGCTGCACTACGCCCTCAAACACCACGACCTGGATGTGCAGCTGTTGTCTTCACCCCACGGAAGACAAAGGAGCGGCCGAAGAGACAACGGCGTTGACCAACGGCTCCGTGACCTGTTTCGGCAAGTCCTCTACCTTCCTAAGAAAGCCTCTACCTCCTACATCTACGCCTCTCCATCTCAAGGCGGGGTGGGGCTGTCTCTCGCCGTGGAGGACTACGCAGTGCTGCGCGTGGCGTCGGCTTTGCACGCGCTCTCGTCGACAGGGACCTCCGACATCGCCCTCCAAGGACTGCGCGAAATTCGTTCAACCGCAAAATTCGACAATTTTCGTTGATTTTCATAGTTGAACGAATTTTCTCACGCCTATCAACTTTTTAGTTTTTAATATTTAATCGATGACATGAATAGATGAAATGATCCCCATGACCTGAACCC
Source organism: Prostheceraeus crozeri (assembly GCA_907163375.1). Taxonomy (NCBI): domain Eukaryota; kingdom Metazoa; phylum Platyhelminthes; order Polycladida; family Euryleptidae; genus Prostheceraeus; species Prostheceraeus crozeri. The sequence goes on from CAJQUW010013155.1 coordinate 208,466, forward strand.
CCAGAATCTCAAGAATGAAGACGATCGGACGTCTGGTTTAGATAGTAAAGGCAAAAATGTGCGAAATGTGAGCGATTTTACCATTGCCGACATGTATTTCATCCTCTGTTCTTGCCTCCTTATTGAGGAAAACCGAGTTCCACTGTGCGTCATTGAGCCGTATGCATAAAAACAAGCAAATGCTTTTGCTTCAATAATCTAAGCAAAAGCTTAAGTTCGCATGCGTTGGCATTTGCTTTTTCTTTAAGCAAAAAAAGTAAAAAAGTTTTAAAGCTTCAAAAAGTAGCGTTTGCTTCAATTCGTATGCATAATTCTGACCAATGACTATTTCTTAAGCAAAAGCTATTACAAATTAGAGCGCAGATAGATGTCGCTCTAGTTTTTAAGAAATCGCAGTCATGGCGGAATACATGAAAATCCGAGAGACCAAACATTACAAAGTTCGTCGTAATCATGAAAAAGGTGATTTTTTACGATTGTATCGATTCAGAGAGGACACTCTACTGTGGATGAACGATTATTTCCTGGGAAAGGATTGTGAGAGAAGGGGATCTGCACTGACGTCATTGGAAAAAATGAAAATATTTTGTCGATACATGGCAGATCCAGGTTTTCAAACGGGTGTTGCTGAGGATCTAGGAGTTCATCAAAGTACTGTTTCTCGGCAAATACATTCAGTAATGGATTCTATAATTAAGAAGAGAGATATTTGGATTCATTTTCCGACTTCCCAAGAAGAAATCCAAGAATCAAAAATTTTATGGCAAGAAAATAAATCAATGCCATCAACCATCGGAGCGATTGATTGTACACATGTGCGTATTGACAAGCCGCCTGGTGTATTTGGTGATGAATACGTAAATAGAAAGGGATACGCTTCGATTATTGTGCAGGCAACTTGCAATGCTAGATTTGAATTAACAAGTCTCGATGTAAGTTGGCCTGGTTCTGTGCATGACAGTCGTGTACTTCGAAATTCGGACCTTTTTCTCCATTTACGTGATTCAAAGCCTCCGGTAATCTTGCTTGGTGATGAAGGTTATCCTTTGTATCCATTTTTAATGACTCCTTTCAAAGTTCCCCGAAGTGAAAAACAGACGTTTTATAATAAAACACACGCGAAGGAACGCGTCGTTATCGAGCAAACATTCGGCCAGCTGAAGCGTCGTTTTCCCATGCTGCGGTACGGACTTCGATTGAAATTAAGTGTTCCAACTGCTATCACTTGTTGTGCCATTTTACACAACATAGCAAAATACTTCTATGAACCCGATCCGGCCGATGATGAAGAAAACGTTGAACCTGATGAAGACATGATTGACATTACTGAAATGCTTGAGATTACTAATCAAGCCGAAAGTCGACGCCTAGACATAGTGGATATTTTGTTCAATCGCAGAAACATACGCCTTAGCTGATGCTAGGCCAAATAGTGTCAAAATCAATGAGCTTTGATGTTGTGTAAAGTAAAAGTTACATTGATATTTGTATTAAAATTAATGATCAGTTAGTCTTTTATGTCGTCTTTCAAATATGAACTTCCACCACATCCACAAGTCTGAATCTGCATGACCTCATGAAATCATATTATTTTAGTCGTTAATATACATACGGGTCTACTTGTAACAAATGCTTAGCAGGAAAAAAACAGCATTAGTAATGTGGCAACAAATGCATGAGCTAGTGATAGTAGGTTTATCAATTTATTTTGTGTTATTGTGTATTACTATATACTATATTAATTATTAATAATTATCAATATATTACATTATTGTTATAGGTCTATTAGTATTGTTATATTATTGATATAAATATATCAATAACCATATTATCATTGTTAGATATACGATTATTTAAGTTCATTGTATGACTTACAATAGAACAGTAACAGTAACATCGATGTCAAAATACATTAATACACCGAATGAGAAGCCAATGGTTAATAAGGTACATAAAAAGGAAGGACAAGAAACCTTATTTACAAAATCTGATAAAAGATCTGCTGAAGCGTACTGTTCTAGCGAGAGGTGGACACAAGACCGAGCAACTGCGTGAAGACATCTCCCTCACTGGGCGGATCAAAAACAAATCTCTGAGGGGGTGGGATGGATCTGAACTTATAGTGTCAAATAATTTCTCACAGGTACAGTTCGCAGATTGAATAAGCGAAGAGTTCACAGAATGGGACAGTCCAATAATGCGATGTACGCGACGCTCAATACGCAATAGGTCATTCAACAAGTACTGGGGTGCATTGCAGAAGCATGCATAGGCATACGTCATGATGGAACGTATAAAAGCCTTGTAACATTTCATCATTAATGCTGCAGAACAGCCAGCACGACGCAGATTGCGAATAATAAAAATGAGCTGTGAAGCCTTCCTCACAATGTATTGAAAGTGCGAAGTCCATTTCAGGTCATCAGAAAAAATAACACCAAGGTAAGAAAAAGAATTGACTTTCCTAACAATCGTGTCACCGAGACGAACTGAGTTTGTTACCAAAGACGATTTAGTTATGATATCCGTAACAAAACATTTTGAAAAGTTTATTTCCAGAGAAATAAAGTGTGATTTAGTGTTTATTGGTTAGTGGTTAGTGTTTCGTTGATAGTAAGCCTCCATTCACATAGTGTTTCTATTAGCTTTATACTACTTAAGTCAATTTGCCTGTATTCTGTGAACTTGACGGGCATTTTCTCAAGACCTATTCAGACAGCCTTGTTTTAGCGGCTGCATGGATAGGTCTCTAATCAATAATTTATGCCCGCCTCCTTCCAGTTTGATTATGGAAGTTACGTATGGCTGTAGCAACGTGAGTGACGCTCTGTGTCGGCTTCTGTAGCGACGCTCGTGAATCGGCTTAGCTATTAAAACTTGACAGTCTTACTAGCAGCCTGTTTTTATCCGTATTGTGTATAAGTATCTAGTTATTTGATCTTTTGTTTCTTCATCTGGTTCTTCATCTTGAGTGAGCAGTCCAATCCTGCCCTGTCTGTTTTCTTGTCTTCGCTTTAGTTCCTATTCTTGTTAGCCTCTTCCTCCGTTTTCTTAGTGAGTTTTGAGCTCCGATGCAGGTGTTAGGTTTGTTCCCGACGACTTTCTTTCTACCTCAAGCAAGATAAGTCACTCTTCCCGGTCCCAGCCACTTCAGCTTCCTACGTCTCTCCTTGCCGAGTTTGTCTGACTTTGGCTGCTTCTTGACTTCCTCTAGCACTGGGTTGGCAATCAAACGTTTGTCAATCCGACCAGCGACTTTCAGATTTAGTCTTGAAGTCTTCGTTTGTTTCCTGTAGGACACTAGCATAGTTTCATTTTCAGTGGGCCTACATCAATTTCTGCGGCCAAAATGGCCACTAACGAACAAAGAATCCCGTTCGTAAACAACCTGAACCGGGCTGCGACCAAAAACAAGCGCGCCCGTTCCGCCAGTCCAGGCATCTGCGCATCGCCTCCCCACAAACAGATCAACCAAGCGATCTCACCTGCCAGCAGCGCCGAGGGCATTGATGCTGACCATGATGCCGGATCCGTGATGAGCTGCAACCGGAGTAGTAACAAAAGTGTCATCTCCGAGACAAGCCGCCCGGAGCCACCACACCACCCTCCGCCCGCACGCGATAATATCAATGAGTGGCTGAACAAAACAAAGCCAGCCACGGAGTCCAACCGTTTCTTCCTCCGCGACTCAAACAAGTGGCGAGGGAAGTTTATTGAGCTAATTCAATTGGTCCGGGAGACCCTCCCCGTCATCCAATTCAAAACGTTCCGTCCAGTGGAAGGCGGTTTTCAAGTGACCTGCACGGAACCTGAGCCGCTCTCCACTTATTTTGAGAAGGTATCGACGCACTTCTAAGGCCTTGTGTTGGAGCAAGTTTCTGCTAAGGCTGCCATAAAGCCTGTGAATGTCACCCTGCGTGGAGTCAGCACAGCAATATCCTGTCCGACCTAAAACAACAAATAGGTCAATCAATTGTTTCCGTTCAGCGACTCCATGCCCGCACAGAGGGCCAGATCGACAAGAGCCGCCCGTTGCCTGTAGTGATTGCCAATATACCTGAGCAACTAGTCCCAAAGATCAAGGACTACTGTCTGTTCGGAGTAATCCACCTACTAATCGGCACCCCGCAAGACCGAGCAGAAATGCATCAATGCCGCCGGTGTTTTCAATGGGGACACCTTTCTCCATCATGCAGGTCCCTGAGACGGTGCTTCCGATGCGGTACCACAAACCATCCGAGGCAAAAGTGCACGATTGAAGATCGCAACCGCCGTTGTTTCGCATGTGGATGAGAACATGCCATAACCTACCGATGTACTGGTGCGACCAAAAAGCCCTCCTTCCGGTGGGGCAGTCTGGCTTCCGAGCCACTAGGGATGCCCCAGAGCAAGTTACCTTACTGGTACAGCGAGCCAACGAAGCAATGAATGAGGCAATGAGGCCTTACGACGGTAGCTGTCTCCCTCGACGTATCGAAAGCCTTTGATTCGGTGTGGCACAACGGCCTTCTTCACCGACTATATACACTCCTACCATCCTCCATCGCAAAGTGGATTGCCTCTTTCCTACACAGTCGCCGGATTCAAATCCCAGAAGATGGCTTCCTGTCAGACCCCATACAGCTGACCCAAGGAGTTCCTCAGGGATCACCTCTCTCCCCCCTCCTATACACCTTGTATACCTCAACCATGCCATTGCCTGACTCTCCTTTAATTGGCGCCAGTCTTCTCGGCCCCGTCACCCACGGAAGCTTGCACAGAGCTCCAACCTATCCTGAATGAGATGTGTGACGGGGGCAGGAAATAGCGTCTAGCCTTTTCAGCAGAAAAAACTCAGGCCATTTATTTAACCCGCCGCAATCGCTGGCCGCCCGACGCACCTCGACTTCCTAGGTGTTCGCCTGGACCGGGAGCTCAGTCTCCGAACCCACGCCATCCAGGTAGCTAACAGACTAGGACCCCTGATGCTGGAATTTAATCGTTTATGCTTCTCGTCCTGCCACGTGCCTGTCGGGGTTCTGGTCTGTCTGTTTCGATCGTTTTTCAGGAGCTCAATCATATACGGAGCGCCCACCATTCTCCTGGGATGCGAGGACTCGTGGCAGAAGATGGAACGAGTGGAACGCCGAGCCCCTCGAGCGTGCCTGCGATCCCGTTGGAGCAGGAACCCGCCTTATCGAGTCCAACACCATTCAATCCTTTAACTACAACCGCCACCACTTCCAGCTTCAATCCGCACCCAAGCCAATACCCCAATGCCAACGCTGCTTCAAATTTGACCACACCACCGCCTCCTGCTCCAACCAGCCCCGCTGCAAGTTCTGTGGCGAGCCCAACCACACCCAAGACCTGCTGCAACTGTCAGGGCGACCATCTGCCAACCTACCGTGGGTGCCCCGCCTTTCCCAAGCACCTGCGGTGGGCCACAGTTGCAGACAGGGCCCCCGTCCAGCCCGCTCCAGCCAACTTCACCTACCCAGATACAGCCCAAGCCGCCCAGCCAACTCCTGCAGCTCCTACTCCTCTCCAGACTCCTCGCCTCCACACCCTCCGACCGTTGCCGCACCGTCCATTCCAAGACCGCCTGTCCAGCTCCACAGCCTCCTGCCAAGACCTCCACCGCAGCCACCCAAGCCAAGCCCAAGCTGTCCAATGCCGCCTCCTCCACAAACCCGCTAGCAGTTGTGTCAGACTACACGCAAGAGAAGACGCCCGCTATCCTACTGTATAGTGACCACTTTCCGAAAGGATTCCAGCACGTCTACTCCGAAAGCATTGACCACTTCAGCCCGAACATTGTGGATGGTATCATCCGTAGACTGCATCAAGAACTAAGCTCTAACCTGAGGGCAGTGCTCCCTTTCCAGAGGAGATGACACTTTCTGACTCTTTGTTTAACTCTTTTCTCTTTCGTTAAATTTTGTAAATGCGCCTTTGTAGATTCGTAGCATTTTGGTAAAGGATTTTTTTATAAATGTTCAACCGTTGCAATTATTGTATACAACTGTTCACGTATTTTCAAGAGCTTCCTAGGAATATGCAATAATTGCATGGTAGGCATCAAATGATCCAAGCGATCGTCGAGTCTTTGACAGGCCGCAAGGCCTATTCTAAAATAAAGAAAAGAAGGAGGAAGGGAAATGGAAGCTACGTTACACGTGTATCGATGCCGTTTTCCTATTCTTGCAACAGCAGCCAGCAGCAATTTTGTGTGTTCGTGGCTGGCTGGTGCGTCGCCCCACCCACCCAACCCAGGAGGCGGCAGGGGTACGGCCGTTGTGTCTCTCCAAGATAGTCATATTTCGGTGCCAGCAGCTATACTGCCCGGTGGTTTGGAATAAAAACAGGTGATAATACACAATTTTGTCGCATATCATGGATTGTCATGAGTGTGAGGGATATCTCTGTTGCGTCATAGAACGCTGACTCGTCATCCTCCGACCACTGATTGATAATTGACAACGGATTTGTTTTCATTGATGCTGGAATGAAGTTGACAGCTTCAGTTGCATATCATTGTCCGCGGTGAAGTGTCTATGTTACGTCATAGCTAGTTGACTCGTTATCGGAAACGTCTTTCACATGTCAATAATTGAAAAAGACGTAGTCCTTGATTGATGCTGGAAAGGAGACTTTATTTTTATTTGAATAATGGGCTGTTCCTCGCGGTACTGCAATACGAGGTCAACCCGGGGAAGGGACGAGGCAGGCCTCTACCTCCCGGATAACAAAAATCGGAATAATCTCCATGGAGTCCGTTGGACTACGTTCTAGAGATTAAACTAGAAAGAACGGATACTACATTTTTGATCTTAGCTCGAAGAGCCGAGAGACGATAACGCGCTAAGGTTGGTGCTGGCTGTATTCGCTGTGGATGTCCCGATGTAAGTGATTCCAATGATTTTTCAAGAACCATATTTTAGTCGGAGATTCCAAATGCCTGTCAATGTTTTATCTTATACGAAAGTAAATGATGGTCGATGAGGTTTTGCAATTGACCCAAATATGCAAGTTGGACTACTTCTCGGAAATACTACTGAAATCCTGAAGGATAGTTTGGTCTGAAAAGACAAAAATGTTAGCAACACCAGGTATTCATAGGCGGTCACCCATCCGAGTACTAACCTGACCCGACGTTGCTTAACTTCTGTGATCGTAAGGGAACAGGTACTTTCAACGTGGTATGTTCGCTAACGACAGACATCCATATTCATGGTGTTGTCTACTGTAAAGTGACATTAATTTTCAGCTCCTGGTTGAATTAATAGATTTATTCTTGCTACTACCGTTGTTAGTAGTGAGAGGTGAATACTGACCTTGAGCATATAATCTGGAGATTGAAGCGAAATGAAGGTATCAATATTATGTAAAAATCGTAATTCATCATTTTGATATGTCGCAATAAAATGTTTTCAAAGCAGTTGTCGTTTTCTCTATTGTATTCTTTAACTTTGTTTAAAAAGCTAATTCGCCAATTTGAAGAAGTTGACGAAAATCGAATGGTTAGCAGAGGTCCACCCCTACTTTGTCCGTTTCTTTTTCACATCTTTCTCTCTTCTACTCTTTTCTGCTTTGTCCACTGTAGGTACTATAAATTCCTCTTACCTACCTTCATCACTTATTGCTTCCACTGGGTGCTATTGTTCTCTTACTTTCTTCCCCCTCTTTGTACTACTCGAACACCTATCATTTCCTCTAAGGACATTAGGGATTTCCTCTTTCATTCTCGGACGGACCTTCTGTTGTCTTTGACTTTTCCCCTCGCGCACCCCCTTTCCTTCATCCGCCTGGCTTACTCAACAACACCGCTCATGTCAACGTATCATCTACTAACAATAACTGAGCAAGACCGGATCCGCAATCACCTCCGTAACAACGACCTGCGCCCGCCTTAGCAAACTCTCAACCCCGGTGTAAATAGTGTACATTTGTAAATACTTCCTGTAAATAGCTGTAAATACTGTTTTTGACTTTTATGACTTTACATGAACTAACTTTCATTACTTCATACTTCTTTTATTGTTAACACACACCCTCACACGCATGCGCACAGAAAAGACAAACAACAAGTACCGCAGATAGCGAAGACGACCATGGCCTCGGTCATAGCTGTACAATAAACTTACTGAACAAAAATTTGTGAAGGAAACCGCTGAGGTAGCGTTCTTACGGGTGGTGCATAACCGCCTGCAGCAACTCCAAATTTTTACTTGTCTAGGTTGCACGAAGGAAACCTTTGTTGGCAGCGCTTTTGACGTGCGGTGCATAACCACCAACACGCCTTGGGGTTACCCATAACCACCCTCTAACTTCTTTCTCGCCTGGTGAAGCGAAGGAAACCGCTCCAGTAGTGTTTTTACACGTGGTGCATAACCGCTGGTAGCAACTCGCGGATCCAGTACCTCTTGCGCGGTGCGCTTCGGCGCCACCTTTCCTACCGTGCTCTTTAGCCGACTTTGCCGCCTCTGCGGTTTTTTAATTTACAGCTTTTGCCGCTTTAGCGGTCCTGGTGCTCTTCGGCCTTAGTCACCTGGCCCTCGAGATGGCCCCAAGGAAGAGGAAGAAGAAGCGGACGTCTGCGGGATCATCTTCAGCAGACAGTGCGGGCAGCGGCAACCCCTACAAACAAGCAAAGACCGCAAAGAATGATAATAATAATAAAACAAGTAAGCCACACCCTCCCCTATGCAGCCTATCTGCCGACTGCGTTCCCAGAGACGACTCTGGTGTCCAACCACAGACCGCCTCAACCCCACACCTCCCCTCCAGCTCATCAGATGAGCAGCACGACTCATTTTCTACAGTGAGCTCTCGGCCAACAACACCCCAACCCAACAAAATTCGGGCCGAGGTTCCAATCACTGTACTTAAAAACCCAGCCCTTGACCTAAATAGCACCAGCACCAAAGTAATTTATATAATCCCCGGTCTGTCCCTTGTCAATTTTATAAGGGCTATTAATATTTACGGGATGGACACACACAAAACACATTGCCCCACTTAGAGACCAACAAGGGTTCTGCATCACATGCGACTCGAGCGCACTAGCAACACAGATCATCACCAAAGAGGTGCCCCCTCCACCCGCACTCTCCACCGCTGAAATAAGGTCCCCAATATTTAAGAAAATCAATTACATACAAAAAGAAATCATCATCCACAACATAAACACAAACCTTACTAACGCACAAATTAGAGCAGACTTAGAATCTACATAGAAAATCAAAATACAATGCATAAATCGACTCCACCGCAGAAATCCAAACGGATCTCTCGACTTCACCGCCCCCACTCCCAACCTCCGGATACAGAACAGATACAGAACAGACCTGCCCCGTCACTTCCCGTAGGTGCATTAATTGCAACCAGCCCCACTCCCCCACCTACAGAGGATTTGCAGGATTTGTACTCGTCGGCAAACACTGTGTACACACTGTCTTCACACGCACACGCCACTGAACACCGTCGATTACACGGGTAGGTTTGAGGTTTTTGTACTCGCACACACCCACCAGCAACCACACACGCATACATTTTCACAAGTACCGCGGATAGCGAAGGGCTCCCTTTGGGGGTCAAATATAATCTTACCGGTCAAAAATTTGACGACGGTTGTGTTTTTTACGTTGTATATTTAGCTTCATTGCTTGCGATATGCGGCACCTCTGATCATAATTTTTACACCATTCGAGGAGTCTTATTGATCGCTACAATTCTATATATTTTATTGCAAAATCCGTCGACGGAATTCTTCGCCTTATAGCCTATAATTTATAATTATATTGTTTAGGATCTGTCCAATCTCTGCGCGCTCATTGACTGCTTTAGTGTCGATTCCTATTGCTTCTCCCGTCTGCTCCGATTGTGTATCTTTATCGTATAGTGCTAGTGCTTTGATCGCTTACTTCCTCTCGTTAAGCATTGCGGTGCGTAGCTGCTGCTTCTGCCCAGTCTGATCGCCTGCTAAATCACAAGTCTAATTTTATCCACGTGTTCCCCCTTTTATGTGTTAAGCGTCGCCGCTGCTTCTGTCCATATTCTATTTTTGTCTATAGCTTTGTAATGTCTGACCTGCTGCTGCTTCTGCCCATGGTTTTCTCCAATAGTAGAACCTCTTTGCTGTGCAGTTCAGTTGCTTCTCGTCCCCTGTATTTAGCCGTCCTTGCTGTGTAGTTCTAGTTGCTTCTCGCCTCCTGAAAATAGTTGTCTTTGCTGGTTAGTTTCTCCCGTGCCTAGTTTGCGTTGTAGTCCTCTCCACTAAGTATGACCAAGAAGAAGAAACTAACTCCCTCACCACCGCCTCCAAAAAAAACACAAAGCCGCACAACAAGACACGGCGCCCACAACCGAAGCTATAAAAGACATCTGAAATATTACACCTGATGCACAACGCTACCAATCTCACCGTAAATTCAACTCCACAAACACCAACTCACTCCTCCAGCCCAAAAATTCTCATCCCAAAATATGCATCTCACAAAACATCGACGTCAATCACAATAGCAAGAAAGTCATCTTCACAGGCATCTCAGAAATCTCACCAGCACATTTCGCTTCTCACATCAGACAATATAAGTTAGACGAACATATCCTACATATCATACCACTGCGAGACAACTCAGGATACATCATCACATGCGACACAGAAACAACAGCACAACAAATCTTAACTTCTCCAGCTCCTCCACAGTTCAAAAAAGCAACCATCCGGCCACCCATCTTTAGGAAAAACACATCACAATCACAAACACACTATGAACTCAGTATCAACAATGTTCCCACAAACATAGAAACATCAGCCATCAAACAAAATCTCGATGAATACATCAATAGATTACACGCACGCCTCCAAAACGGTAAACCTGACGGTAAAACTTGCGAGTTTGGACTCTGTCCTTTCAAGTCCGAGAGGGGGTGTGCTGTACGGGTTCCAGTAGGAAAATAGCAGCTGCTTTATCCTGACAGATCCCCGGCTTGGCTGAGGCTCGCCGTCGACTTTGCGGAGTCGACTAGCCCCTTCACGGCAAGGCTTCTCTGACCCTCGTTGGGTATGGACTCCGATAGGAGAGGGTTCGCTTCGACGCCGCCCTCTCTTGCCCTCACCCTTGTGTGTGGTCAAGCTACGCTTCGGGCACCGCGTCCAAGTCCCGTTCGCGCCTTTTACTGCACCGAGTCCCAGACTTTGCCGCCGGTTAACCTTTTATTTTTCAGTCTTTGCCGCTTTAGCGGCCTTGGTGCGCGTGCGCCATCGGGATGGCCAACAGGAAGAGGAAGAAGCGCTTTTCTGCAGCAACGTCGGCGACTTCTACGGACAGTGCTGGGAGCGGCAACCCCTGCAAACACCAAAAAAATGATACTTCAACTAATAGTAAGCCACACCCTCCCTAGCGCAGCTTATCAGCCGACTGCGTCCCCAGAGACGACTCCGGCTTCCACCCACACATGACTGAGACCCCTCACCCCCTTCCAGCTCCTCAGATGAGCAGCACCATAGTTTTACTACAGTGAGCTCTGGCCACACAACACCCCAAGCCAACCAATTTCGGGCCAAAGTTCCAGTTGAGTTGGTTAATAATCCAGCCCTCAAACTTAATAACAACAGCAAGAAAGTTATATTTATCATCCCAGATCTGTCCATAATAGATTTTATTAAAGCTATTGCCAATTACGGGCTGGACAGACGAATAACACACGTTTCCCCCCTTAGAGACCAACAAGGCTTCTGCGTCACATGCGATTCGAGCGCACTCGCAGCACAAATCATTACCAAGACGGTACCCCCTCCACCCGCACTCTCCACCGCCGAAATAAGGTCCCCAATATTTTAGAAAATTAACCATATTCAAAAAGAAATCATCATTCACGCAAGTTTTACTAACCAACAGATTAGGTCAAACATAGAATCTACATACAAAATTAAAGTACTGTACGTCAATCGGCTCCATCGCAGAAATCCCAACGGATCTCTGGACTTCACCTCCCCAACTCCCAACCTCAGGATCAGAGTAGGCCTCTCCGATCACTCCCTTCTAACACAGTCAGACACCATCACCTTTTTCCAATTTAATAAATGTAGGTACACAAACACTAGGGAAAATAAAGCAACACCACAGTGCACCAAATGCTTCTCATATGAACACACAGCATCAAAATGCATAGCGCACCAATAGCGCATTCAACAATGAAAGTACGAAAATCATCTTTGCCAACACCACACTCAGCACCGCACAATTTGCAGTAGCTATTAGACATTGTAAGATGGACACAAAACATACAACACATTCATCCGCTAAAGGACAACAGACTTTATTATAACTTGTGTCGCAATCAAAAATGCCCAAACCATACTGACTTAAGACACTCCACCACACTGCGATATGCAGACGCAAGTACTCCTTTCTTTAGAACAGAGCACGAGTACATCATTCACCAAATGCATCTCAATCACAAAGCCGAAGACATCAAACACTACATCGAAACATCATACAACATCAAATTCAACTACATCACAGGCGTCTCCCAAATGGCCAACTTGACTTCTCCTGTCCAGCACCACATCAGAACTAGAACAAGCCGCACTGATTTCGACATCCTAACAAAAAACGAAACTATCATTCTATTCATTTATAACATTCACGGATACACGGCCACCTACATGACAATCCACCTCGTGCCAGTCCACAACCCCACAAGCTCCAACTGCGGTAACAACCACTATCCTTTTATCTATTTGCTGTTATATGTAAGAAATTGTATATCAACATCATGTTGGAAGACTAGGTTTTGATTTAAACAGTTTGGTACCTGTTGGCAATGCAACTTATTCTGTTTCTTCGGAAGGTAGCAGTGAAATTGTTGATCGTCACTGTTCACTTGTTAAGTCATTTGGTATAAACTGTTCGGATGATTGTAAAAAGTTGCCTAAATTGTTTTGTATTCCGAAGTTTCATAATTCACCGTATAAGTTTAGATTTATTGCTGGAGCGCGCAAGTGTACGACTACACAATTGTCAGTTGTTTTTAATAAGGGTCTTTCCTTAATAAGAGCCTTTTTTAACTTTATTGTGAAACAAGACAGAAGAATAGTGGCTCCCGATGTTTTTGGAGCATTAAGTCTACTGAAGAATTTTTGAACGTTGCAAATAATAAAAATATTGTCTTTTCAATTCAAGTATTCGATTTTTCTACATTGTACACTAACCTCAATCATGAAGACATATGTGCACATTTGTTTAGCTTGCTGGAGCTAGTTTTTAACTCCACGTCGAGAAAATTTCTTTGTGTTGGTTTTAATAAAACTTTTTTCGCTGGTAAAACGTACAAGGGTTATCACTGTTTTAGTTTGGAAATGTTGAAGTCCGCAATTAAGTTTGTTATTTCGGAAGTTTTCGTTGTTTTTGGTGGCTTGGCATTCAAGCAGGTTAGGGGCATTCCTATAGGGTGGAATTGCAGTCCTATGTTAGCTGATTTGTTTTTGTGCCACTGTGAATTCGTTTTTTATGAAATCGTTAATGTCGAACAAGAAATTCAGATTAGCTAGATTGATGTCTTGCACCACACGTTACATTGATCAATTATAAACATTTTGACACTTTGTTGACGAAGATTTATCCCGCGGATTTGAAGGCTGAGAGAAATGGGACGGATAACACCTCAGTAGAATATCTCGATGTCAAGCTTAATGTTTGTAGTGATGGTTTACATACATCAGTTTTTCATAAGGTTGAGCAATTTTGTTTTGATGTTATTGTTTTCACTTTTCCCGACAGTCCTCTTCCTTTTCATATGGCTGCGAATGTCTTTGCCAGTCAAGTTCTTCGTTACCTTACCGATATGTTCTCATCTGCCGTATGCCATTGTTAAAGTTAAAAGCACGTTAAAGTTTTTGTGAAACGCGGATATGAAGCCTACAAGTTAATCAGATGTATGGAGAGATTGTTGAAAAAGCATTTTTTAGTTTTGTTTAAATTTGGTTTGCAGTCAGCCAGAGAATTTTGTATTTTGTGTGGCTTCATTTAAGAGTGTTATCATTGTTATGTCATGTGTGGGGTCCGCCAGCCGATTCTGTCATGCAAATCTTATTAAATTACTAAGTAATAATTTCCCAAGTCACAAAGAGATCCCACGCTCATAACAAATTATCGTGCCATCAAAATCGTAGAATTCCACATTAAGAAGCACCAATTACTACATCTAGAAAAGACTACATCTGCGTCGTTGTGAAAGTGCGCCTAGCTTGTGTGTACTCTCAGACTGCAGTGTTTTTGCGATGGCGTGCGAGCACTAGAGTGAAGACAGCTCTGCTATCGGCAATCTCTTGTAGGATTTCCCTATTCCATCGCTTACTGTATTGTGATTGCTCTGACGCCGTGTACGAGAGTAAAACTCTTTTACTGATCTGCTATCGGCAAATCGGTAGCTCATAGGAATTCCCTTTCTTAACGGCTGTTCTGTAAATAGACATTTTTAGCAGTAGCACTGTGTGTCCTAGGTAATCTAAAATTAACTAAGGACTGTATCCTGAGCAAGGACTTCTAAATATAGTACTGATGTCACGACCAGAGATAAGAGAGTAGGGTAGATCGACAGAGGGAACTTCATGCTATTGTTAGAGGCGTGACTTGTTAGGGAAGAACGATTGGTCGATAGGGTGGGGAAATCCAACCCCTCTTAAGTTAGTTGTGTGTATCCTTCTTGACTGTCATGCCAAAGTGGTGCTCTGCGTTTGGCTGCACTAATGAGTGATAGACTGTCAACTTCTGGTGATAAACTGTCATTTCACTCGTTTCCTAATGATGTGGAACTCAGAAAGAAGTGGATAACTGCGATCAAGCGTAAGAACTTAGAACCTAGCAATTTCGCGTGTCTGTGCAGCCAACATTTCGCCGAAAGCTGTTTCATACCTGGATTATCACGTCGACGTCTATATCCTGATGCTGTTCCATCAGTTTTCAATGAATTACCGCGCTACGAGCAACCGAAGACAGCTAGGCGATCGACTGCGAGGGAGAAACGGTGCCTGGTAAATGTGTTACATCAGGAGACCACAAGTGATCATTCACCATCAGTAACTATTGATTCTTTAAACACAAACTCTACATCGAATGCTATATCTTCAACAGATGATGTGCAGCGTTTAAAGGAACGCATATCCGAACTAGAGAACGAAGTCGAAGATTTGAAAAAGGAACTAAGACAATCGAGAAGGAGGAACAAAGCAAATTCCATGAGAAAACTACGTTCACAACGCAAAGTCAAGCGATTTTGAGACTTACTTGATCTTTTGCGACGAAATTCAGATTCCGATACCATGATAGACTTGAAAAACAGATTTGAAGGTGAGTCAATTACTCTTATGAAGGAACTCCTTAGACCGCAAAGACCAGCTGTGTATTCTGACCATGTAAGGCAATTTGCTTCAACTTTATTTTTTCGCAGTCCATCTGCATATCACTTAATGAAAAAATTCCTTCAACTTCCTAGTCCATCCACAATTAGGGCGTGGCTGTCCAATCATAAGTGCATGCCTGGTTTTACTGGGGAAGCTTTCGCTGCACTGGCAGAAAAGATGAATCATTGTGATATTGATCAATCCACGCAGTATCGATACTGTTCATTAATCATTGATGACATGTCCTTGAAAAAGAATGTTCAGTGGGATCAAAATTTAGGCGAATACGTCGGCTATATTAATTTAGGATTTGAAGGCAGCACCGAGGTTGAAGCTACGAAAGCTTTTGTGATCCTGTCAGTGGGTCTTTTAGGTCACTGGAAAATTAGTTTACGATATTTTCTGACAAATGGTCTTACATCTGAAACTACTGCACAAATTGTTAAGGAAGCTGTAATTCGATTATATTACATTGCTTTTCATTTTCGTGAGCATGTACATTCATTTCTTCCTATGATATCATATATGATGAAAAAAATGCCATAAATGTCTCATTATAGCATATAATTTATATTCATATTGTGAATTTGCACTGAATAGATCAATTTCTGAAGAAACGACCGTTACCAAAATTTATGAAGCGACCATTATCTAACATTTTCGGGCCAGGGAGGAATTTGAATCAACGAGATCACTTCAAAGTTATACGACAAAATCCTAGTGGTGTGATATACTGAACCCTTAAATAGCAGAACATTGGGTGCAATAATTTCTGAGAAAATCGACCTCGTAGCTGAGTACTTGAAATGCATGTCTCATTTTGAAACGACCGTTACCATGAGCTAATTCGGCTCTGTGCAAAAGAAAATTATATAGAATGTTTCAGAAATGATCTATTCGCATATAGTAGCGTATTGATAAGATATCGGTACATACTAGAGTTGGAGCCGATTACTTATTTCACTAGAATACTCTTACTTAAAATCTCTACCCCCTCAAAATGAAACGACCGTTACCGTGGAATGACGCAAATAGACATTTTTAGCAGTAGCAGTGTGTGTCCTAGGTAATCTAAAATTAACTAAGGACTTCATCCTGAGTATCTGTTAGCGTCTATCATAACCGTGCCAATAATAAGTTATCAAACATTCGAACCGTTTGAATATGCATTGAGGAGTTAAATTCAATCTATTTACTGAGTATTTAGACCAATTAACTGTCTCATTTCGTTTTTCATTATAACAGTACTTTGACACTGCATATCTAGCTATTAGAATTATTTGAGCATGGCATATTGATATCATCTCCGCCTGACTCCTGCCCCCCCCCGCGTTGAATAATTAACTTGCTATCCGGTCTCTTTTGTTGTCTTTACTTGTTTCTTTGTCTTGAGTGAGCAGTCCAATCCTGCCCTGTCAGTTTTCTTGTCTTCGCTTTAGTTCCTTCTCTTGTTAGCTTCTTCATCAGCTTTCTTTGCTAGTTGTTAGGTTTTTCTCGGCGACTTTCTGCGGTTAGAGAGATAAGTCAGTCTTCCCGGTCCCAGTCACTTCTGCTTCCTACGTCTCTCCTTGAAGAGTTTATCTTTCTTTGGCTCCTTCTTGACTTCCTCTAGCGCTGGGTTGGTAAACAAACGTTTTACCAAATGCCTCAATTGCGACTTGTTTCTTTTAGGTAGGCAAGCAATAACCGCCTAATAAAGAGTCCGTCCAACACCACGCTTGGCCAAATGGCTAACAACGAAATTCGCTCAGCGATACCATTCGTTAATAACCTAAACAGAGCCGCGAAGAACAAGCGTGCTCGATCCGCCAGCCCTGGGATCTGCTCCTCACCTCGCCATAAGCAGATCAACCAGGGGCGGCCGAATCGAAGCATGGGTTTGTGTAACCAACGGATAGTCGTAACCTCCGTTGGTTAAGAGAGCTCGTAACCAATGTGTCGAAATGGGCGAACAGAATGCATAGGTTACGGATGAGTTAGCTAACCTGTGGTTAGCTGAAAAGTTAGTCGCCGAATCAAAGCGATGGTTAGCATGCCTAGTGGTTAGTGTGTGTGTCATCGCAAGCGCGCACGCATGATGACCTACTGTCGCGTCACTTCAGCAGTCGTTAGGTGAAGTCAAGGGAAATCCCATCAGACAACCAACGACAGCACTGTATAATGACAGATTCATTTATTGTCAGTAAGTATCACTGTTAGTCCATGAGCCGAGTCTAAAATTGGTAATGTAGATGGTGGCAAAAATATTTTTATCATGAGCACACAAAAACTGAATGTACTTCAACATCGCCCATGATAACCCTTTTGAAATGGTAGCTATAGACCAGCAGTTACAAATATTTGTCGCTGACATTTTCGCCTGCGATTTCTTGGAATTTGACATATTTGTGACGCTGATAAATATAATATGAACTTTGATAAATATTCAATAATGTTAAAATTATTTTTATTAACTTTTATATTTTGTTCACAAAAAATAAAATCACTTTTTTTAAGAGAGGAGACATAATTTAGGAAATTTCAGATTCGTGGTCGATGATTGTTCCGAGCCAGGCATTTTTCTTTGCATCTAGTCTTGCCAAATACCAATGTCTGGTTGCGAAAGGAGACTGACGTATAAAAATCATTGATGTGTCCTTAGGCGTTGAAAGCTATGATTGGATTTTGGAGGTTGAGTCCCAGAAGCTATGCCAAAAACTTTGTTTGTTTCGTATGTCTGCATAGTTATCTTCAACAATATGTATAGTTGTTTGAAGTCAAAAAGCAATAAATACTGAATTAATATTTAGTGTTAATGTATTCAGTATTGAGTTTTGGTCAATACCTCCTTGATTTAACTTGGCCCAGGTATGTGATCAACTGAAAAATATTATAGTCATGGTTCCAATAAGCTTGTATCTTCTGTATATTTCTCATGTACAAAATACATATTATGAATACAAGAATCTTCTGAAATTCCCCAGAAGGTGAAACTTTAAGTAGTATCGTTTTTAATTTAAACACTAAAGACTTTATCGGATTTCAGAACAGCTGATTTCTAAAACCACGTGGTTTGCTCCTTTTTCCTCGATTAATCGAGATATATCAATTACAATCTATCTAGAAATTCTATCTAAGTGATTTATTTTCAGTATGTCAAGTTCCTCTGATACAGGTTTCCGGTTCAAACGTCCAAAACTATCTTGTGCTATACACTGTTCAGATGATAGAGGTAGCTTAGTCGCACCTGTTAGCATTGAGTCATGGAGAACCATTCTAAGAGCTGCAGAAATAAGGAACTACACGCCAATACTTGAACTAGCAAGTGAATGTCCAGACGATAGCTTTCATTTTGTATCATAGGAAATGTCGCAGTTTATTCACCATGAAGAAAACTCTCGATGGCATTTTAGCTAAAGGTGAGTCAGAATCAATTGAAGCTTACACTGATGATTCTGAAAACATAGCGAGTCTTCCAAGTACATCTTTAAGTGAAAAAATCAAAAGATCTTGTAGAGGAGATCCACAGTCTGTAAGGACCTATGATGACATATGCATTTTTAGTGAAAAGCTTGACAAGTATGCAAAGGGTTCCAAAAGTAGAGAGGGTTTAACCAAGTGTAGAGAGCTAAGAGCAGATGATTCAGTAAGGCGTGCAGCTACAGTGAGAGAAGATTCAAGAGTGTTAGCTATTGTAAGCCGTGAACTTGTTGCTGCCGAAGCACACTATCATAGATCGTGTTACCGAATTTATACAAAGTGCTTGCAAACAAGGCATAGTCAAAATGATGCAACGGTGGCAGAAATAGATTCAACATATTATGAAGCAGAGGAAGCCGCTTTTGAAAAAGTTTTCAAGTCCATTCGTGAGACTCTTATTGTTTATCCCACTGTCATACCATTTACAGATCTGACGAATATATTGATATCAGAATTGAGGAACTTAGGTCAAGAGGAAATGAGGCAATCAACTAAGAAACAGCTGCGGAACAGAAATGAAACAGAGTTTGGCGAAGTATTGCGCATTGTAGCTAAGGAAAATGGACGACTTTTGGTATATCCTGATAGCTTATCCAGAGATAGCTTAGCGAAGCAATGCTTTGAGATTATTGAGGAATTGCACAAACACAAAGCACAGAACACAGAATCCAGCATTTCCAAATGTGCACGAGAGATCAAAGATGATGTTCGTAACTTCAATGTTGAGCAAATATGGCCTCCACAAGTATCAGATCTAGAATCAATGGAACATGGGCCCCAATCATTATTGAAGTTTTTGAAAATACTCCTCAGAGGTTGCACTGATAGCGAATGCGAAGAATCTTTCAATTGTTCTAGAATTCAGCGACTGACTTCATCTTTTAGTCAAGATATAGTGTACGCTGTAACTCACGGCAAAGTCAAGCCAGCCAAACACATCATTTTACCATTTGCTGTGAAGTCATTGACAGGAAATATTGAGTTGATCAGCATGTTGAACAGACTTGGCCATGGTGTTTCTTATTCCACATTAGAGGAAATAGATACAGCACTTTGTCTTCAAAAGTTGGCGGTAGGAGATTCAGTTCCGCTACCGAAGTCGATTAAAAAGGGGGTGTTCACAACTTTAGCTTGGGACAACATTGATAGACTGGAGGAAACATTAAGCGGAGAAGGTACCTCACATCGGGTAAATGGAATAGCTGTTCAAGCAACAATGTCAGGAGAATTCGAAAACGAAAATTCCCTGCCACTTGTTCCGAAAACCAAAGCAAGGAGTGTTGATGTGATGAGTATGACGGTTCCAATTTATAACGCCGGTGGGCGAAGGAATCCACCAAAGACAAAAACCAATGACCTAGACCTTTCATTAGTCTTTCAAGATTCTGTAAGAAAAAATCATATCTGGTCGATGGCTAGTCAACTGAATAAAAATATTTGTAATTGGACAGGGTTCAATATTCTTACACGAAAGAATGTTTCTGTTTCACCGGATTCTATAGGCTATTTGCCTACTATAAATGCACCAGCAACTCAAATGTCAACCGTGAACGAGATATTGAGACAATCCATCAACATAATGAACTCCGTTCAACGTGAAAAAATTGTCGTTGTGTTCGACCAGGCAATTTACGCGAAAGCGGTAGAAATCATATGGAAACATGACATGTATAAAGACATAATTCCGAGGCTAGGTGTATTTCACACATCATGCATGTTTATGGCGATAATTGGAAAGCGATTTGGAGACGCTGGTTTAACTGACATTGCGATTGAGACAGGTGTAATTGGAGCTGGATCAGTCGGGGGAGTTCTTGATGGTCATAGGTATAATCGTGCCTTGCGTTTTCACAAAGTTCTTTACGAGGCGTTATTGACATTGGCTTGGAAAGAGTTTCCATCATGGCTGGAAAGCAAGTACAGAGATGAGGTTGCACTTCTTCATACAGCATACTCCTTTGTTGAAAAGGTGTGTGAGGACTCTATTGAGTCATCCAATTTTTCAAATTTCTATAACAAAATCGATAATGAAGAAGAATGTTTAAAATGTTTGAAGCGATTCTCTGAGTTTCTTATTTTCCTTCGAGAATCGAACGGTGAACTGTCAGCATTTTGGATGACGTACGTAGACATGGTTGAAAACCTACTGAGTCTCATCAGAGCATCTAGAGAAGGCAACTGGTTACTTCACCTTAGTGCAATAAGATCAATTCTCCCATGGTGTTTCGCGTATGATAAAGTCAACTACTCTAGATACTTGTCTTACTATTTCGCTCAGATGACTAACTTAGAGAGCGACCATCCAGACATTTACAGGGACTTCATGCAAGGTGGGTTTTCTGTTCAATTAGGAAAACACAATCCATTCGGACGAATTCCTGTTGACCAGGCTATAGAAGAAACTGTGAACAAAGACACACAAACGTCGGGTGGAACAAAAGGTTTCAACTTAAAACCTGGGGCGGTAGCCAGATATTATTTAACATCAGAAATGAGAAGTCAGTATTTACGGCAACTGCGAAATATGGTCGGAGTAAACTCCAGTAATCGTTTCACTCACCCAGATCTGCAAGCATCGAGAATCGCAAAGGATAGGTCAAGTGTCAATGCTTTAGTAGAGATTATGGAAAGCAGTTGGCTTAATCCCTTGCGATTGGTTCCATCTGATATTGTCAGTATCTCATCAGGCTTAGATGTTCCAAAAGAAATAGCTAGCGACCTTTCTTAATGCTGGGAAAATTGGTGAAGAATCATATCAAAAATTCAAGTGTGAGAGATTAGAAGAGCTAACAACAACGAAGTTTCTTGATAGATTAAAACGAAACAATTTGAAAACATTTGCAAATATGAGTCAGTGTAGCAAAATCACTCAAAGTAAGGGAAAAGAAATCATTTTAAAAGCCGACAGAAATATCTTTGGAAAACTAATCATCGCATCACAAAACAAAAACCTTGACCTTAGAGAAGTGCTTAAGCATCCGCTAGGACCCAAATGCCTTATCAAATCTTACCAAATCTTTATCAAATGCCGATGGTTCACTAAGAAAAACAGATAAGTCCTCTCTGGCACGCGATTTGGAAAAACTGATAGCTGCTGCGGAGAACGTGAAATTCGATGCCTGCATTGTTGATGGCATGTCACTAGTTCAAAAAATGATGGGTGATGGAAAGGTATTCGAAGACATTGCGCGTATTCTTTTTCATCAGGTGTTACGAGAGGCAGGTGACAGCCTTCGAATTGATGTTGTATTCGACGTTTATCGCAATGTGTCAATTAAGACGGTCGAAAGATTTAGGCGTGGTTCGGACGGCAATAGATGGAAAAATATTGCACCAGGTCACAAAGTATTTCAGTGGAGACGAATGCTGCGAAATTCAGAAAGTAAGAAAGTGCTATTGGCATTTATTGTAAACCAATGGAGAGGTTCTGAATATCGATGCCTTCTAGAAAACAAGCAGCTTTTTGTTACTGATGAAGAAATATGCTACTGCATAACCAAAAATGAGTGTTACGCCGTTGAAGAGCTTGCATCGAATCATGAAGAGGCAGATACTCGCATGTTTTTACATGCAAACCATGCTGGTTTGAATGGATTCAACCGTGTCCTTATAGTAAGCGACGATACGGATGTATTAATTCTCGGCCTAGCACACTGTAGCCGGATTCGATGTCACTTGTTCAAGAAAAGTGGCACTCAGAATAGAACGAAGTACGTTGATCTCACAGCTTTGGCAAGAAGTCTTGGAGATGAAGTATGTGAAGCTCTTGTAGGCCTTCACTCACTGACAGGATGCGATACAACAAGTGCATTTGCTGGAAGGGGAAAAATGAGTGCCCTTAAACTTATTAGGCAAGAAGAACCACTCCAGAAGACATTCAAGACATTGGGCTCCTCTTGGACTGTCACAGATGAACTGCAGAAGTCCATTGAGTCTTTTGTTTGCAAGCTCTACATGAGATCTTCCACCACGAACGACATAAATCTAATGCGGTATGTGATGTTCTGCTCGAAGAAAGGAGAAATTGAGTCAACCCAGTTACCTCCATGCAGAGACTGCTTGCTAAAACATCTGCGACGATCAAATTATCAGGCAGGCATCTGGAGACGTGCTCTGGAGAACAGACCTGATGTGCCGGATCCAAGCACTCATGGATGGAAGTATGATGATGCCGGTAGGTTATTACGAATAAATACGATCACTTTTATTTGTCATCTTTCTTTTCATCGTTTTGTCATTTTGTATATGCCCTCTAAATGTCCGAATTCTCAGTGTATGATAATGAATATATTAAGATGAAAAGTAATAGCCTCGCTTACCACTAGTCGACTCAGTTCAATTTCATTTCATTGCTTCCATTAACAGTTATCAGTTCATTACTAAATTACCTAGTAATACAAAAATTAGATTTTTGAGCCTAGTAATTTGTTGTTCTAACTGGGAAATTTCGTATTTTCAAACGTTTGTCTTTTATCAGTATTTCTTTTCAGGGAATATAAAAACTCAGCATCATAGTGTTTAACCAAATCTGTGAACAGTCCTGCTTTGTCATTGATAGGAAGCAAGAACGAATAAGACTCATCAAGTGGAGAAAGTAATCTCATATATTCAATTATGTGCAACTGATTAATTTATAAGCTTTTCAAATTCTTGACTTGATTTGACGGTCTGAGTGTAGGCCTATATCAGATTTTGTCCCGCATGACCATCCGGCAGGATTTGCACCTATGTCGATCTTTGACCAGGTGCAGCATCTGCTGCGTTGGGAGTAGATTGTTGACTGATCGTAGCTGCAGCCACCACGTGATTTGAAAACGAGTTCCGTGAATCATCTCGTGCAACAGCATTTTCGGCCAACAACTCTCTTCCATCCTCTCAAATTCACCATTTCTATATTTTGAATCCAATTTTTAGTTGCTGTATGTGTGTTTAGCTTATAAACGAATACATTTTACAAGGTTTTCCCATGTAGATTACTATTGGTGAAAATTACGAACTTACTGATAAGTAATTCACTGATAATGATCTAATTATGCGTCAGTATCGAAGTGCAAATAAAGTATTACCTAATGCATCTCGGTTGGTGTCAGGATCGAATACATAAATTGTTCATTTGTTCTTTTGCAGGTTGCTTGGTAGTTGATTGGATGGAGGGCCCTCCTGCACCATTAGCAGTATTGGCATTGCCTTGCTCCTATTTCAGTACCAGAAATGAAATCCAAGAACAAGTTTCTATTTATGACTTTGACTATGATGACGATGAATAAATGTAAAGGATTAATACGATGTTCTGCCTCTTAAAAAACAAACCTTCATGAAGAGTTAAGGTCTTACTGATTCTCACTTTCTATTGCATAGGAAATTACGCAGTTGATGATAATAGCCTTTGGTGAAGCAGAACGTTACTCTGCACATTTCTTTTCGACAAATCGTGTATTAGATGTATCTAAGTGGGTCAAGCACATGACACTACGTCTTCACTAGGATGCACTCACTTACTAATCAGAAGTAAGTAGAAATCAACTTCGCAAAAACTTCAAAACTAACTTCTCTCATTACTACTAGTGTGAAAAACTCACTTTTTGGCAAATATTACCATATAGTTAATCAACCGGAGCGACCGGTGCAATGTTGCTCTTACGGCTACTGTAGCATCTAGGCGAGTAATATATTACCTTGAAATATGTAAACATATCACTTTGCAGTGAATTCTGCATGAGTCTTTTGGAGTCGCTAGGATGTAGGTTCACTTCGCTTAAAATTTCACTAAATCTACCAAAAAATTGCCAGAGATAAAACAACAATCGAAGACTCATTGAAGATATATACTTCATGTTGTATTGAGTGATTCGGAGTATCCCAAATCTCAGAAACGGCAAAATGTGTGAAAGAACAATGTTCCTCCTCAGCCGGTGTAATAGCCGCGTGACCGTAAGTGTACTGACTCAGCCGGTGTCACTGCATAGCTAATAAGTCAATAACAACAGTAATTAAAAAAAATCAGTCTTATTTCCAAGATTGCGGATTGTTCGTCATCCACAAATTCATTTCACCATGACATGATCATACGATCTTGGAATTGAATTAGTTAGTTGATGACATAATTACTTCTAATGTTTATGACAAAAATTCCGGAGAACCCTTATAAGTAAAAACACATCAAACTAACAAAAATTTAATTTTATTGAATGCAAATACAGATTACATCACGCGATGTTGATCTGATAACGACTAATGTATGTATATCCATGTTTAAGCTGGAAAGCAACATTGGTATCAGCTTTGTTTTCTAGCAGCTGGGAAATTTAAAATTCCGCTATTAGTGTAACCATAATGATATCAGAGACATGAATAGAAAACATTGCGAAAATATTTAAACAATTCATTTCGTGAGCATTAAAATCTCACTTAAAACGGACACGAGTGCTTCCGCAAGCTACCACACACTGGAGGTTATCATGCGCCAAATCGTACAGAATGAGCCAAGGACAACTAGATATCAATAAGCTGCCAGGACGCGGAAAGCGAAATCATTGTGTCGAGTTTTATAGGCTGACAGTTGACTGCGGCCGATCAGCTAACACTGTCTTCCCAGCTCTCTGCTGTTGTTATCGTTATGACTCTGCACTGCAACGTCAGGCGGATAATGCACATAATACACAGACTCGAATCATCGCATTAAGACTTTCATCGAGTGCGCTACTTGAGGTCTTGTCGAAATGCCTCGGAAGTGCTGTGTGATACACTGTAAGGGCAATTACGATTCCAGCGATTCAAAAGTAACTGTTTATGGATTCCCAAACGAAGAGGAGGAGCGAAATCGCTGGGTGCGAGCGTTACCGAATACGATCAAAAAGGTGACACAATACATCGGCATTTGTGCTTCTCACTGGCCGGAGGACACAGAAATGGTTAAAATCAAGCGCTATAATCGACCGATCAATCCACCATCAATATTTCCTAATTGCCTGCCTTCGAATTTCATTCAAACAGCTTCTTCTTCGCTCAGAGATGTAGAGAATCGGCGAGTCTCTTCTTCAGTTCGTTCCTCTATTCCTGATGAGTTGGAAACATTCGAATCTCTTGACAACATCGTTGATTGGACATCATTCATCGCTCAACTCTCCTCAAAAACTTTCATCGAAGACCATGATTTATGGGTTGTTAAACGTTCATCTACAGACGTGGTCAAAATGATTCACTTCATATGTGAAAACATCGTTGATTATTGTGTTTCTGTCACAAGTGACTTTGTTATAACATCTGTAAAACAAAATACACGTGTTGACATCAAGTCTGTGGTCGGATTTGGACGGAAGTTGACGAAGTGGTCTCAGTTAGAAGCTGTGATATCTGTTACAAAATCAACGCTACCTTCATTTGAAATCGAACTCAATTGTGCTGCAGAAAACATTGAGCGTTCTATGCAGTTCGCTGACATCGACATGGATGTGAGGCGACGTCTTGAATTCTTATTATTTCAAGTAAAACACATGTCATCTCGTCCATACGAGTATCCAGCTTCCATTTTGAAAGTGAGTACAGAACTGTTGTTAGCCGGAACAAAATCATATAACATTTGTAGAAAGCACCTACTACTCCCTCATCCTGATACTGTCAAAAAGCATGTAGGAAGTTTGAAAAGTACTGGCAGTGTTGCTGATGCCAAAGACACTATAAATGCCGTTTTTCACAAGCTTGTTGGCATTCAGAGAACATGTTTGTTGTTGTTCGATGAAGTGTACATAACACCCTCTGCAAGATACCGCGGTTGCCATCTTTTAGGCAGAGCTGAAGATGATCCAAATAAAACAGCTAGAACTGTTTTAAGTTTAATGTTGAAACCACTTTTGAGTCATCGAGCTTTTATGGTTCGTCTAATTCCGGTTTTTTCATTGACTGCAGAGTTCCTTGAATGGGAGATTTTGAAGCTTGTTGAAATAGTGAATGAATGTGATGGTAAAATCAAAGCATTTATTTGTGACAGCGCATCGGTTAATAGAAGCTTCTACAAATCTATCTGCTCTTCAGATAACGAAAATTATTTGTTTAAACATCAGTCCACTGATTCATACATTTACTGTCTACACGACACAGTACACTTATTAAAAAATGTGAGGAATAATTGGATTTCTGAAAAGAAAAAAGAGATCAAATTTGAGTTGCCAAACAAAGGCACAGTTGTAGCTAAATTTAGTGACTGCATCAAATTGTATAGATGCTCCGAGTCTTTAATGAGAAAACAGTAGCCGCACTTGTGAATGATGGATGTATTGATACTGCGAAATTCATAGATTATTTTCTTAGGTTGTGAAAGATGCTAAACATCAAAACCGAACGACTCTGATAGAAACCTTTCTCCGATCCGAATGATAACAGAATTGTATTTCTTCGTGAAACAGCTGAAGCCATTTCAAGAATGCCCGGAAATTCAGGGCCGTACAGAATACAGTCTTTCACGTCTGTTACTAGAGACGCCTTTGTCCAAACTCTGCGTGGGCTGTCCAAATTGATTCAGGAGCTATTGAGAGACGAAGCAGTAAAATACATCTTACCAGGTATTTTTCAAACTGATCCTTTAGAAGGCGGGTTTTCATGCTATAGACAAATGAGCGGCGGGAACTACTATATCGGCCTAGACCAACTGTTGTGTAGCGCCAGACTGCGTAAATTGAAATTATTTGAGGAATTGGATATCGATCGTAGCGAATTCTTTCATGTTCAGAATTTGTGTTGCTCGAAAGAAATGAGTGATGATGAATTGAGTGTGATTGACTCTCTTTTCGAAAGATCAAACTCTTTGTCCGACAATGAACGCTCTTCCTTGTATTATATATGCGGATACATATGCTTCAAGGAAGGTATTGTGAATGATTCAGAATCGGATCTGTTGACTGATGAATCGGGTAATCGTTTTATTTGTGAGTTCACCGACTTAGTGAGCAGAGGGAAACTGACTTATCCCCGTCATGATGTGGTATATTTTGCTTTTGTAACATATACGTTCTTTACGAAAGATAAATCTATTGATTGTGGAAATCTCTTATGTCACAGGTTCCTCTACATTTATGAGTCTCTCTGTTTTTGCTTTCCGAACTGTCTAAATGTGTGTCGGCGGTTGGTGAATTGCTTCTTCAAGGGACAAGTGAATATGAGCTCGGATGAGCTGAGCTCATCCAAAGCTGCCAAGCGAAAACGACAAAAACTTAATTCGTAGATGTACACAGCATCCAAATTGATGCATTTTTGCCTTTGAAATATATGTTTTTTGCCTATAAATTGGTTTTCCTAATTTAAAAAGTTTCTTGTAAAATATTGATAATTAAGGGTCAGCCTATAAAAAAATTTGCTTACTTCTGACATTCTGCGTCCTGGCACTACTTATAACATATTTAGTAGTCCTTGAATGAGCACATATGTTGAAAAACTGCTGCCACGCTTTGCCACTCTTGGTATTACCAAAATTGAATAATTTGCTATCTGGCTCATGGACTATGTTGTTGTGTGAACTAGATTACTTGATTTCTAGACTACTACAGAAATGTCGAAAAGAAGGTTGCCACTTAGTGAGATGCAGACGAATACTGATACGAAGAAGCGGCGGAGAGCACCTGATTACTCTAATGAAGAAGTCACAGCATTGGTTGATGGATTTGTCAAAAATGATTCAATTCTTAACGGTAAATTCAACTCTAATGTCACAAATGAAAGAAAGCAGAAGGCATACGATGAAATATTGATTGCAGTCAATGCTGTTTCGAATACAACAAGAACAATTGAGAGTATCAAGGAAAAATGGCAAAGTTTGAAGAAAGCGGTAAAGAAAGTAGTCATGAGCTACAATACAGAAGTCAGACGTGAAGCGACTGTGACTGGAGGAGGCGAAAAAAAAGTAATACCACCCCCTTGACTTGTCCGAATTTGAAAAGAGAATTTTGTCGGTTATTCCACCGGAATCAGTTGATGGTAAGTGAATAATATTTCCCTAATAGCTTATGCCTATATATTATTTAATTGTCTTATGAATCGTTGGGCCTTCCCATCAAAACAAATTGATAGCCTAGATTTGATAGATCTTATTTGTATCAGGAATATCTTAATCCAAGAATGGATGTGCAGTAAATTGATATTTTTGAGCTAAATAAACGTATTATTAATATATCACAAATCAATGGGCTACATTAAAGGCCGCATGCACCATCCACACTTCACCTTCACTTTTGTGAAAGTGTAGCCTAAGTTCAGCTTTTCCTGTGTGAAAGCTGCAACTTAACCCGCATGTGATCGGAGGGGAGAAATTGTCCACCACTAACTTGCTCTGATTCCCATGTAGAGACTGTTGACGGTGGGCTGTTTATATTTTGTGACTTCTCTCCTATGGCATCTTAGATCACTTTGATGAAATAATCGCTTTCATAGTTTAGTGGATGAAAGAGCTATTGCCGAATATTCTCTTTAGGGTCACAGGGGACAAAAGTGTCCGTTGACACACGAAGTGAGATGTTCGGTGGTGACTAATTGGCTTCGACTTAGCCTGTTCAGCAACTCTCAATCAAGACGAAGGATGGGCATGCCAAAAGTCAGTTTCGCACAAGTTTCCGCTTCGAAAATTCTGCTACCGGTAGCACAGTGATTGCTATAGGCCTGCTATTCATTAGTAAATCTCATGAAGTCACAAACACTTCAAAGCAAGTGGCTTTGCAACTTATGGCGACGCATGCGCACGGAGTCTGAAGTCAATGTTGAGATCTGCACAGTTGAAGAGGATGACCTTCATAATTCCACAGTGTGAGAATCTTCCGAAGGACGCTGATTTGTTTGGTGATAGCGATGAAGATCAGTTGTTTTCTGAAGATGATAGAGCAGCCACATCGGAAATCTTGCTCGGTAGGAAGACATCGGTGAATGGACATTCAGTGATGAGGTGAAAGAAGTCTTCCATGACAAAGCTTCAGCGGAAGGTGTCCGAAAAGTGCAACTCTTCACCTGGTCTTGCTATACTTCTGTATATGAACTTCTGAGGCCTACAGCAAGGGAATGTGCTGATGAGTCAAAGCTACAACGAAGCGAAAAGCTTGAGTCTATTCAAGCTAACATGCTGATGTTTGCGATTTGAGACGCTCGCGGAGACTTTCTGTGGGCAAATTAGCACACCTATCGATTGATTTGTCAGCCACGGTTCAGACGCCTGTAGGCTTACCTGGATGTCGGCATTGCGGAAAAAATGAGTTTGTAGATCCACGACTCGCCGAAAAGGATATCAGATGCCAATGAATACTTGCATAATCAAGCGGAAGGAGACGCTGTCGCAGTACAAGGATCAAGTGTCGTTGATGGCATGATCTGTTTTTCTTCAACAGTTTTCATTTGAGTGCTTGGAAGGATGTGTTCAATTTTAGAACCCATTTGGAACGCATCAAAATTGTATCGAGCATCGACGTCGATTGTATCTGCTCTTGGAAATTCTATTTTTGCCTGATCGGCGTTCACCCAGCAAGCATGTGGCTTCGCAAGCTGACTTCACATAAGGCCAGGAGGCGTGTTGCATGTGCAAGATGCGATTCCAGTGATCAGAAAAAGTGTTTTCTAAGATGCTGCGATTGTTATGCGAAATTTCGTACTCAAGACTATCCAAGCTAAAATTTGTAATCAATGCTGACCACGCGAGCATGTAGGCCTAGGCCTATATTTTTGTGTGAACTGGGCTTCCTCACACATGCAGTGCTGATCTTGTAGAGACTATTAGATAGATGACATTTGATTTCATTAAAGAATTTCATTTGGTGTAGTCTTGCTCATGAGCAGATTTTTCTGACAGTGTCAAAATTTACATTTGGTCAAAAATGTCCGCTGTGACACTAAGCGTAGCAATTTTCAGCGGTAGCGATCACATGCGGGTTAAGCAGCACTTCCAGTAAATATAAAGTGTTGGCTAAGTATGGATGGTGCATGCAGTCCTAAGCTTTGTCTGTTCAGGTTAAATAGATTATCATTGCCTAACTGTAGAATAGATTGACCTGAGAATGTCATTTCTTGCTACACTCTTAATCAGTTCTCTTCCAATCCCACGATCTTATATACATGCACACTCCTACAGCAGTGATCGTCATTGAATTTTTCGAGTAGGCCTCTATTAGGCTGGATTTTTTAAATTCAATATACAGGATTTCATTTGGTTTGATGCAATTGGCTTTCAGAATTAAGGAAAAATGTAGTAGCGGGTTTTTGGAAACTGGTAGTGGCATGAAATAATGCTGCCTATACTAAACAATAAATTGCATAAATGGGTGCAGTTTATATTGTTAAGTACGTTTTTTTCCATTTGTAACCCAGCTCACAGCACATGTGCGTGCATGACAGCTTTCTTGAATTGCACCAGGCGATCGTCAATACTCATTAACTGATTACTAGCAAGCTTAGGGCTATATCTCCTCATCAACATTTCCATAGAAAAGTAAACAAGTCGAATAAGCGTACTTAATGATGCAGTTTGAGCAAAATAATCCTCAAATCACTGCAACCGTAAACGAATAGCCAAAAATATATCACATTTCTATTTTCAGGCATTGAAGGCGGGGTCGCGACCGGAACAACGCATGAATCTACATCATTCTTAGAGTCTATTTCCGAAGTCACTGAGGAAGACGTAGTCGGCTTGCCTACAAGTTCAACGCCTATGACTATTCGATCTCAACAGATTGGTGGAAACAGAAGAGTTAATAAGAAATCTTCGGATGAGATGTCATCCTCGGATTTCTATAAAGAAATGGTTCAGATAGAAAAAGTAAGAAACGAGATAATGCGTGAAAATGTTGCCAATCAAAAGTGGTATTTTGAAAAGAGACTAAGATTACTACAAGAAATCAATCAAAGACCAGATGTGTTGGAGCTTGCTTCAGAAACCATTTAACTTTTAGAGATCGCGTTGTGTCATGCTGTTCCGGTACTGTATATCTAATATCTGTCTGTCTCCTAAATTATGTGGAATTTTTGAACAAAAGCGCCTTAAAACCAAATTGGCAGATTAATCAATTGGTTTCAAATGTTTTGTAATTGAGCAGACTTTTATCTTTTTGGCTTTGTATAAAAAGCGATAGGAACCGCAATTTAAGACTGCAATAACGCACCCGGTGTCCGGTATAGGCTACTGCATTTCATTAGACCCTATTACTTTCACTATCACTTTCAGCAACACTGGAAAAAGAATATTGCATGATAATATATATTGCTTATAAATATTGCATGATAATATATATTGCTTATAGACATACACACCATCAGTTCAATGTGGCAATAAAAATTGAGAGTTTTCACATAACTATCTATACAAATTTTGGATTAAGTTTTGTCGCATGCTGACAGCAGAATCACCCAACGCCATTTCATGGTCATAGGTGTTGAATGTGTCAACATAACCAAGTTCAAATGGTTGTTCAGGGGGAGGGATGCGGTGTTTCAATGCGAAATTGTGCAAAGCCGCACATGCCATAATTATGCGTGATGCACGTTCAGGACGAAACATAATTGTTTTGGTAAGACACCTAAAACGCATTTTCAACAGTCCATTACATCTTTCAACACAAGAACGGGCATGCATGTGTACAGAGTTAAATCTCTCTTCAGCTTGAGTTGTAGGATTCCTCACAGGAGTCAGCAGCCACCTAGTAAGTGGATAGCCGGAATCTCCTAGAATCCACGTATCATTCAGACTATTTTCAAATTGAAAAGAAACGTGGGAATTGTGTAGGATAGACGAATCATGCGTAGATCCAGGCCAGCGAGCGTCAATATCAAAAATTTTCAAATTATGAGAGCACAAGATTTGAGTATTTATGGAATGATATCCCTTTCGATTGACGAAAACTTTTTCATTGGATGGTAAACATGGACCTAGAAGAGGAATATGAGTCCCATCAATAGCGCCCATAATTTTAGGAATTCCATGGGTCACTTCATAAAACTTTGCTTTGATGCTCTAATTTCTTGTTCATCTGGCCAATTGATGAAATTGGATATTTTTCCCCAAATAATCTTCGACACCAGATGTATGGCGTTGCTTGCCGAACGATCAGATATTCCATGTAGATCGCCTATAACAGGCAAAAATCCACCCTGTGCATAATACCTCAAAGCAGTACATAATTGAATACTGGGATCCAACGCATGTGACCTACAAAGAAGAAGGCTGCAGTCTATTACTGGTGCATTGATGTGGCAAGATGATGGATCTCTATTTATAAATGGCTTAGAATTGGGCCTATAAATAGACTTAGCCTATGTTTATTATAGCACCGGCATTGATAAAGTCAATAATGACAATTTAATATTTAAAATGATGATAATAAGAACTGTAATTAGCGGACATGCATGATATCAATCGTGATGATAATAATTGAAAATTCTCTTTTAGCAGCATTTGGGGTGGGCCTAATTGGTTGAAAAACTTACTCTGCGGTTGTGTAAGAAAGAAAAAATAGATTTTTTATGTGTAATAAGTATTTCATGCTATTAGCCGAAATATAGGGAAGTGTACTTATATTTAATAATAATAATAAGCTTTATTTCGATAGGTTTATTTCAGGTGTCATGACCGTTTTCAAAGATAGGCATCAGGTAGAAAGGCCATTTTCAGAGAGTACTCGCATCTAGCTCAATGCCGGTAGCATAAAAATACTACTTAATTTTAAACTACTTAGTTACTTAGTTACTACTTAGTTAAACTTTTAAACTAAGTAGGCTGTTGTCCATCACGGCTACACAAGGAACTTTCGGTTCTTCACGAATATATACCCACTCTGATTTACAGGTATTTTCGAAAAAGAAACTTGCCTTTCGGTACTCCTTTCAAGGGATGGTTCCAATAAATCCAAAATATCAAAAAATGTCACTTTCGTAAATCTGTATCTTGAAAAAAATTCCTCGTCACTTGATGTTTCCATAGGATCAATCCGTCGTTTATAATATTTCTGTCTGTAACCGCCGTCTGCTAAATTCGCGATCGCCACATTGCGCCACATTATCTCTAAACAAGCAAGATAGAAATGTGGCTAACATGACTCCTTAACTTACATCAGAGCAAGGTTAGGTTTTGGGAGGTTACGGAAACCATTGATGCGCCTAACTCACGCTTCCATTCGCTCAACTTTAACCATTGGGAGCTACCCTAACATCAAGCACACTAACCAACGTCCTAACCTACCCATCATTCGGTCAGTAACCATCGGTTAGACTGCGGCATCTATCATTGGCTAATTTCATCATCCAACCATTGCATTGCAAAACAAACTGACTCATGAGACCCCAACCGTTGGTTAAGGCAACTCCTGGTGTCAAGTGTTCCATTCGCTCATCTCCGGTTACGCTAACCATTGGTTAGTGGCTTTGAATCGGCCGCCCCAGTTAAATTCCAATGCCAGTAACAATGGAGACGCCGATGCCGATCGAGAATCGGTCATGAGTTTTGACGCCAGTAATGTGGAAGATGCTCAATCATGCCCCAGTAGTGGTACAGGTGGTCGATCACGGACAAACTCACAAGTCCTGGGACCTGCCCCTGTCAAGCAACCGATCAGTGAATGATTGGCTTCAAAGACCAACTGGTCAGCCTAACCAGTTCATTCTTCGCGATACCGGCAACAAATGGAGGGGAAAATTCACCCAGCTGATCCTGCTGGTCAGAGAAACTCTGCCCGGCTTCCAATTTAAAACGTTCCGTCCTGTGGAAGGAGGTTTCCTGCTCTCCTGCACCAAGCCTGAGCTAATAACATCATGTTTTGCAAAAAAGGCGAACCATTTCGACGGCCATGTGCTCGAGCCAGCTGCACAGAAGTAGGCAAAGAGACCTGTTGATGTGACCATACGTGGAGTCTATCGTGCGAGGAAGTCCTAGCTGACTTCAAAGAGCAGATAGGTCCTTCTGTTGTTTCAGTTCGGCGACTGCACGCCCGCACTGAGGGTCAGATTGACAAGCCTCTTGTCCCGAAAATCAAGGACTACTGTCTGTTCGGAATTATCCAGCTGCAAATGGGTGCTCCACAAGATCGAGCAGACATCCAGCAATGCCGCCGGTGCTTTCAATGGGGACACCTAGCTCAATCATGCAAGTCCTTGAGACGGTGCTTCCGATGTGGTAGCACAAGCCACTCCAGAGAGAAATGCACGATTGAAGATCGCAACCGGCGATGCTTCGAGTTCGCTTGTAAAGGAGACCACGCTATCACCTACCGAGGCTGTCCAGCTCACCAGGCAGCGCAGGCCAAGGTCAGGTCGATAATGAAGCCTCCAGCAGCACCATCAGCTCCCCTTCCAATGGTGAGTTGCTCTTCAGTGTGGTTAAGACCCCACTGTTGCAAAAAACTACCGCCCAAAAACTACAAAAGTCTTATGCATGCTTCTCCTCACAAGAGCTGCAGGTCCAACAATATTTGCAGGAGCTAGGCTTCACACCAGAGAGCGATCAGCATGCAGGCCTACCGCCCCTAATAACCAATTTTCAAGGTGAAATGCCCCAAGTCTACATGACTAAACCCGTAACAGCCACAAGTGTTGAGACGCCGTCTGTTTCTGCCGTTTTTCTTTCAGGCTCAAGCAGAGGACGAGCGACCTGATCGACGGACCCAGGACCAGGCGGAGGACTCATCCCGAAGTGATCCAGATACCGTGCTGTGGTGACTGACCCAGGACAGTAGGTGCGTCCGGGCGAGGCTTAGTCTCGCTGGCGACACCAAGATGCAAGGGTTTTCTTTCACTGACTTTTCTCTGTACATGCACGTCGTATTGTTTTGGCCTAAGGGCTCTCAATGTAATAAAGTTATTTGTTGAAAGCACCTGTTCCCGTCCGATCACAGAAGTTAAGCAACGTCGGGCCAGGTTAGTACTTGGATGGGTGACCGCCTGGGAATACCTGGTGTTGCTAACATTTGTGTCTTTTCAGACCAAACTATCCTTCAGGATCCGAGAAGTAGTCCAACTTGTATATTTGGGTCAATTGCAAAACCTCATCGACCATCATTTACTTCCGTATAAGTTAAAACATTGACAAGCATTTGGAATCTCCGACTGAAATATGGTTCTTGAAAAATCATCGGAATTACTTACATCGGGACATTATTATAATATTGCACCTTCATTTAAATGACGGACCAATACAGAACACACTACCCACAGCGAATACAGCCAGCACCAACCTTAGCACGTTATCGCTTCTCGGCTCTTCGAGCTAAGATCAAAAGTGTTGCCTGGTCTATTTAAAATAGTTTTCCCTTCGTGGCGCCGAGTTTTGGCTTTCGCCTCTAGCGGTTGCTTGTGGCTGACTATTTTAGTTTCTGACTTGTTTCTCCATCGTGGCGTGTTATTTTTCCTGTATTGGTCTAGACATTTGCTTGTGAGAGACAGGAAGGAAATAGATTGGGTCTGTGCTTTTGGGATTTGGTCCCTTAGGACCGAGTGGCGATTCGTGTGAGCTGCGGTGACACGTTGCCCGTTACCGTACGCAGATTCTTCGAGGAGAGAGAGGCCTACGACAGCATCTTCGACGCGCTGACTTCCCCTCCGCCGCAGGAAATTGCATTTATTCTCCCTACTTATAAAAAGTGTTTATGAGTTTATGACGTCGGTATATTTCCTGACGACTTTCCCTTCGCGTCGTTGGCGTTCTCTTTACGCAGCTGCTTGGATTATTTCTGTGTTCGTCGTGCTTTGTTTAATTACAAAGTAATCTTTCGTTTTCGTGGCCGTCAGTATACAAGCTGACAACTGGTCGTCGCGACGTGCTGATCCTGTCTCTGTGGAATACGTTTCTTCGACGTCGGGGTGCATCACCATCCAACATGGATGCAGTGGACAGTATCCTGCAAGACATTCTCGGAGAAGAGGTAGGATCGAACCAGTATGTAGAGCCCACCGACCCTCTCTCTGACGCAGAGGAGTGGACCACCGTGCAGCGCAAAGCTCACGGTGAATTGAGTCACGGCCTAATCATCTCAAACCTGCCGAAAAGCGTTAGCAGGTTTGCTGATTTTGCCAGACAGCTCAGCATTTTTCTGGGTGAAAAAGCCCGTGGTGTCTCCCGAGTCCAACCTAGCCCTAATGGCTTCGTTGTCCGGGGAAAGACAGATGTTATGTCCGACATTCTGAGGAGTCTTCCTCTGAATGCAGTTTTTGATGGCTGCTCCGTGAATGCATTAGAGCCCCCGCAGCCATCACAGAAAAATTTTTATCCAGGAAATTTCTTATCCGCCTCCACGGTGTAGACACGAGCATCTCGGAGGCCGAAGTTCGCACAGAGTTGATCGACCAACTCCAGACGGATGCGTTCACCGTGCACCGGCTGCACAACACGACTGCTGGCAAGATCGACCCGACACGCCCGATCCCCGTAATCCGTGTCATCACAAGTCGACCGGAAGCGCGCAAAAGCCTCCTCTCGAAAGAGTTCAGGCTCTTTGGTTTTCTGAGGGTGCGTGCCTCCGAAGAAGGCCCAGCCAAAAAGCCGCTAGATTTTTGCAAGCGTTGCCTACGCTGGGGCCATAAACCCGGTACCTGCCACAAGGCAGTCCGTTGTGTCAGGTGCGGGTCAACCAAGCATCGCGCGAGCGACTGCGAGACCGCACGCCAAGACACCAAGTGTCTCAGTTGTAGTGGAAGCCATGCCACTTCGTTCCGCGGTTGTCCTGAGTACCGCAAGTTGGTAAACTCAGTCCCAAAGCATGCCAGGAAAATCTTCCCGCCGAAACCCGACAACAACAGCGAAGAGAGGGCACTCCCCTCGAAGCCAGCAGAATGTCGGCCTGAAGTAAGTTTCGCCGAAGCAGCAAGCCCAGCCCGCAAAACTCAAGTACCCGACCTCCAAAACGAGGTCCAGGTAAGCGTGCCCGAACCGCCGAAGCCAAAGAGGAATAGCAACCGGCGACCCAAACGCACTCCTTCCTGCAGTAAACAACCCGATGCGGGAGTCAATCAGCTCAGGTACAGAGACTGAGCCCCAAGTCTCAGCATCTATGGAGACCCAGTCCGCTAGAACGCTCAATCGCAGTCACCCCGAGCGCAGTCCAGAGCCCTCGGATAAAACTCCGGAGCCGAAAAGACCGGCACAGGTAA
Source organism: Prostheceraeus crozeri (assembly GCA_907163375.1). NCBI lineage: Eukaryota > Metazoa > Platyhelminthes > Polycladida > Euryleptidae > Prostheceraeus > Prostheceraeus crozeri. Next base: position 246,414 of record CAJQUW010013155.1, read on the forward strand.
GACAGAGCGAAATTGACTCTCTGGTAGGCGAGATCCTCAGTATCCTGATAGCAATCGGATACGAGGAGGGAGCCGAGAAGGCTGTCAAACTGTTTGAGCTGACCTTAAAATTAGCCAGCAGGGCCGCGCGTAACATCAGCGCCAGTGTGTAACATCGTGCAGAGGCAAAAGCCCCCCTTTCTGGTGCATCTGAATGACAACGGCCTCCGAAGTAAGTTTGAGGAGTTTTGGCGGGCTTTTGCGGGTGCAAGCGTTTTGGTCATTCAAGACACACGCCTCAACGAGAACTCCCCCCTCCCCCCACTCTCTTTTCCAGGATACCAGCAATATGGCTTCTCTGCGAATAAGCAGGGACCTGGCTCTTTGGTGCTCATCAAGAACGAGCACAAGCACCGCCTCATTCGGCTGACTACACATGGTCGCCACCGCGTAATCCAAATCGAGATTGAGCCCACAGGCATGTCCGAGCCTATCAGAGTAACTTCCCTTTACGCAACCCCGTACAGTAGCATCAGTGGCCACTTGGACCCCAGTGACCTAAATGCAGCGCTGAACCAACCTCGCTCCATTCTCGTAGGTGATTTGAATGCCCGGTCAGTCCACCTGGGCTGCCGTACGTCTAATACAAGCGGTAAAGTTCTATCTGATTTTATTGACGCTAGTAATAATGCCACCCTCAATGACCCGTCCCTGCCTACACTTCATCACGCGGCGTACGACTTTGCGGATTGTATTGAATGGGTTATTGCGACTCCAGACTCGGCAGGTCTGCTTTCGTGTCACCGAGGGCTCGATGTAGGCTCCGACCATCTGCCTCTAATTTTACGCCTGAAAAGAGACGTCCACGCCCAGCCCACCAGCCGCCCAGGCCTACCGAGATGGAATCTCTCCAACGAAAGTGAGGAGAGGTGGTCTACTTTCCGAGGAAAGCTCGACGAAGAGCTGGAAGGACTGCCTCCCCTCATCTCATCAGAGGAAGATCTCCAGAACGCCTGTGCTGTCGTGGAGAGCGGGTTCCAGGCTGCCGCTGATGCTTCTTTTCCCCGATATCGCCCAGGCCACCCGGCCCGCCCTCGTCTTCCAAGGTGGCTGTTATGGTTGATCTGGGAACGCCGTCGACTGCGAAGCCAACTCGCAAATGACAAAGAAGGTAAGATCCGAAAGCAGATAAATGCTCTGCGAGGAGTAATTCGCGAAGAGATCACCGCCATCAAAGATCAGCTGGATGAGGACAAAAGAATTGTCATGCGAGAAGGACCCAGGAACGGTAAGTTTTGGTCAGTTGCGCGGAAGTACCTGAATGAAAACGTGATTCAGGAGGTTCCGTTGCGAGCAGCTGACGGGTCAACCGCTACCAGTGACGACGAGCGACCGGGTGTTTTTGCCAGTATGCTGACAGAGACCATGAAAAGTCCCGGTGGAACGGTATCCGAGCTAGGTACAGATGATGAGCCCATTCCTGAAGGAAACCTGAACGACCCTGTTACCATCATCGAGGTTCAACAGGTCATCCGGAAAATGCGCAACCACAAAGCCCCGGGAGCTGACGGTATTGTGGCCGAAATGCTCAAGCAGGCTTCCACCGCGACGCTCGAAAAGCTCGCGTCTTTGTTTTCAGCTTCACCTCTTTCCCCCACAATGGAAGAGAGGTATCGTCACGATGCTCCCTAAAGATGGGAAAGACCCGAGTTCACCTGCCAACTTCCGACCTATCACGCTGAATCCCGTCATAGGTAAGGTGCTTGAAAGAGTCGTGAACAACCGACTAGCGAGATTTTGCGAAAGCAACCACCTTATTCCTGACTGTCAAGCTGGCTTCCGTGTTGGTAGAAACAGCACCGAGCAGGTCACCTTGTTGGTCCAGAGAGCCGTGCAAGCGATGAACGCCGGTCTTGTGACCGCAGTAGTGGCCCTGGATGTCGCAAAGGCGTACGACACTGTCTGGCATGAAGGCCTATTGTCAGAAAGTGCTGGATGTATGCCGCCTAGGATCAATGCCTGGCTACGCAGCTTCCTATCCGGACGACAATTGCAAGTCCGCGTAGGCACTAGCCTGTCCAGCGCCTTTGCGCCATCGGCAGGTCTACCTCAAGGATCCCCTCTAAGTCCCCTCCTTTACAGTATTTTTACTAGAAATATTCCGACTCCTGTAACCGGCAATGCAACCGGCAGCAGTCTCTTTGCCGATGACATCTGCGTGTGGGCCAGCGCCCCAAATCCCATGTCGGCCTGGCAAACACTAGCACCTAAACTCGCCAGCATCATGAACTGGTGTGACGCACATGCGCTAAAAATAAACGTTGGCAAGACCCAACTGTGCTACCTCTCGCGACAACGAGCGTGGCCCGCGTCTGCATTCCCTCCCGCAGGTCTTGGCAGCCAACGCCTCCAGCACACGCGGACTCTGGACCTACTCGGTGTTCGTCTGGACTCTAGCCTGACTGGCGGGGCTCATGCCCGCAAAGTGAGCGAGAGAATCGCCACGAAAGTTGTAAAATTGCGTACGGTGATGTCATCTGACCGAACCATCCCAAGGTGGATTGGAACGGTCTTATACAAAATGATCTTTCGCCCGAGTTTGCTGTTTGCTGCCCCGTTCCTCCTTCTTTCCGCAGAGCGAGCTAGACGTCCTGTGGAAGTAGTTGAAAGGTGAGCTCTTCGAGCAATTCTAAGATGCCCTATTGGTGTACCAGTCGAAGAACTATATCTACGATCTGGCATCCGGCCGTTCATGGAAGAATACCGGAAGGCTTCCGCGAAATTTCTTCTTTGGAGTGTGAAGAAAAACAACCAACGAATTATGTTATCAATCTCTCGCGGAATCCAGCGCAGATTGGACCTGGTGTACTGGCCTCCTCCCCTCGAACGGTGCCTCGACTTGCTTCCACCTCACGAACGTTCAAGTGTAATTGAGAGGACAAGTGACTAGCGTCCTTGGTCGCCTGGACACGCCGGAACTGTCCCGGGGCTGTACAGAGCCACGAGAAAAATCTGTGCAGGTATGGACAATCCTCATGGAACCGTCTTCGACATCTCCGTGGAAACGTCTGGTGGCTAGGACAGAGCCTGCCTCAACATAGCTGTCCCCTCCGTCTCGATACCTCCTTCCCTGCCGCAATTGAAGCTGAAGGTTTGGACACTCCTCAAATGTCCCGGGGCTGTACAGAGCCACGAGAAAAATCTGTGCAGGTCTGGACAATCCTCGCGGAACCGTCTTCGACATCTCCGTGGAAACGTCTGGTGGCTAAGACAGGGCCTGCCTCAACGTTGCTGTCTCCCTGCCCGACTCCAAGCCCGACATCCGCCCGCATCATTCGCCGATGCATCAAGCGTTGTGGTTGGGTTCCCGCTCAAGAGCACTTCTCCGCGTGCCGGATTATCTACCTTCCGCCGGATGAGGCCGTCTCGACGAGTTCTAGTGCGCACTACACACCCGGATGACACCGGCATCACTTACTTTTCTGCATGGTTGGCAGGGGGAGAGCACACTCCCTTCGCTGGACAGTGCATTGGAAAAAGCGTACGTCTCCCCCTCCTGTAGAGGTAGGAGTTGCGTAGCCCGCACGCAGCACCTTCAGCCAGCCATGTTTCTTTGCCACTCTTCCGGCATTCCTTCTGTCTTCCTTTGGGGCCCTTATAGAAGGCCACGAGAATAAAATCTTATCTTCTCAAAAGTGTACCTGCCGTCGTTGCGTGCAGACGCACGTCTAGCCCTCTCTAACGTTTTGTGACGTCATTACATGAACCGTCGGTCATTCCATTGATACAGGTGGCCATCTTCACAACTTCGTTGGATTGTAGTGTTGACATTTTGGTCGTCCGCATTTACCAATTGACATCGAGGTTCAGGTGCAACGGCTAGTTCGTTCGTCGGCATTTTGGTGTTGGACGCTGAATTCTTCTTGTGTGTTGTAGCGCGCGAGATACTTTGCTGATTGCAGTCGTCGATTAATAGTGATAGTTAGAGCGCGTTACGTCAGTCTTTTGTTCTGCGGGGAATGAGTAACTGCCTGCTATTCATTCCTGCAGTTGTTCAGGTGGCCTAGGGGCTAGAGTCTCTGCAGCGCGGTCCGCGGGCCTGGGTATACAGGGGTGCATGAACATAGAAGGAAATGACCTGAAGACATTCCATGCCGAAAACTATGACTCTTATTACTTTTCGTTTAATCAGAGAAAACAGAGAAATTATGTTTTAACCTCATGGGTATGGGGTGGGTATGGGGATTGAGGCCATCCCTACAACTCCCATAGGGCTTCTATGGGGATTCGTAAGATTTTTGACATTCACTAGAAACAATCGGAACTTGCATCATATCCAGGGCCGACCAAATATGCATTAACAAGTGATCGTTTTATGCGCAAAAATGCGCTTAAAGAAGTAATTTTATGCAATGAAAACTGTATTTATGTAATATTCTGATTATAGAAATAGCTGCAATATGGTAAGAAATGTAGGCCTATGTATGCATAAATGGTGAGCAAACTGTCAGCACTTTGAGTTCATTCCTAATAGACAATGCATGCGCATGTTTTCCCTAGTCATACTAGTGCGATTGCTCCTCATAAATGCCTTGTATTCTGAAAAAGTCTTTTGACGTTGTTCTTTTGAAGAACGTGCTTCAGCTTGGTCCTTGCATTCGCATCTAAGTCATCGCTGATACCATCGATCAGTTGTTTGGCTTGAGACGTATTGCACTTACGGTCTTGAAGCTGCTTCAGATAACGAGGAATAGAACCATATTTGGAGGAAATGTCTCGATACCTCTTGCAATCTCGGTGTCCCGATTTTTCGATTAGCTCCTTTCAGGTTAAATTTGTTTGTACAAATCATCCTCCAAGTCACAGTCACTTTTTTCAGGGACTGATAATTGGTGAGGTAGCATTCCACTGCTTCTATCCTGTGGCCCAACGGGTCGTTCGTCGGATAGGGGGCAGTGTGCAGTGTTTTCTTTCTTCGAGCTTGCGACAACGTGAAGGTGCTTTTTCTGTCCTTTCTTGGTCAAGGTGACTCAGTTCATTGATGATTTGATATTCGTCCATTTTTGCAACATCAACAGCTCTATGGAGGTTGTGCGCCAACAAAATGACGTGTTATCATTTCGGCAAAAAAACATCATTGAACTCTACCGCTGCTTATGTATGAGAAGCGTCAAAAAAAAGACAGAGTGTAGGCAGAAGAAACGGAGACATAATTTGTTCATAATAAATGTTCAATTTGTTTAAGAAATCATCTATATATGTATTCAAAAGCACTGATTTCGTGACATGCATTTTTATGCATATTTGGTCGGTCCTGATCATATCACAGAATCAACTTCTATGTTGAATTACGAAGTATTCACGCAGCCTACTCATCTCACCACTTAAAATGTATGAAATATCAATCCTGATCGTTTTCACATTAGTAAAACACGTTCAATAATTTTGAATGACTTATAATGATAGTTCCAGGGGTGTCAAGGACGTCTGAAGTGGAAGAATTCTGCAAGTCTCCTTTGCTGCAGAGCCGAATGGAGACTTACAAATATCAGATCTAATAGTATAAATAGCCGATTAAATTATTTGTGATATAATTCAGCTTGCGTGATCAATGCGATAAATCATTATTAACCTAGATTTTAAACTAATTACGATATTGAAGACCTGTTGGGTCCAACCCACAAAGCAAGATACATGAAAATGTTGAATGATTTTCGTCGGATACATGAACAGCGTGATAAGATTTCTCACACCAAACAACTGAAAGCCATCTACTCGCATTGCAGTCAGTCATAATGAAAGCTCAGATTTTCACTTGTCCACGACTCGTCAGAACTTTCACTTTCATCTGATAGGCATCCTTAGCTGCACACCTAAGTGTACCTCAATAAATGGTTCATTGTGCTGCATTTCATCATCAGACACAAATGGGTCAACATCCTCCCAATTCGTGTGCAATAATTCGATGACATGAATGGTCGAGAATATCAGGATGATTTTTGTCGAAGTCTTTATTTACTCGTATACTAGTAGATTAGATTGATTCAAAGCTTTTTCCTTCACTACGTGTAGGCCTATATAGTCGATTTCCACTGGGAAACAATTCTAGACTTGAGATGCATAAAGGCCAAACTTGCTTTGACATTTTACTTCTTTATCGGCATTAATGGAGATAGAATTATCAATGATTGCCAAATTATATCAATTAACGAATATTAAACGGGAATATTCACACATATGAACATGGCATGATCCACTGAGCAATAAACGATGGCTATGATACACATTGGTAGACCGCTAACATATAGTGAAGGCCTACTTAAGAATTTTTGACAGGTGACTTTTTGATAGAGTGACAAATTTAAGTACTGGCAGTGAAGCAACATACGAATATTTTTTATTTATGTTCAACCCTGTCTTTGCATGTTGATGAACTTCCTATCATTTGAAAATAGCACCACTATAAGCAACCAAACGAATGAAAAACTCACATTGGGAACCCCAAATGCCAACTTACAGGACAGCCCAGGATTAAATTCTCACAAATGGAACATGTGAAATTCGTATCTAATCTATCAACACAGCCAAATATATGCACTTAACATTATTTGCAGCAAAAATCGAGTCTTCACGAAAAGCAGCTGACTAAAAATATTGTGGCGACATTAAGGTCCTTAAGGACCTACTAAAATAACAGTTAAAATGTCAATAGATACTCGTATATTGATAAATATTCATATTTGCTTTGTGAAACATGTTGTACTTAATGACGATTGTCTACAGCGAGGAATTTAAGTATAGTTCTTTTGAAATGAGTGTGTGTATATTTCATGAGAATGCTTCGCATAACATGATGTAATGTAAGCTTAGTTTTGATTTTACTTGATGTAGACTGGTGGATTAGTGCTATAGCAGCGAACGGTAAATGACGAATATAAGAAACATCGAAATTTCAAAATAGCGTACTATGCAATGCTCGAGTGTTGTGCAGAACTAAGTACATACTAGTATTAATATTTCATCTCAATATTTTAATAAGGCCATGTTTCCTTTAGTCTACATGTATAGTTGTTGAATTTTTATATACAAATGTGACTCCTTTAAGGGAGCAGCAATGCAAAATTGTGTCCTTAAAATAATCCTGTAGCAAAATGAAGTAAAATCGACGTGGTCAATATCAAGGTTAAGAGAACCAAAAATTCAAAGTGAGTAAAAAAGGAAGTTTGAAAAACACAAGCTGATCAATAACCGATTTGTTACAAGAGCAAAGAAATAAAGACGATGTCGTCATACTATTAAAAAGAAACATTTCAAGATTGAATTACGTTTGCGGAAAACTACGTTATGGTAGTTTTATGGAAAATGAGGGTCATGTCTCATGAATCATTAAAGAATTCAGAGCGGAATGAGAGGAACCTATGTAAACTGGCGGCAGACGACAAAAACTTACAAATCAGTAGAGATAGATAAAGAACACCTATCTACCAACCAAATGATTAGGCAAATGTAAATTTGTGAGTCAAATACGTGTGCATTGAACGAGCCTCTAGTTGAATTTTCGGTACAATAATTTCTAGGTGTCAAGTCAGAATCATGACTCAATAATGATAGAAAATGGGCTACCACAATTTTAAAGAGCAATAGGCCTATACCGAAGATAGAAGAGAAAAGTCATAAAAGTTACAACACGCAGTCGGTGACTTTCTTCCAGGACTACCATTCCACATCTCTGGAGTCAAATACGGCCTTTGGATCGTTGAATGATGTGCAGAAGTTCCACTGAGATGGAGATATTGGACATCAATCATTCTATACGAACAGGAGCAACATATTAATCAGGAGCCTATCCTGTTGGTGTGTGGGGATACCCACAGGTCTTTCTGTGGGAATGGGGTGGGGTGGGGATTCAAATATCAATCCACACAGCAAACCTGCCAATTAGCCGGGGACCTGACACAACCCTGACAGCAATGAGGACTTTGACAGCAATTTCAGGAGGCTTGTTTGATGCTAACGTGAAGGAGAATACCCTCTACCATCATTTCGACCGTCACCAGCTCCTCAGTCAGCAGGGCCATCAAGCGGCTTCGCCCAGGCTGAGCTCCAGGTCCGGATGGTGTCTACTCCGACCTTCACAGGAACGCCCCTCCCTTTCAGTAATTCTAGCCAAGCTTTCCTCTGCCTCCCTCAACTACAGCTATTCCCCTCTTGCTGGAACCAAACCTATGTAAAATTGATACCTAAAGCCAACAAGGATATCAGTCTCGTAAAGAACTATCGTCCCATCTCCCTCACCTCAGTCCTGGGCAATCTCCGCGTAAGGATCTTTGCTGGAAGGTTAATGCACTGGTGTGATAGGAAATCTCTCCTCCCTGTTGAACAGTCGGACTTTCGAGCCAAGAGGGACGCACAGGAGAAAGTCATCCCTCTTATACACCGGGCCAGAGAGGCCATCAATGGAGCCTACACGACGATGGCATTTCACTGACATTCATGATATATATCAAACGAGGTTTTAACGGGACAAAATCGAGAAAAATAGTTAATTTATTAATTATTATTCTTATTTATATAGTTCCACATGGGTGATCTCCGTGGCACAGTGGCTAGGTACTTGGCCTAGCGATCTTTCGGTCCAGAGGTGTCAGCCCCCGAAAGTGTCATTGGAAGTAGTGAGGAAGGGCATCCGGACTAGAAGTTCACAAGTCTACAGGTTAAAGTCTGACTTATAAACACCATCCGCGGGATTAGTGACGTTAAACCATCATTTCATTTCCACGTTTAACCATCATTTGCCATTGAAGACGTACACCATTTACCTCGAGATTTGGGGTAACAACGAAACAGACCGGGACACATTTAACTTTGCTTAGTGAAGAAATTGCACTCAAACTTTGTAGTCTTACACAGCCATGAGTCTTATCATAATTGATTCTTTTTATAGTATCGAATTCATTCATAATTCATTACTTATGGCAAATATGTACATATATGTACAAATATGCATAATAATCACGTACTCGCAATATGTTTCACAATGTGAATTCACAGACCATATTATTTCACAGAAAATAGGAAACTTTGTTTTCAGTGAAAAATGCCACTCAGTTTTATAGCGACTACTATTGCTTTTGTTTCGTATTCAGATCAGTGGTAAATATGAATACATGCGCGTGCATTATAGGAAGTATACTTTCGCAGGGACGCCTGCGATCTGGACATGACAATTAAGAAACATCTGGCCACATACAATGAATGCTACAATTGAATCGAACAATTGACGTCGAAGTCAACTAAGAAAAGTCGGACTAATATCACGATTTGCCTGGAGCAAGTAAAAGACGCCATTTGGAGCAGGGAAGGGGAAAAATATCAATTTTGCATATCCCTAATACAAATTATCATCAAAGAATAAATAAACACTAGAATAATGACCTCCCTAGAAAACATGTCTTCGCTATTTCATTCAAACGAAGTCAATGCTCCTCTGTGATGTTCATAATTTGTCAGAATATATTTCGCGAATTTGTCACACCAACAACAAAAACACTAATCTTGTCACAATTTATTTTGATGAAAAATGGTCACATAATGTCACGCTTTGTCACATCGGCCCACCCCTGATACAAATGGTGAAATACATCTTAAATAATACAATAAATATCTGAATATCATGAGCATGTCTCAATAAAGGAAACTGTTCGTCCTTGAAAATGAATATCAGTTTATCATGGACGGTCCATTGGATAAGGTCATCCATCTGAGTTAAGGCCTGAAAGAATAGCCCTGTGGAAAGCATGATCTGCCACTGCTCTACAAAGGCGAGGAACTCCTGCCAAGTGTCTTGCGCACGACACAAAGCACAAGTTCCGCAACAATCCAAACCTCCAGGAGTGAACATTTTCTAAATATCATTGAGCACCCTCAGGGACAAGACATCCATCCACTTTTTTATCTCTTGGAAAAATATACCAACATTGTTAGCCGCAATACAATTCTGGACTTATTAGTTAATACCACCACGATAATATTTTCGTGTTTAAAATATAATTGTAACTACTGAGATTAGCAAACTTCATAAAAACCTGGCCACTCAATTGTCGCAACGGTCACAATTGTCCCAATCAAGCAAGGCGATACATACCACTACCGATTCACATCGAGAAAAATAATGGTTACCATCACTAGGCTGCCCAATCTATCAGACCGATGAATCCGCAGCTGTCGACTTTACTATTTTCCTTTGTAGCAGTTACACCACTCTCGAAAATGGAAAAATACCTCCGCCAGAAAAAGTCTCCATTATGAAATGCCCTTAAAACAGGTACAGAAGTCTTATATAATGCATTTTAGGCATTGCATGTATGCGTCTACCCCAGGACAATACATTCTGGATAATCAAGAATATAATTTTCCAGAAAAACAATTACCGCTACATCCGTTTATACGATGCAAAGTTTACTGATGAGTCCCATATACAGTGTAGATCAATGCACGAGCGCCTCTACCCGACTTCTAGTCCGTATTTCTGAGTAGAGCCCACTAAGGGTAGCTTAACTTTCTGACATACATGTACTTTGAAACCGGTGATAGTTGACACGAGTAAGGCCCGAAAGGTTTTGCGGTAGAGCACGAGATAGGAGAATAATTTATGCTAGAGGGGCTGCTATCGGTCTGAGAAGGTGTAACTAGAGTTATTGCTGGAATTAACAGGATCACGACGCCCTGAATAAAGTGGAGGACTATTTGCAGAAGAATAGGAAGTGCTGGATCCGAGTCATTTTCATGATCAGTTTCACTTTTCTTCAACATGCCTCAGTTTGCAAACTTAGTTCTCGCAATCAGGCCACCTATCTTGGAAAAAACAAAACTAATGAAAATGTGAACTATAATAAAACAAAGTTGCCAGTGAAATCAACATCCAAAATCCACCGAATCTTAGTTATCCACATACAACCTTGTGTCAAGATGTCTTCGAAATGTGTTATAGCATAGTAGGGCATAACATCAGAAAACTCAAGATGCTTTAATGTAAGCAGCTCATCATTTTTTTATCAGCGTCTGTGTGCGCTTGGAAATATTAGTTAGTCAATCTAAATAATACTAGCATATAGCACTAGCCACTCTAGTATATTAGTAATGCTAATTTAGTATACACAAGTATTTAGCACCGTCGACTATCAGCACATTAACTGTTCGGGCACAACGGTGACCCAACTTTTCGTTAAGCAGATATCAAAATAAAGATGAGCTACTGAAGACCTACCAATGTTTCCGAAGCTTCGATTCGATTCACGAATCAATGTCTGATTCGAGTCTGATTCACAGGTCCCTATTTAGACAGCTTTTTCTGTTAATTTTGTCTTGTGAGAGTTTACACTAAACCTGGATAAGGAATAAGACACAGCAGTTGTGATATTTTACTGAATTGTATTTTTCTGAATCATTCATAGTTACTAAAGGTCAAATTGAACCGTACTAAGGTCTCCTGGTTATGCACTATGTGGATTGATCAAAATCTTTTTGACAAGGTTATCATTTACTCTTCAAAAGATTATTAAGCTTATTCTGCTTCATAATTATTGGGTGATTGATCATGTCAGTGTTGATATACATATATTTCATTTCAGTAACCTTCGGCTTGTCGTAAAAATGGAATGAAATTTTGTCATAAAATCCAGAAGCCACATGTGATTCTGTCTTCCCGAAAACTTATAGCAAGTTTAATGGAATGCTTTTGTAGAGATCATCTATCATTGGTTTTCAGGCTTACATCAAATCCCTTCAATGCAAACGAAATATTACTTATGTAAATACTTTGACCTTGGATCGATGAAATTTTGACGGATCTACTGATTCCAAATGGCCAATCTGTCATCAGTGGACAAATGAAACGCGACTCTTCTACTTTTCTTTCGGAGTCTGTTCCGCTCATTTACTCAAGCACTGATACGCTAAGGTCCTCTTCATTAGTGTTGTAAGCAATGGAATTCGACAACTCCATTTTTACGATAGACGTCACATCGATGCTTGTTCATTCTTTCTCAATAATCTTCTTTCCGATTATATTTACCTATCATGGTTAAGAGACCTATCATAAATAGCAAGGAAGTGGATGTAAGGTCGCAAACAAAAGTACTGAAAATCAACGGCATAATGAGCTTGGTTTCTTTTTTTCAAGAAACACACAAAACGAAAGGAAGCGCAGGCTATATTGTCGATAGCAACAAAATTTGCGAAACGTAGAGCAAATATACTAAAATGAATTGTTGGATTAGGAAAAAAGTAAACGTGGTTGGCAACGTCACATCGTGAAAATTACAAACACAATCGACAACCGGCGAAACAGTCTTTCAAAGCAGACTGTGGTTAAAATGAAGTTCTGAAGGAATCTATTATCATACAGTGTGCCCAGTAGAAAACCAAAGGATTGTTTCATGCTAAAGTGTACTTCATTAAACACGTGATCGACTGCCTCTCATTGGCTGTCCCATCATACAGCGCATGCTGATGTCCAATTATACAGCGTGTATAGCACATCCCTTCGTGTGTTTAGTCATTCACATTCTCCTTAGAAAATGGCTCCACAATTCACTGATTTCCAACGCAGTGTTATTTCTCTTTTTAAGAAGGAACATCCCACTTGGGGCTTACAAAAGTGTACCGAAGTTCTCCCTCAGTTCTTCGCTGACATTACTGCAAATCACTTTTATGCTGTGTGTAATAAACTGAAGAATGTTGGTATGCGTGCTGCCCAAATGCGCAAGAAAGGAACAGGTAGAAAACGAAAATTTGACTCTCCAGTTAAACAAACCATGCTCAAAGTGGCTGTCACTCCAGGTAACAGTCCTCGTCGTCGGCACAGCAGTCAACGACAAATCGCATCTGCTTTGCATATTTCAAAGGGGTCAGTGTTCAATATTTTGAAGGAAAGTGACTTGAAATGTTATCGCAGAATCAAATGTCAGAAACTGACAGCCAGTCATAAAGAAAAACGGGTTTTGAAATCAACAGAACTTATTAATCGATATGAAGACGATGAAAAGGGGAAAATTGGATGGTTCTCAGATGAGGCCACCTTCAACATAGCGCCTCCTTTGAACAGACAGAATGAACGCCTTTATCGGGCAGTTGAATTGAAAACTCAGATATCTGAACATGATCTTCTGGTTGAAGTTGATAGGCAGCAACCCTCATTAATGGCCTATGCCACTGTATCTTGGCATGGGAAAAGTGAGTTACGCTTCCTCGAGGGATTCGCTGAAGGTCAAGACGATGTGGTTCCTTCAAAAAGAAAGAAAAAGACCATCAACCAGACTGTATATCGGGAGGGATATCCGGAGGGATTTTATGTTTAGGGATATCCGCGATGTAATGGGCACTGAAGAGTGGATTTGGCAACAAGACGGAGCAAAGCCTCACACGGCTACGGCTACAGTTATCTGGCTAGAGGAGAATACACCACAGTTCATCAGGCCATCACAATGGCCAGCGAAAAGTCCTGACCTGAATGTTATGGACTATAGCATCTGAGGAATTCTTCATCAACACTTGCAAGCAGTACGCGGCGATATTACCACGGTTGATCAACTAAAACATGCTTTACTACTCGCATGGGAGAACATCGACATGGAAGTAATTCAGAAGGCCACAGCTTCCTGGATTCCACGTCTTCGAAAGTGTTGCAACAATGACGGAGGACATTTTGAACACTACTGAACACTGAGCTTGTTTATGTAAGTATGTTTAGCTTACCTTTCTCATGTCTTTAATTAAATACACTGTAGTTTTATTTAAATCATATGCAATTTTTTAAATCCTTTGGTTTTCTACTGGGCACTCTGTAGAATGGTTGTAAAAGTGCCAACCGTTCTCCAAATTTTCATGATAGTGAATGCGCTATTTTCGATATGGATGTTCACGACACAACATTTCTGCTATTGCAAACTTATTAACGTAACATAGCAAAGTGGAAAATCTATATAAAATCATGGAATCGCATTATATAAAAGCGGTGTGTACGAAACAGGTCTTGGTAGTAGCTAATTGAAAAAATTTCTGAAAGATATTCATAATACAATTTGTTATCCATTTGAATTGATAATTAATTATGAGTGTCCCACAAGTTGGTATCCATGTGATTATCCCTTAATTTGCAATATCTAAGGGCACATACACGCATTGCACTTTTTAATCTACACTGTAGGTAGGCTGTATGCACAAGGAGGCACGCTACACGGATGTGAACGACAGCATGTAGTTGCACAGATTCACAGCTTCAAATAGTACCCGAGGCTTCTCTTACTCAGTGAGGAAGATCTCAATTGACCGAAATATATTTGGAGACGGATCTCTATCATCGGAACTTCAGAATTGATTTGCACATTCGGCCAGGAGCAACATGCATCGATTCACAGTGCCGGTGCCTTGTTCACAGTAAATCCTGACAAGAGGTGCGGCAACCACTCGAAGCAATACGTGTACGTTCAGAGACTTAATTGCTGCTAAATATTTCACGTCCATAAAAAGTGCATCGAACGCCCTAAACAGTGCGCAGGCCTTCAGCATTGTCGAAATTCAGACTTTTAATCTATTAGAACAACATCTCTACTCACTTGATCACGTTCTTCACCAGCTGATGCCTTCTACCTCAGTGAACAAATGGCATTAATTTATCCCAACACGAACCGTACCTAGTACAAGTGCCACTGTTTACAAATTCTGCTAGGTAAAATGACAAGGAATGAATGCAGTCTTCCTTGTCTGAACACCTATTAGAATCGCTTTATCTGCAACTCACACTCCGATCTCAATTTGACGCTCTATAATTCAAACTATGCACTCATTCCTTTTATTTCACTTTACTTATTAAAATCCATTAACATACTTCAAATATTTTCATTTAGAATAATTTCCTTTAATATTCCACAGGGAAAATGTGTTAGTCTCGTCTCATTTTCAGAAGTAGCTGTTGGCATCTTAAACTTAATAAACCGATCGGACATGATCTCATGGATATCCAACATGGATTATATCCGAAATAACTAAACCACATAAAATGCAACTGGTAATCAATATGCCTGAAAAAGTTCAAACATACTAATTCTGTCGTCACTAGACACTTAGCAACAAAGTTTGGGATAATCGTGAAACTCCTCCAGGAGATTGTGGGCACATTACAATCTTGAAGTTATGTGAATTGAATCGGCTCAACTACGACATCAAGGAATAAAGTCAGGTCCGCAACCATCGTGGAATGCATCTTATCAAAAAATGCGAAGGCTTGCTCAAACCAGCTGAGGATTTTTTTCTTGTTGAGTTCTTCATAGTTGTCTTTGTGATTATTTTGGATGATCAATCGACGCAATAGCATGAAGTCTAATGAGCTGAATAAATCTCTTGAAGAGGTCACAAGATGACATATTTTTTGTACAAAAATACGACCTGGCTTCAATGTTAATTAACAAGCATAATGTTAACGCTGACATTGTAATTCGATAGGCCCTATTTGACTGTTGTGACCAGCACCGACTAAGGTCTGTTAACCCCATCCATACAGCCTATACAGGGCTGTGAAGCGCATCGCAATTCCGGGCGTTGGGTTAATCCCCTCTTTACATCCTTAAGTATTGAAATTCACAGTGCAACATTTTTAGTGTGTGAGCTCTCCAAATGGTCCATTTAATCCAACTCGCTCATTTTGCATTATAAATAGAAGTTCAAAATTTATAAAAATCGAAAAACCTTTTTGAAATTTCACCTCTATAAAAAACCGCCATGAGTCACCTTGATGATCGTTATCCAATAGGCATACTCTATTCGATATCAAAGGTGTGATGATCATGACATGATTTATGAAATTGAAATCCAATTGAAATGTGTTTCTGCATCTTTACATTGCTGAAAAAATAACAAATGGCATCTTGACAGCTACTCAGATTGCTAATGAACTGCATCATATACATTCCATTTCCTAAATCGTTGCACAGCACGAACAATTCTGATCTTGTGTATACCGGGTGTCTCAGACTATGTAGGCAGTTAAAACTATTAACTTTAGAGTCTAATAATACAGATATTTGTTTCAAACTAACAGTGCGGAAAATTTTGCACATGTTTCTCAACGCAAATGTTCAAAGTGTTGTCCACCGACAGCGAGAGGTCACAGAGTGACAGGCTTTTGAGATGAGATCCATCGGAATGCTTCTTGCACTTTATGTGATTTTATCTCTCATTTCTTGCACGTTGAGGGAACATGGAATTTTTTAGACTTTAAATAACCCTAGAGAAAGAAGTCTAT
Organism: Prostheceraeus crozeri; assembly: GCA_907163375.1. Classification (NCBI taxonomy): domain Eukaryota; kingdom Metazoa; phylum Platyhelminthes; order Polycladida; family Euryleptidae; genus Prostheceraeus; species Prostheceraeus crozeri. The sequence continues at coordinate 262,693 of CAJQUW010013155.1, forward strand.
GGAGTTAGGTCAGAGCTTCTCGGGGGATACTTACCAAAGTCACCATGACGTCCAATCCATGAAGTGATGTCACTGCCAACTCTGGAATTGAGATAGCTTCGTACAATGGAGGCATAATGAGCTAGAGCTCTATCCTGTTGAAAGTATGGCAGCTCCTCGTCATTCGGATACAATCTCCTGAATTCCGATATTACATGGGTACGTAGAAGCTCCAGATACTTCTCACCATCCACCGTCCCGTTGAACAAGAATGGGCCTATCAAGCTGCGAGAAAAAAGACTGCCCATGCGGCAACACCAGGGAGATTAACATCCTGCTGTAAAATTTGATGAGGATTCTCTTCAGCCCAGTAGATATTGTTTTTGGCGATTGAGTCGAACATGCAATTTAAACGCGGCCTCATCAGACCATAAGATCATGTTTGGAAGGTCTGGATCGGCTTCTGTTTCATGTAAAAACCACTCACAAAACTTGACCCGTCTATCGAAATCATCTTCATTTAATTAGTGTTGGGCGGTAAGGTCTAATGTTACTTTCATGAAGGATTCGCTGAAATGTTCTTCTGAATTTCTGAATCGCTCTTGAAAGCAGCTTGTCTGATTGATTTTTTGGGTCATCACCGAATGCAGAGACAACTAAATTGACATTGTCATTTGACCGAGCAGTTCTTAAACGACCAGTGAACTTTTGGATGCTTCCAATTGTTCCTGCGTTCTCAAACTTGTCACTTATTCAGGAGATTGTGTCTGGAGGTGGAAGTTCCGAGTTATGAATGGCTTTCCATTGTCTCTGGACTTGACAGATATTCACGATGCTATTTCAGATATCAATATCATGTTGGCCCATTTTCTTTTTCATCATTGATGAGCTGCTTCATTTATCGGACGCACGCAGCGCAAGCGTCAGCATTCCTACGCCGTGAAGGAAATACTATTGTTTGCTTTGAACAGGTGCAGAGACGAGACAAGCCCTTGTCTGATCCGAGATTCGAATTTCTTCTGACCTCAAGTGAGGGAAATGACACGCAATGGCTGACTATGGGAATAATACAAATTTGTTACAACTTTCATTACTTTGTAGTTTAAAACAAAGACCATAACTTATTGATGTTTAAAAAACATTGATATTATGTCTGCTTGTTTCGCTTTCTTTGTTGTTGGTAGAACCGCATAAGTATCAAGGTCCTGTTCCAGAGTGTCATTCTCAGGTTCCTCATGGGCAACAACCACTTCAGGAATGGGTGGCAAATTTCGTATGAGTCGTTTTCTGTTCTTCTGCTTTTCGATCACATTCTCTAGCTTTTGTCTTCGTTCGTTCATTAATTTCTTTGTCTGCTCTTTCTCGCTTTTCTTTCATTCCTGTGTCAACAGTGTTTCAACTTTCTTCACCAATCGCGTTGCCGCTCGGCTCTCCCGCCGAACTATCCACGCTTTCCTCATACTTTGAACAAGTTCTGGAGGAACGGAATAGGAACGTGAATTTAACGATCCAAGTTGGCTCACACAGTGCCCAAGCAGTTTCCGTCGGTATTGAGCGCATATAGAGTGACGTTCAACGTTTCTACACTAAGGCGAGGACGGAATTCAGTTCATGTCATGTTTATTAAACTGAAAGATCCTTCCACTTTATGTCCATGGAAACAGGTGATAGCTGGTTTCACAACTCTCAATTTATAATATCATATGGTATCGAGTCCAAATACGTAATCTGCAATTAAGACTAAACATTACACGCTTTGGCGGCATTGCGATCAAGACAGAAAAAATTTGACCCCTCCAATCAACCTAGTTCCTGGAAGTATGTCTCAGGCATACCTCCTACAATGGTCTTCAAAATTGTGACCTATTCGATTTCTACAGCAATTACAAAAATGGTGCCAAAATCAATATTCATGCCGCTACTTGAGAAGGAAAATTACGGTAAATGAAACTTCATTCATCAAAAATGACTTTTCATCCTTTGTAGATTCACTTCAAAGCTTCATTGCTTAATTCGTGATGTCTCTGGCATAAAGATTCATTTTCGTAGATAAAATGTGGTGTACGTTACTATATGGAATGACCCAAATAGTGTATTCCTTAGAAAGATAATGTTCATATCATACTACTTATTAATAAATCATGAGCAATTGAAAATAAAATCGAGTGTTCAAATAATACTGATCTTGTGCTTAAGTAGTCTATAGGCATGCTTAACTCATTCTCATGTCATGCTATCAAATCTATGCATAAATTTTCGAATAATGCATGCCTACTACATACTATTTTAACTGATTGGCCTATCCCAGCAGATCTGTATATTTTGTCAAGATAGTCTGTCACCATGCCTGAGTTTTGAATTCCAATTATATTGTTCAGTAATTATGGGAACAAATGAACGATATGGACATCAAAATCATACTGGGGTCTCCAGGAGCCACCCCGCTGGTTTTATGGATCTCAAAGCAGTCCGGGTAAATAAGGGCTACGACGATTTTTAATTTTTTGTTTTTGAGAGCATCTTTACGTTTACAACTTTGCATACACTTTACAGTTTCAAGTCATTACTCTCAAATACGTTCCGAGCGCCAGGGCTCAGCTGTTAACTGCAGGGATCTTCAAGCAATCACACAATGCGCTGGGGATGTGTTCACAGCAAATCAGAGATTTGTGTGTTTGTGTGATATGTGGAGCGTGTGCGCTTAGCTCGATCGTCTTCTCCCGATAGAAACGAAGAAGCAAATATATTGCAGCAATGCAAGAAAAGATCTATTTATAAATTCTTAGATTCAGATAGAGAGCGAGAGGCGCAAATTTTCCCTATTCGTGGCTTCGCCAATTTTGGAGATGATGACGCGTTGAATCGTCGTGTCTGTGTTCACCAATGGCTGAATGTTGGATTGGAAAGTTGGAAGCCGCAGAAAGGAGATAGCGATGAAAGTTCCATAATTTGATATGTGATTCAGTCAGAGATAATGATTCAAGGCATATTTGCGATATTATGTTTATGGCGGCGATTTCAACAGTGGTTATTTTCTACACCGGCCAGTCGTCCGAGGGATTATGCAGAAAACTCTAGCCACCGTACACGAAGTTTATGGTATTGAAATAAAAACTAAACCACTATCAAGAGATAGAATTAGAATATCAGGAGGAGCATAAAAATCATTTTAGCAGCCCTAAATTTGAAACATGTAAGTGATTGACAAGCTATAGTGGTGAGAGCTTGCGCTGGTGAAAGCTTCCTCGAGAGTGAATGTTCTTTATAGTAATCTCACCAAAGTGATCAAGCGTCATGTGAGAAATCAACATCACATTTTCATTTGACATTTAAAATCTTGGGAAATCTTGGGGCGTTGACGAACAGTCACCTTAGCATTGTATGCTTATGAGCCTGTTCAGAAAAAGAGGTTCACTCAGAACAAGAGGCTGAATATCAGTTATCTATTTCTCACATCAGTTCATTCTGTAGTCATGGATGCCAGCATGATTTGAATGCTCATGTACTGGTACAAGTGTTTGAAAATTCGCTTTTGACGAAGATATGGAACAGCGAAAACTTTTAGCATGTCGATATAATTATCACAATTGACGTTGCCTTGAAAAAGGAAGGGACCCATAACATCACCTCTCCATACTCAATCCAAAACAACGACCTTCGGACAATGAAGAGATAGCTCTTGCTTAATGCCATGGGGGTTCACTGTCTCACCAGTAGCTACATTTCTGCTTCGTCGGTTGAATGAAGTTCAACAGATCAGGAACGCTTCCCAAAAGTTTTACACATAACAAACGCTAGTCGAGTCATGTCCTCTTCACTCAAATCTTGAACGAATATCTCTCAATTTTATGCGGATTTTGGTCACATGCTCTAGGCATGCTTACTCCAAGAAGAGAATTTTGACTAACACCAAATTTGGTCGACGTGGTCCGTGTCGATGCATGTGGACGATTATTGAAAAAAAACCTCACAGTCAGTGTTTTCATAACCTGTTGCTGTTATTTGTGGGCTATGTCTTGAAAGAAAGATGTTGTCCACAGAACGGAGATTCTTGGCGCATTTTACCATTTTTTCAGATTGTGGTTTTCAGTTCTTCCCGAATGGGTCAGATTTTCTGACTGCTGTCGTATAAATACATTGTAATAATGATAATTGTACATTCGTATATCATACGCCGATCATAGCTTTTCGTTCTGTGTCAAATGTCATGTTGTCTCAGTAATAGAATTGCCGTGTAATAGAATTGGACGAGCTCATTTTAAACTGACGAGTCACAGTGTTGTACGAAAATTTTAAAGGAATATATAAGTAGATAATCTAAGATACACCATGTTGAAGGAACAGTTCAAAATCAGACAGCCCTTATTATTTGATAGTTGCCATGTGATGCATGACTAGAAAGTGAAGAGAGCTAAGTCAGCTGCTCTAGTTAGTCTAACAATTGATTTTCGAAATAATCAAAATAACTTTTAGTATTCGATTTCAGCAACGGCATTTCCCGTGTAGTTATCGCATTCTTCTGATGCTTGTAGTAACTGAACATTGTAGAAGCTGTCAGCTAATAAACAGCGAACTCAGTCTCATAGTGCAATCTGTTGTCGTATTTTGCCTTCCGTAGGAGTGAATGTGTTGCATCTTGACCTCAAATATTTCATTTTATGACCATTCGATATATTCTCTTCAAGAATAATCTAATAGCTTGTGTTTGTACCTTTGGTCCATTTAGAGATTCACGGAGATTTGTCAGCTTGCATGTTGCAGGTTCATCATACCAGCCAACCACAGCGAACCTCATGTCTCGTGAGCGCCGTTCTGTCTCTCAGATACACAGAAAGCGTGAATTGGCAGCTATGTCGTCATCTTGCATCTTTGACATGAATTTACTGGAAAACTAACGAGTAGGTAAGTGGGAAGTGTCAGGATATCATCGTAGTGATTGAACAGTTTAAATTCAGAGATAAAACTCCTTTCTGAAATTGACCGAACTACACATTTGAAAGTTTGCTAAGCGGCATGTTAAAAGTCTTGGCTGCTCCACACCCTCGCTAAAAGCAGATTTTTGAGCCTCCGCTTTGGAGCAAGGAGGCAAGATCATTTCCCGCAAGAAACCCGGAATTTGGAATGTCCGAAGCTATCATCGGAGCTCAGAGAGACGACTTACCGTTGACCGACGACTCTGTCGTTTCCCAGCTTATATAGTGTGTGGCGATCAGCTGATGACGTAATACCCATCATCCAAACACTAAAAACCCGTCTATCTCCGGTTCTAGTGCTCCGATTGAGCTGGAAATACACCATTTCCATGTAGAATTTGACGCTGAATCCGAATCTGGCCTCCGTTTTCCCATCCGATGCTTCGTTTTGGCTCTACAGTAGGCAGCCATCGCAAAAATTCGTTTCTTCGAAAAATGTTGAAAATTTTTTCTCTCCGATTGACTTGAAACACACCATACAGATAGAGAATTTGACGCTGATTCCAAATCTGAAATCCGTTTTCCAATCCGAGCCTTCATTCGCCCGCTGGAGCTGTTTCTTGGGAAATTCTAACTTTGTCGTTTTTCGCCAATGTCCCAAAATCTTAAATGGCGTCTCACATCTAAACGAAGACAAATATGAACAAGCCGATTCTTTCAGTGAATTTGTCTCACTCTTAGCTTTCAAACGAGCTATTGCACGACAAAATCCGTCCACTAGAAGCAAAATTGGAAGTTTGGCGCAGGGGGGGGGGGGACGTCAGCGAAAATTTTTTCTCTCCGATTGCTTTCAAATTCACCATACCGATGCAGAATTTCACGCTGAATCCGAATCTGGCCTCCGTTTTCCCATCCGATGCTTCGTTTGGGCGCTACACAGCCAAACGTCCCAAATTTTAACTCTTGTCAAAATTTTGAAGAAAAATTTTTTCTCGCCGATTGAGCTGGAAATCACACCACAGATGCAGTATTTTACGCTGAATCCGAATCTGGCAGCCATTTCACCATCCACGACAACCTTGACGGTCGCCCACGTCAACCTGGACGGTCGCCCACGTCAACCAGGCGGTCGGACCAACTCACCCGAGTCTCACACTCTGTCGTTATCGAGGGGGGGGGGGACGTCAGCGAACATTTTGTGAATGTGGACCAACCTGGCCGGCACACCACGACAGACCACAACCTCTGTCGTTCCAGAGGGGGGGAGTCAGACCCGAAGCACCACGGCGGCCGACCACGACACTCTGCCGTTCCAGAGGGGGGGGGGCGCGCCGGTCGAGTGTTCGCCGCTTAATTACTACTATACTAAAAAGTAGTCCACCAATGTGGCATTGAAAATGTCCAAGATACATGACAAGTGAAGTGGTCGTGCTAAACATCAGGATCACAGGGCTTCTTAGGGACCACACTATTATCAGTGTACCAGCTGGTCGTATGGAAAAAGATTGAATCTTCTTTTAATTCGCTGATTGATTATGTCGATAATGTAGCTTGCGTGTACATCTAAACCGTCGTTTGTCAGGCCTACATGCGGGGTTGGCATATTTTTTAAATACGAATTTTTGTGGTTTTTTAAATAGGTCAAATGCTTCACTGTATAATTTGGATTTGTGCAAGACATTTGAGGGTACGTTATTGTTACTGATTTCAGTTAATGGGGAAATTATTTGACATCAAATATCAAATCTGATTTTCTGCTTAACCGCCATATGTTGTCCACCGTGGGAAAATGTGTTATGGATTAATTCGTGTTGTAAATTATTGGGATGATAAAAGATACTTAGTTAAAAATATCACCTGATTGATTCGTATAATAGAAGCTCGATCAAAACCTGTGTCATCTTACTTTTTTTCAATTATGCTACATTCTGTATGGCCTATTCCTTCTCTTATGTGCGTCAAATACATTCAATACTTTTTGCATCAAAAACTCTATTGTGCATTTCAGACCGCAATATCATTGTCTATCAAAGAGATATCATAAATGGGAACTGATTGAAACTGACCAAACCAGCACAATTGATGGTAGAGGAATAATTACGACAGTTCTGTAGGCTGACATCTGCTGATGAGGTGAGTCTTTAAATTATGTGATTCTTTGCCACTGCCTCCGAATGTTTCGGTTTTAGCAGCATTGAGTTTTTCTGCTGTTAATCCTTGGAGCATTTCGTAGCAGGATGACTTCGATCAACAGTTATAATGTATAAATATGTAGGGCTATTCCTTTCACTGCCTCCGAATGTTTTGGCTTTAGCAGCATTGAGCTTTTCTGCTGTTAATCCTTGGAGCATTTCGTGGCAGGATGACTTCGATCAACAGTTATAATGTATAAATATGTAGGGCTATTCCTGTCACTGCCTCCGAATGTTTTGGCTTTAGCATCATTGAGTTTTTCTGCTGTTAATCCTTGGAGCATTTCGCAGCAGGATGACTTCGATCAACAATATATTCAATTAATATCAACGGTAAATTTCATCAATGTTTTGCAACGGCGTAGGTTAACTGTAATTTTATCAATAGAATGTGAGCGGTCTGCGAACCCACTTTATGCGTCAAGATCAAACCCACAAGTTTTATGATGCGTAAATTATACATGTTATAATTATAATGCAATATATTTACACATCGTTAGACTTAGTTTCATCTTGACTCATAAAGTGGATTCACAGGATGCTCACATTTTATTGATAAAACTACAGTTCATCTACGATATATGTTGTGGCAGAATATTGGGGCATGTCTAGAAAACATTCTAAAATTGTTTTAAGATAACATTTTCATCATATTCTCATGTATTATCATTTGAAAATATAACATTTTTTGGAATGTTTTTATAGCAAATTCACGACATTTTCTGAACAGTTTTAGAATGTTTTTTGTTGGGAATTCACGTAAGAGTTGTGTAAGATAATATCAGAGAGAAATTTGAGACATTTTAATAGAATTTTACCAAATAATTTGCTATTTACTAAAAATTGGCAAATCATCAGCTATGTTAGATAAATATTTGATAAAATTTTAGTAGAAGTTTAGTAAAATGTTGTCAAGTATTTGCCAAATATTTAACAAAAGGATCTGGTGTGTTCGTCCGGGCAGCACCCTCCGCTACCTACTACAATGCAACCGCCGCATCCCTGCCCATGTCGGCCGCATGCTGATGCGCACCCTGCTCCAGCCAAAAATTTTATATGGTAACCCGCTGCTCTTGCTATGCGCCCCCTCCACATGGCGCCGTCTGGCTCACCTCCATCACCGCCTCCTACGAGCTGCCACCCGATCCCACCGTCGGACGCCTCTTCCGGTCCTGCACCAGAAAGCTCACTCCCCCACTATTCGGGAGCTGTACCTCAACTCCGGACGGGCCACACTACTGCGATACGTCGGGCGACGAACGAGGATGATAGTTGCCCACGCGGCCCCACAAGCCCGCAACACCGCACTGGCATTGACTATCTCTCCAGTTCACCACATCGTGGAGACCCTCAGCCAACCTGACTACCGCCTGCTCTGTGACGCTCTCTCCGACTTAGATCTTCGGCCTCCTTAGGCAAAGAAGACACGTGACTTTTAAATCTTCATTGTGAATAGCATCTTCATTGAATCATTGTAAATACCATAAATTCATTGTATATATGCATCCATTGTAAATATCATCACATTTTACCTCACGCGAAAAATCACACATACAACAAGTACCGCAGACGCGAAGACGCCCGGGGCCGCGGCTCCGGGTGTAAGAATAAACTTATTGAAATCAAAAGTTTGTGTTTATTGCAATAATTGCATGGTAAGCATCAAATGATCCAAGCGATCGTCGAGTCTTTGACAGGCCGCAAGGCCTATTCTAAAATAAAGAAAAGAAGGAGGAAGGGAAATGGAAGCTACGTTACACGTGTATCGATGCCGTTTTCCTATTCTTGCAACAGCAGCAGCAGCAGCAGTTTTGTGTGTTCGTGGCTAGCTGGTGCGTCGCCCCACCCACCCAACCCAGGAGGCGGCAGGGGTACGGCCGTTGTGTCTCTCCAAGATAGTCATATTTCGGTGCCAGCAGCTATACTGCCCGGTGGTTGGGAATAAAAACAGGTGATAATACACAATAGACGGATGCGTTCTGTCGCATATCATGGATTGTCATGAGTGTGTGGGATATCTCTGTTGCGTCATAGAATGCTGACTCGTCATCCTCCGACCACTGATTGATAATTGACAACGGATTTGTTTCCATTGATGTTGGAATGAAGTTGACAACTTCAGTCGCATATCATTGTCCGCGGTGAGATGTCTATGTTACGTCATAGCTAGTTGACTCGTTATCGGAAACGTCTTTCACATGGCAATAATTGAAAAAGACGTAGTCTTTGATTGATGCTGGAAAGGAGACTTTATTTTTATTTGAATAATGGGCTGTTCCTCGCGGTACTGCAATACGAGGTCAACCCGGGGAAGGGGCGAGGCAGGCCTCTACCTCCCTTCCGGATAACAAAAATCGGGATAATCTCCATGCAGTCCGTTGGACTGCGTTCTAGAGATTAAGCTAGAAACCCGACTATTTGAAAAGATCCTTACAAGCAGACTACTCTCATACACCATTATCAACAATGTCATTCACAATCACCAAACAGGTTTTAGACCAACAAGAGACACCACAGAAAACATCATACACATCGTACAAAAGACAACACAATCATTCAATAACAATCAATACACAGCATGCATATCAATAGACACCAAACAGGCATTCGATTCCACATGGCGCACAGGCGTATTACATACACTCACTCAATATACATCTACACATTTCACAAAAATAATCAATCAATTCATCTCAAACAGAAACATCAAAATCAAAATAGACAATGCAATATCACAGGCCTCCATCACACCCACACAAGGCTTGCCCCAAGGTTCCCCCTCTCACCAGTCCTCTACAATATATTCCTTTCCACAGCTCCACATCAAATGTCCCCAAACACAGAATTATACAACTACGCAGATGACACAAGTAGTTACATTTTTCCCACTTGAGGCGCACCCGGTTCATGATTTGGCCCTCTGCTCGATTTGAAGCGCAGTTGGTTCATGATTTAGCCCTATTTGAGGCGCAGCGGTTCGTATTTCGGCCCTTTTGAAGCGCAGTGGTTCGTATTTTGGCTCTTTTGAGGCGCTGTGGTTCGTATTTTGGCCCTTTTGAGGCGCAGTGGTTCGTATTTTGGCCCTTTTGAGGCGCAGTGGTTCGTATTTTGGCCTTTTTGAGGCTCAGCGGTTCGTAATCGGAGTGAAAAAAATTTTTGAGGATTTTGAGGCCCCCCCCTCGGCAGCGTTGCTTCCAATTTTGGTTCTAGAGATCGTAAAAGTCGTGTGATAGCGCGTTTGAAAGTTAACAGTGAGACAAATGCAGTGGAAGAAACGGCGTGTCTCACCATTCGTGTGTTGAGATGTGAGAGTGACTTTAAGATTTTTGCCCATCACCGAAAAAACGACAGAGTTAGAATTTTTACTAAAATGGCTCTAGCGGGTGAACGAAGCCGCGGACGGGAAAACAGAGACCAGATTTGGAATCAGCGCAACATTCTGCATCTAGAGGGTGAGTTTCAAGGAAATCGGAGAGAAAAAGTTGAAAATTTTCTTCACACTGGGTCTCCACACGGGATTTTTTCGTGAAAATGTTAAATTGTGGCCACCTTTGGTAATGAATAGCGGAGGATTGGAAGTGAATGAAGAGCTCGGGTTTCTTTTAGGGGCAAGACCGCACTTTGTTCTCTAGGATCCTATCTTTTCAGATCTGTGGAAGGTTTCGTTTCCAAATGAGAGCATGTTTAAAATCGAATGTTTGCGCATTTTCCAAGATTTTGGAACTTTTGAACTCGGCTTCTGGTCATCGTAGAGAGTCGAGGGATTGCTTAAATGAAAGGTGAGAGCGAGAAAACATGACTGTCAAAATTTGAAGTCAATCGGAGCACTAGAACCGGAGATAGACGTGTTTAAAGTTTTTAAATGATATATTTTGAAACACAGGCCGTATTCCTTACCAGGAACCGCAACAATCAGGAGCCACATACAATCCAACTTGCTGGCCATACAGTTGTTCCTACACCAACTGCACGACTGCTTGGAGTCACATTTGACCGCTCCTTGACTTTTACAGCGCACGCTAAGCAGACTATCGCGCTCGCCAACTGCGACTCACAATGCAGAACAACCCCACGATCCCGAAGACCTACGGAGTCCTTCTGGACAACACATTAATCCGGCCGATCCTGATGTATGCGGCTCCGATCATGGAAGTGACACCACCATCAACCTGGGGTCTCCTGAACAAATTCTACAACAGAGTCCTGCGCGCAGGTACTCGGTCTCATCGTCGGACGCTGCTACCACGCCTCTACACCTACGCCCGATGCGCACCAATAAGACAGCAGTACCTCAACGCGTCACAGCGCGTGATACTCTGCTATGCAAGCAAACGTCACAGACTACTACAACATTGCCGAGAACAACCACGGGACCTTCACATCACTCTTAACTTCCCCCCTCTACGGAAAACGTACGAAGCTATCCCGACCGCTCTTCGCAGCATGGTGGATAACTCCTTTTAACGTCACGTGTACATACCTTAACTTGTACATATGAACATTTGTAAATAATCATTCATTGTAATTATTACATGACATTGCATATACTCATACCCTACACACGTTCGGCCGCACACGCGACAACACCATACAAATACCGCTGAGCGAAGACGCCCGGGGCTTCGGCCTCGGGTGTGCAATAAACTTAATTGAACAAAAATTTGTATAGCCATCATTAATAGCCTATACGAATAAACACATACCCAGCAACCCCCCTCCCCAACGCTGGAAACTCCCACAAGACTATTATACCTGCTACACCAACACACTAAATATAGACACACAAAACTCTACTATCTGGCCCCCACAACCTTGTGACAACATCATAGAAATCAACAACCTTCACACTAAAATCACTAATCTAATCACCAAAGCAGCTAATAAAACACTATTAATACAAAGAACTGCCAATCCTTCGCGCCCCGCCTCCCCCGCACACTCTTACTTTGATCCGCTCCAGACATATTCTAAACCAAAATCAGATACGACACCCAACTGCGGAAAATAGACGCAATATAAATAAATTGACAAAAATAATTAACAAACAGACACAAGAAATCAAGCAAAAATAAATAGCACACATAGCAAACGGGCAGAGGCGGCGCCAGCGGGGTGTCAGGGGTGTCGGCCGACACCCCGTCGGGGAAATCGGACTAAAATGCTATCGGGGAATTTGAGAGAAAATGCATGGCACTCTAAGTTACCTATAGCAGTTTCCCCGACAAGATCATCAACTTCCCCGACATACGACTTGATTTCAATTAGTTGTCAAGTCTAAAAATAATATATATTCTTTTATATATTCTATTATATCTTTTATAGATTGTAATTGATCCATAAGCCACTTGTTTTGCATGAAATCAGTAGTATGATAAAATCTTAAATTAAGAAAATGTCCGGGATTTTCTTCTTATTTTACTGTTGAGATTTCAATCGGGAAATTCTGGACTGGAAATGTTCGAATGAAGCTTGTTGCTGCCAAGAAACTTGATTTAATTATTCTTTGCCAGTATCTGCTGTCATATGACCCCTTTACCTAGTTCGGTCTCTCTGAACCGACCGCAAAATTTAGTATGCTTGTTTGCAAACATCATTATATTTTATTGCATGTTTTTTATAGGATTTGGCTGAAAACGCCGGAAATATTACTCCAGACAAATGACTGATCTGTAGTCTATCGAAAGCTCAGGTGAGTAAATAACTTTCTGAAACGTCAAAATGCCAAAATAAGTCTGTACGGTCGATACAGGCTTCATGTCTTTAGTTCTCCTTCTAACCTAGATTGATTGATTTGTCATACAGCGAAGTTTAGATTTAATCATGCATAAGCGTATTGCATGATTAGGTATAGTAGAAGTTGGCGATTTAACTGTCAAAATTGGCCTATCTGATATTTATCAGTATATTAACTCATTTAATCACAGTTTTCAGGTAGATACGAATAACATCTAATTAATAACCGTTCAAATAACTAGAACAAATAATAAAACTATCTTAATTTTACTATGTTTCAGCTGATAATTTGATGTATAGCCTACAGTACTTCTGTTATGTATTACAAATACCGTTCGATAAGCTCGAGAACTCAATGCTAATGAGTGTTCTTGCACCGTCAATCAAATCTAAAACTTTAATGCGTGGTAAAAGGTGTGCCGTGTGAGGAATTCGAACATAGATAGCAGGATCTACATGCAAGTGTCTTAGCCCCTGTACCACTCCACATTTATCAAATTAATGGAAGGATACTAAATATATTACTATTTACCCGAGCATAATACTCAAGTTTGTTTATTACTGCCAATTTTTTAAGTAGAGAAGGATAACATGAAAAATTTGGAATGAAAACAAATTCCAAGTTTAGATGAAGTAACTGTAAATTTACATGTATGAGTTTAACCAGGGACGTCTACTAATAGTATATATGGCAGGGACAATCAACTCGCCTGCAGTGCAGCGATGACTGTGGGTGGCAGTCGAACTCGTTCAACAATGCTGTCTGGTGTGAATTGTGTGCACAATCGTGCGACAACGCATTGTTAGCAGGCACAGAGCGCGCGTTTCCTGTGAGTCACACAGTTATCATACAAGACAGCAGCCGATTGATTTTTTGATACCAGTTAAGGTCGAGGACTTCATTTTCTTCAGTCTACCAATGATCTCTTGATATATTTGAAACTAAAGGACAGAATTAATCTACCTGTCAGACCTGTATACATGTGGATATGCTACGGTACCGGTGTGTACCAACTATGTACTTTTACATTTTTCAGTTAGAAATCTTGCTGGCTGATCTTTCGAGTAAGTTGATTAATTTTCGATTAAAAATCGACGAGTACTTATACGATCAAATAAAAATCAGGCAAATTCATACAATTTATATCAATCTAACAGTGCAGTGTACGAGCCCTACTCTTATAATAGGTGTGCAGTGCATTGTTTGAACCACCAAACAAAGTATCATAATGAAAACGGAAGTTTGGGCAGAACGAAATATATTTCGTCATTTTTCTCAACTTCCGTACATTTTCAATGCTTCTGAAATCTGTCTTACTTTTGACATAGCCACAGAAGAACACATTAATGAATCGATTTATAATTGCAGAAAATTTTTCGAATGAAAAATATGAGTCATGTATAATTCTCAAGCACTTGCCAACTCGTGTTTTACATTGTAGATTTGACTTCTTAAAAAAATCTGTATGACATCAACGCAAAACTGTAAGTTTCTTGAGAGGGATATTTCAATTTACTCCTGGAGACAAGTCTAGTAAATTCACATTCATTATCCAGTTCATCATAATATTCGTCAGATTCTAAACATTCCTTCATAGTAACATATCCAAAAATATAGAACAGAACATCCCTTTCGTGCTTGGATATGTCAGATGCATCTGACAATGCTTCATCTGTGAGATTCATCTCAAATTCAGAAATTTCAGAATCACAACATGGAAGAGAATGAGATGGAAAACTATCCGATGTAACGTCATCAATTTCTAAACTCTGCAAAATTTGAGTTGTCTCAATTTTGAGGCCATCAGCACCTGCTCAACGGCTACATAATACATGCCACCGAACATTTGGGGGGAGCCAGGTGCACCCCTATTAATGACTTCTACACCACCATTAGCTGTCAAACTCTCCTCATGTATGCTAGAATACAAAACAAGGACATGCTTAAATATCTTCAACCCTACGAAACAAATAGGCGCCTGGCCTATAAACCTACACCTCTGAGGTCTACATATGACAGACTTACATCTACAGACCAAGCGTTAATAAATAGTGTCATGACGGCCCTCCCCCTCACACCTCCACTGTCAACCCAATGAACACCGTGAGTGAATTATACGGATCACATATACATGCAAAAACAATTAACACCGTAGGAGAATAACACGGGTTTCGACCACATACAAAAACATTAAATCAGCTTCCTTTACTAAACATCAAGGCTAATTAAAGAAGTCGATACATGCAAGCCACTGAACACCGTCGGAGAACGACACGGGACAATACATGCAAAAACATCGAACACCGTCAGTTACACGGGCACACTTACAAGCAAAAACACTGAACACCGTTTGCGAATTACACGGATCCCCCAGGATGCACTCCACTTTTTCTGTTTGTAATTTTTTCTTTTCACATACCCAATTAATACATTCGACCCATTGAACACCGTAAGTGAAATACACGGACACACTAACAGGATAGACTCCTCCCCCTTTAGGACTGTGTTTTTTTCCTTTTCCCGCTTGTATAGCGCTTTTTAGGTACGCTGTCTAGACCGCTTATATGAGTCTACGGTGACGCTTGTTCAACTTGTTTAGTTGGTAGACTGCTTATTTTGTTCTACCATTCACCTGTACTCTGCTCTTTTTCACCGTTTGTCCCTCTCTCAGTCGTGCATGCCGGCATTCAGGCCATTTTTTGTTTTAGGTTGTGTGGCACTCAAGTGTATCAGACCTGTTTTTTCGTGCATGTTTTCCTTTTGAGGATGGACTCTTGTCCCTACTTCTACTGTTAATACATGTATTAGGATAGTTATAGGTCTGTAATAACACTTTACTTTGTGCACACCACGACTGGGGAGAGCACACTCCTCTTGCCGGACAGAGCATTGGGCAAAGCTCACGTCACCTCCCACGTGGGGGTGTTGCGTGGCCGGCTCGCGGCTCCCGCTTTAGTGGTTTCAACTTCGTCTTCCAACCTCTTCACCCATCTTTTCACGTTTTGTTTTCTTTTTTGCAGGATTTGTACTCGTCGGCAAACACTGTGTACGCACTGTCTTCACACGCACACGCCACTGAACACCGTCGATTACACGGGTAAGTTTGAGGTTTTTGTACTCGCACACACCCACCAGCAACCACACACGCATACATTCTCACAAGTACCGCGGATAGCGAAGGGCTCCATTTGGGGGTCAAATATAATCTTACCGGTCAAAAATTTGCGAGGGAAACCGCTGAGGTAGCGTTCTTACGCGTGGTGCATAACCGCCTGCAGCAACTCCAAATCCCACCCGCCCACCTAGCCCCTTCTTTCTCACATTATCCAGCCCACCCGCCCCGCCCCCCACCGCAGCCCCAACCCGCCACCAGCAAATAACAACACATGCAAGACAGCACTACGCTCAAATGTTTTACCCATATTAAAAATCATGCAACACCTAGCTGGCAGCCCCGACGAGTCTACCGTCGTTCCCCCACTTAATAAACGACATCATCGCCCTTATAGAAAAAGTTTTAAATGATGTCTCCTAACATACTAGACAGAATTACACACGTTAATGTTAACGGTTTACGGACACGACTCAACGAGCTTCATCACCTCTTACAGAACCGCATACTCATATCGTTACAGGATACTAGACACACCACCTCCGCTTCCTTAAATAATCTATTCCCGAACCACATAATTTATGATATCCCAGCCGCCCGCAACTCTCCCGGTAATATCCTCCGCATTCACAACGATAACAGCCACACATTGGTTGACAAACAAAATCTTCAAGGTCAAACAATTATTCAGGTCTTAATTCATGACAGTAGGACACAGCCTGTTTAGATTACATGATTGTCACCTCGGAGCTGTCACAGTTATTTCGCACTAGTTACACAGACATAGATATCGGCTCCGACCACCTCCCGTTAATAGCTACGCTCAATACACGACGCAAAACAATAGAGCAATCACAGATATCTGATAAATGGCATATACCAGCACAATGCGACTACACTGCATATCAACATAGTCTACATACCGCCCTTCAACACTCCTCTCTTTGGCCGCCACAAGCTTCTAATACAATGACTGATATCGACCACAAGACAAATAAAATAGTAGAGATTATTAAGGACACAGCCCGAGACCACTTTCAAAGGCAACGAGCCGCGAACCCTGTCCGTCCTCGCCTTCCCGCTTCTTCTCATTCGCACACGCAGACATTTAAGAAAACAGCAAGCACTACATCCTACGGAAGACAATAGAAAGAACATCAACAAACTTTCGCGTGAAATACGCCGCAATATCAACACCGTCAAACAATCGATACATGACAAACAGATACAAACAATAGCAGCAGGACCCACGCATCCAGGCTTTTGGACACAGATCAATAGGCGATTCAAGCAGCACAATCACTACATGCAACCCATTGTAGATCCAGCCAATAACCATCAATTCATCACCAGACCAGCCGATATCACATCTGCATTTCAACAACACTTCAAACTTATCCTGACCAACCCCGACCACCCTCACCAGCAAGGGATCACACCCCTGCACCTACTAGCATCCCTCCTGCCAGAGCAAAGGCTTCAGCCCCTGCCCAGTAGAGGATCTAGGTGCCCACTCAATAATACCACCTATTAGCTTGCCCGATTTAGAATTAATATTAAAACACACAAAAAACAAAAAGTCACCTGGGCATGACAACAAACCATATTAACTTATCAAATACGGCCCCACCACACTGCACCAGATTTTAGTCACACTCTACAACGACTTTCTAAGACTACAATAAATCCCACCGACCCTTACGGAATCGATCCTAGTCGTCCTACCTAAGGCAGAGCGGGACACCTCTAGGGTAGAGAACTACCGACCAATCACGCTTACACCAGTCTTATTAAAACTCTTTGAACATCACATCAATCGTCACTTACTAAATTACATGGACAATCAAAACATACTAAAGAGCACACAACTCGCATTCAGGTCACATAAAAACACTACAGATCAAATCTTACCCATAACCGAACAAGCAACTCAAGGCTTCAACAGGGGACACACCACTGCAGTCATTTCCCTTGACTTGCATAAGGCCTTTGACACCATTCCCCAGGTAAGGCTGCTGGACTCGATCCAGACACTACTTGACTGCCGCCCTACCACTCTACTAATTAGGCAACTATTAAGCAATAGGCACACAATAGTTAAGTACAATAATAACACTAGTTACTATTTCATCCCAACTAGAGGCATCCCCCAAGATTCCCCACTCTCTCCAACTTTATTTAACTTGCATATGTCACAAGCTCCAGAACCCTACTTAGCTAGCACCCGTCAATATATCTACGCGGATGACATCACATTAACAAGCACCGCACCCAACCCTTCGGCCGCCTGGCAAAGCATAGGTACCCACATCCAATTACTCACCAGATTCCTCGCCCAGAATAAACTTCAGATACAACCAGAAAAGACACAGCTAGTTTACCTTTCACGAAATAACAATAAACAAATTTATCCAGACACATACATAGAAAATAAACAAATCTTTCACACCGCCACAATAAAGACACTCGGAGTCACGCTTGACAGAACACTACACTTCACAGCACACGCAAAACAGATCATATCTAAGGTCGATAGGAACATACAGACACTCCGACAACTCATGCAGCACAATCGAAACATTCCTAAGTACGTCGGGGTGTTACTTAGCAACATGCTCATCAGACCAGTTTTCACATACGCTACACCCATACTTATCAACTCACCAAAATCAACATGGCGACGAATCACACAAACCTACCATAAGGCTTTAAGGGCAGCTGTTAGAGCTCACAGACGTACACGCATTACAGACCTACACCTTAGAGCCAGGTGCACCCCTATTAATGACTTCTACACCACCCATAGCTGTCAAACTCTCCTCAGGTATGCTAGAATACAAAACAAGGACATGCTTAAATATCTTCAACCCTACGAAACAAATAGGCGCCTGGCCTATAAACCTACACCTCTGAGGTCTACATATGACAGACTTACATCTACAGACCAAGCGTTAATAAATAGTGTCATGACGGCCCTCCCCCTCACACCTCCACTGTCAACCCAATGAACACCGTGAGTGAATTATACGGATCACATATACATGCAAAAACAATTAACACCGTAGGAGAATAACACGGGTTTCGACCACATACAAAAACATTAAATCAGCTTCCTTTACTAAACATCAAGGCTAATTAAAGAAGTCGATACATGCAAGCCACTGAACACCGTCGGAGAACGACACGGGACAATACATGCAAAAACATCGAACACCGTCAGTTACACGGGCACACTTACAAGCAAAAACACTGAACACCGTTTGCGAATTACACGGATCCCCCAGGATGCACTCCACTTTTTCTGTTTGTAATTTTTTCTTTTCACATACCCAATTAATACATTCGACCCATTGAACACCGTAAGTGAAATACACGGACACACTAACAGGATAGACTCCTCCCCCTTTAGGACTGTGTTTTTTCCTTTTTCCGCTTGTATAGCGCTTTTTAGGTACGCTGTCTAGACCGCTTATATGAGTCTACGGTGACGCTTGTTCAACTTGTTTAGTTGGTAGACTGCTTATTTTGTTCTACCATTCACCTGTACTCTGCTCTTTTTCACCGTTTGTCCCTCTCTCAGTCGTGCATGCCGGCATTCAGGCCATTTTTTGTTTTAGGTTGTGTGGCACTCAAGTGTATCAGACCTGTTTTTTCGTGCATGTTTTCCTTTTGAGGATGGACTCTTGTCCCTACTTCTACTGTTAATACATGTATTAGGATAGTTATAGGTCTGTAATAACACTTTACTTTGTGCACACCACGACTGGGGAGAGCACACTCCTCTTGCCGGACAGAGCATTGGGCAAAGCTCACGTCACCTCCCACGTGGGGGTGTTGCGTGGCCGGCTCGCGGCTCCCGCTTTAGTGGTTTCAACTTCGTCTTCCAACCTCTTCACCCATCTTTTCACGTTTTGTTTTCTTTTTTGCAGGATTTGTACTCGTCGGCAAACACTGTGTACGCACTGTCTTCACACGCACACGCCACTGAACACCGTCGATTACACGGGTAAGTTTGAGGTTTTTGTACTCGCACACACCCACCAGCAACCACACACGCATACATTCTCACAAGTACCGCGGATAGCGAAGGGCTCCATTTGGGGGTCAAATATAATCTTACCGGTCAAAAATTTGCGAGGGAAACCGCTGAGGTAGCGTTCTTACGCGTGGTGCATAACCGCCTGCAGCAACTCCAAATCCCACCCGCCCACCTAGCCCCTTCTTTCTCACATTATCCAGCCCACCCGCCCCGCCCCCCACCGCAGCCCCAACCCGCCACCAGCAAATAACAACACATGCAAGACAGCACTACGCTCAAATGTTTTACCCATATTAAAAATCATGCAACACCTAGCTGGCAGCCCCGACGAGTCTACCGTCGTTCCCCCACTTAATAAACGACATCATCGCCCTTATAGAAAAAGTTTTAAATGATGTCTCCTAACATACTAGACAGAATTACACACGTTAATGTTAACGGTTTACGGACACGACTCAACGAGCTTCATCACCTCTTACAGAACCGCATACTCATATCGTTACAGGATACTAGACACACCACCTCCGCTTCCTTAAATAATCTATTCCCGAACCACATAATTTATGATATCCCAGCCGCCCGCAACTCTCCCGGTAATATCCTCCGCATTCACAACGATAACAGCCACACATTGGTTGACAAACAAAATCTTCAAGGTCAAACAATTATTCAGGTCTTAATTCATGACAGTAGGACACAGCCTGTTTAGATTACATGATTGTCACCTCGGAGCTGTCACAGTTATTTCGCACTAGTTACACAGACATAGATATCGGCTCCGACCACCTCCCGTTAATAGCTACGCTCAATACACGACGCAAAACAATAGAGCAATCACAGATATCTGATAAATGGCATATACCAGCACAATGCGACTACACTGCATATCAACATAGTCTACATACCGCCCTTCAACACTCCTCTCTTTGGCCGCCACAAGCTTCTAATACAATGACTGATATCGACCACAAGACAAATAAAATAGTAGAGATTATTAAGGACACAGCCCGAGACCACTTTCAAAGGCAACGAGCCGCGAACCCTGTCCGTCCTCGCCTTCCCGCTTCTTCTCATTCGCACACGCAGACATTTAAGAAAACAGCAAGCACTACATCCTACGGAAGACAATAGAAAGAACATCAACAAACTTTCGCGTGAAATACGCCGCAATATCAACACCGTCAAACAATCGATACATGACAAACAGATACAAACAATAGCAGCAGGACCCACGCATCCAGGCTTTTGGACACAGATCAATAGGCGATTCAAGCAGCACAATCACTACATGCAACCCATTGTAGATCCAGCCAATAACCATCAATTCATCACCAGACCAGCCGATATCACATCTGCATTTCAACAACACTTCAAACTTATCCTGACCAACCCCGACCACCCTCACCAGCAAGGGATCACACCCTGCACCTACTAGCATCCCTCCTGCCAGAGCAAAGGCTTCAGCCCCTGCCCCAGTAGAGGATCTAGGTGCCCACTCAATAATACCACCTATTAGCTTGCCCGATTTAGAATTAATATTAAAACACACAAAAAACAAAAAGTCACCTGGGCATGACAACAAACCATATTAACTTATCAAATACGGCCCCACCACACTGCACCAGATTTTAGTCACACTCTACAACGACTTTCTAAGACTACAATAAATCCCACCGACCCTTACGGAATCGATCCTAGTCGTCCTACCTAAGGCAGAGCGGGACACCTCTAGGGTAGAGAACTACCGACCAATCACGCTTACACCAGTCTTATTAAAACTCTTTGAACATCACATCAATCGTCACTTACTAAATTACATGGACAATCAAAACATACTAAAGAGCACACAACTCGCATTCAGGTCACATAAAAACACTACAGATCAAATCTTACCCATAACCGAACAAGCAACTCAAGGCTTCAACAGGGGACACACCACTGCAGTCATTTCCCTTGACTTGCATAAGGCCTTTGACACCATTCCCCAGGTAAGGCTGCTGGACTCGATCCAGACACTACTTGACTGCCGCCCTACCACTCTACTAATTAGGCAACTATTAAGCAATAGGCACACAATAGTTAAGTACAATAATAACACTAGTTACTATTTCATCCCAACTAGAGGCATCCCCCAAGATTCCTCACTCTCTCCAACTTTATTTAACTTGCATATGTCACAAGCTCCAGAACCCTACTTAGCTAGCACCCGTCAATATATCTACGCGGATGACATCACATTAACAAGCACCGCACCCAACCCTTCGGCCGCCTGGCAAAGCATAGGTACCCACATCCAATTACTCACCAGATTCCTCGCCCAGAATAAACTTCAGATACAACCAGAAAAGACACAGCTAGTTTACCTTTCACGAAATAACAATAAACAAATTTATCCAGACACATACATAGAAAATAAACAAATCTTTCACACCGCCACAATAAAGACACTCGGAGTCACGCTTGACAGAACACTACACTTCACAGCACACGCAAAACAGATCATATCTAAGGTCGATAGGAACATACAGACACTCCGACAACTCATGCAGCACAATCGAAACATTCCTAAGTACGTCGGGGTGTTACTTAGCAACATGCTCATCAGACCAGTTTTCACATACGCTACACCCATACTTATCAACTCACCAAAATCAACATGGCGACGAATCACACAAACCTACCATAAGGCTTTAAGGGCAGCTGTTAGAGCTCACAGACGTACACGCATTACAGACCTACACCTTAGAGCCAGGTGCACCCCTATTAATGACTTCTACACCACCCATAGCTGTCAAACTCTCCTCAGGTATGCTAGAATACAAAACAAGGACATGCTTAAATATCTTCAACCCTACGAAACAAATAGGCGCCTGGCCTATAAACCTACACCTCTGAGGTCTACATATGACAGACTTACATCTACAGACCAAGCGTTAATAAATAGTGTCATGACGGCCCTCCCCCTCACACCTCCACTGTCAACCCAATGAACACCGTGAGTGAATTATACGGATCACATATACATGCAAAAACAATTAACACCGTAGGAGAATAACACGGGTTTCGACCACATACAAAAACATTAAATCAGCTTCCTTTACTAAACATCAAGGCTAATTAAAGAAGTCGATACATGCAAGCCACTGAACACCGTCGGAGAACGACACGGGACAATACATGCAAAAACATCGAACACCGTCAGTTACACGGGCACACTTACAAGCAAAAACACTGAACACCGTTTGCGAATTACACGGATCCCCCAGGATGCACTCCACTTTTTCTGTTTGTAATTTTTTCTTTTCACATACCCAATTAATACATTCGACCCATTGAACACCGTAAGTGAAATACACGGACACACTAACAGGATAGACTCCTCCCCCTTTAGGACTGTGTTTTTTCCTTTTTCCGCTTGTATAGCGCTTTTTAGGTACGCTGTCTAGACCGCTTATATGAGTCTACGGTGACGCTTGTTCAACTTGTTTAGTTGGTAGACTGCTTATTTTGTTCTACCATTCACCTGTACTCTGCTCTTTTTCACCGTTTGTCCCTCTCTCAGTCGTGCATGCCGGCATTCAGGCCATTTTTTGTTTTAGGTTGTGTGGCACTCAAGTGTATCAGACCTGTTTTTTCGTGCATGTTTTCCTTTTGAGGATGGACTCTTGTCCCTACTTCTACTGTTAATACATGTATTAGGATAGTTATAGGTCTGTAATAACACTTTACTTTGTGCACACCACGACTGGGGAGAGCACACTCCTCTTGCCGGACAGAGCATTGGGCAAAGCTCACGTCACCTCCCACGTGGGGGTGTTGCGTGGCCGGCTCGCGGCTCCCGCTTTAGTGGTTTCAACTTCGTCTTCCAACCTCTTCACCCATCTTTTCACGTTTTGTTTTCTTTTTTGCAGGATTTGTACTCGTCGGCAAACACTGTGTACGCACTGTCTTCACACGCACACGCCACTGAACACCGTCGATTACACGGGTAAGTTTGAGGTTTTTGTACTCGCACACACCCACCAGCAACCACACACGCATACATTCTCACAAGTACCGCGGATAGCGAAGGGCTCCATTTGGGGGTCAAATATAATCTTACCGGTCAAAAATTTGCGAGGGAAACCGCTGAGGTAGCGTTCTTACGCGTGGTGCATAACCGCCTGCAGCAACTCCAAATCCCACCCGCCCACCTAGCCCCTTCTTTCTCACATTATCCAGCCCACCCGCCCCGCCCCCCACCGCAGCCCCAACCCGCCACCAGCAAATAACAACACATGCAAGACAGCACTACGCTCAAATGTTTTACCCATATTAAAAATCATGCAACACCTACCTGGCAGCCCCGACGAGTCTACCGTCGTTCCCCCACTTAATAAACGACATCATCGCCCTTATAGAAAAAGTTTTAAATGATGTCTCCTAACATACTAGACAGAATTACACACGTTAATGTTAACGGTTTACGGACACGACTCAACGAGCTTCATCACCTCTTACAGAACCGCATACTCATATCGTTACAGGATACTAGACACACCACCTCCGCTTCCTTAAATAATCTATTCCCGAACCACATAATTTATGATATCCCAGCCGCCCGCAACTCTCCCGGTAATATCCTCCGCATTCACAACGATAACAGCCACACATTGGTTGACAAACAAAATCTTCAAGGTCAAACAATTATTCAGGTCTTAATTCATGACAGTAGGACACAGCCTGTTTAGATTACATGATTGTCACCTCGGAGCTGTCACAGTTATTTCGCACTAGTTACACAGACATAGATATCGGCTCCGACCACCTCCCGTTAATAGCTACGCTCAATACACGACGCAAAACAATAGAGCAATCACAGATATCTGATAAATGGCATATACCAGCACAATGCGACTACACTGCATATCAACATAGTCTACATACCGCCCTTCAACACTCCTCTCTTTGGCCGCCACAAGCTTCTAATACAATGACTGATATCGACCACAAGACAAATAAATAGTAGAGATTATTAAGGACACAGCCCGAGACCACTTTCAAAGGCAACGAGCCGCGAACCCTGTCCGTCCTCGCCTTCCCGCTTCTTCTCATTCGCACACGCAGACATTTAAGAAAACAGCAAGCACTACATCCTACGGAAGACAATAGAAAGAACATCAACAAACTTTCGCGTGAAATACGCCGCAATATCAACACCGTCAAACAATCGATACATGACAAACAGATACAAACAATAGCAGCAGGACCCACGCATCCAGGCTTTTGGACACAGATCAATAGGCGATTCAAGCAGCACAATCACTACATGCAACCCATTGTAGATCCAGCCAATAACCATCAATTCATCACCAGACCAGCCGATATCACATCTGCATTTCAACAACACTTCAAACTTATCCTGACCAACCCCGACCACCCTCACCAGCAAGGGATCACACCCCTGCACCTACTAGCATCCCTCCTGCCAGAGCAAAGGCTTCAGCCCCTGCCCCAGTAGAGGATCTAGGTGCCCACTCAATAATACCACCTATTAGCTTGCCCGATTTAGAATTAATATTAAAACACACAAAAAACAAAAAGTCACCTGGGCATGACAACAAACCATATTAACTTATCAAATACGGCCCCACCACACTGCACCAGATTTTAGTCACACTCTACAACGACTTTCTAAGACTACAATAAATCCCACCGACCCTTACGGAATCGATCCTAGTCGTCCTACCTAAGGCAGAGCGGGACACCTCTAGGGTAGAGAACTACCGACCAATCACGCTTACACCAGTCTTATTAAAACTCTTTGAACATCACATCAATCGTCACTTACTAAATTACATGGACAATCAAAACATACTAAAGAGCACACAACTCGCATTCAGGTCACATAAAAACACTACAGATCAAATCTTACCCATAACCGAACAAGCAACTCAAGGCTTCAACAGGGGACACACCACTGCAGTCATTTCCCTTGACTTGCATAAGGCCTTTGACACCATTCCCCAGGTAAGGCTGCTGGACTCGATCCAGACACTACTTGACTGCCGCCCTACCACTCTACTAATTAGGCAACTATTAAGCAATAGGCACACAATAGTTAAGTACAATAATAACACTAGTTACTATTTCATCCCAACTAGAGGCATCCCCCAAGATTCCTCACTCTCTCCAACTTTATTTAACTTGCATATGTCACAAGCTCCAGAACCCTACTTAGCTAGCACCCGTCAATATATCTACGCGGATGACATCACATTAACAAGCACCGCACCCAACCCTTCGGCCGCCTGGCAAAGCATAGGTACCCACATCCAATTACTCACCAGATTCCTCGCCCAGAATAAACTTCAGATACAACCAGAAAAGACACAGCTAGTTTACCTTTCACGAAATAACAATAAACAAATTTATCCAGACACATACATAGAAAATAAACAAATCTTTCACACCGCCACAATAAAGACACTCGGAGTCACGCTTGACAGAACACTACACTTCACAGCACACGCAAAACAGATCATATCTAAGGTCGATAGGAACATACAGACACTCCGACAACTCATGCAGCACAATCGAAACATTCCTAAGTACGTCGGGGTGTTACTTAGCAACATGCTCATCAGACCAGTTTTCACATACGCTACACCCATACTTATCAACTCACCAAAATCAACATGGCGACGAATCACACAAACCTACCATAAGGCTTTAAGGGCAGCTGTTAGAGCTCACAGACGTACACGCATTACAGACCTACACCTTAGAGCCAGGTGCACCCCTATTAATGACTTCTACACCACCCATAGCTGTCAAACTCTCCTCAGGTATGCTAGAATACAAAACAAGGACATGCTTAAATATCTTCAACCCTACGAAACAAATAGGCGCCTGGCCTATAAACCTACACCTCTGAGGTCTACATATGACAGACTTACATCTACAGACCAAGCGTTAATAAATAGTGTCATGACGGCCCTCCCCCTCACACCTCCACTGTCAACCCAATGAACACCGTGAGTGAATTATACGGATCACATATACATGCAAAAACAATTAACACCGTAGGAGAATAACACGGGTTTCGACCACATACAAAAACATTAAATCAGCTTCCTTTACTAAACATCAAGGCTAATTAAAGAAGTCGATACATGCAAGCCACTGAACACCGTCGGAGAACGACACGGGACAATACATGCAAAAACATCGAACACCGTCAGTTACACGGGCACACTTACAAGCAAAAACACTGAACACCGTTTGCGAATTACACGGATCCCCCAGGATGCACTCCACTTTTTCTGTTTGTAATTTTTTCTTTTCACATACCCAATTAATACATTCGACCCATTGAACACCGTAAGTGAAATACACGGACACACTAACAGGATAGACTCCTCCCCCTTTAGGACTGTGTTTTTTCCTTTTTCCGCTTGTATAGCGCTTTTTAGGTACGCTGTCTAGACCGCTTATATGAGTCTACGGTGACGCTTGTTCAACTTGTTTAGTTGGTAGACTGCTTATTTTGTTCTACCATTCACCTGTACTCTGCTCTTTTTCACCGTTTGTCCCTCTCTCAGTCGTGCATGCCGGCATTCAGGCCATTTTTTGTTTTAGGTTGTGTGGCACTCAAGTGTATCAGACCTGTTTTTTCGTGCATGTTTTCCTTTTGAGGATGGACTCTTGTCCCTACTTCTACTGTTAATACATGTATTAGGATAGTTATAGGTCTGTAATAACACTTTACTTTGTGCACACCACGACTGGGGAGAGCACACTCCTCTTGCCGGACAGAGCATTGGGCAAAGCTCACGTCACCTCCCACGTGGGGGTGTTGCGTGGCCGGCTCGCGGCTCCCGCTTTAGTGGTTTCAACTTCGTCTTCCAACCTCTTCACCCATCTTTTCACGTTTTGTTTTCTTTTTTGCAGGATTTGTACTCGTCGGCAAACACTGTGTACGCACTGTCTTCACACGCACACGCCACTGAACACCGTCGATTACACGGGTAAGTTTGAGGTTTTTGTACTCGCACACACCCACCAGCAACCACACACGCATACATTCTCACAAGTACCGCGGATAGCGAAGGGCTCCATTTGGGGGTCAAATATAATCTTACCGGTCAAAAATTTGCGAGGGAAACCGCTGAGGTAGCGTTCTTACGCGTGGTGCATAACCGCCTGCAGCAACTCCAAATCCCACCCGCCCACCTAGCCCCTTCTTTCTCACATTATCCAGCCCACCCGCCCCGCCCCCCACCGCAGCCCCAACCCGCCACCAGCAAATAACAACACATGCAAGACAGCACTACGCTCAAATGTTTTACCCATATTAAAAATCATGCAACACCTACCTGGCAGCCCCGACGAGTCTACCGTCGTTCCCCCACTTAATAAACGACATCATCGCCCTTATAGAAAAAGTTTTAAATGATGTCTCCTAACATACTAGACAGAATTACACACGTTAATGTTAACGGTTTACGGACACGACTCAACGAGCTTCATCACCTCTTACAGAACCGCATACTCATATCGTTACAGGATACTAGACACACCACCTCCGCTTCCTTAAATAATCTATTCCCGAACCACATAATTTATGATATCCCAGCCGCCCGCAACTCTCCCGGTAATATCCTCCGCATTCACAACGATAACAGCCACACATTGGTTGACAAACAAAATCTTCAAGGTCAAACAATTATTCAGGTCTTAATTCATGACAGTAGGACACAGCCTGTTTAGATTACATGATTGTCACCTCGGAGCTGTCACAGTTATTTCGCACTAGTTACACAGACATAGATATCGGCTCCGACCACCTCCCGTTAATAGCTACGCTCAATACACGACGCAAAACAATAGAGCAATCACAGATATCTGATAAATGGCATATACCAGCACAATGCGACTACACTGCATATCAACATAGTCTACATACCGCCCTTCAACACTCCTCTCTTTGGCCGCCACAAGCTTCTAATACAATGACTGATATCGACCACAAGACAAATAAAATAGTAGAGATTATTAAGGACACAGCCCGAGACCACTTTCAAAGGCAACGAGCCGCGAACCCTGTCTGTCCTCGCCTTCCCGCTTCTTCTCATTCGCACACGCAGACATTTAAGAAAACAGCAAGCACTACATCCTACGGAAGACAATAGAAAGAACATCAACAAACTTTCGCGTGAAATACGCCGCAATATCAACACCGTCAAACAATCGATACATGACAAACAGATACAAACAATAGCAGCAGGACCCACGCATCCAGGCTTTTGGACACAGATCAATAGGCGATTCAAGCAGCACAATCACTACATGCAACCCATTGTAGATCCAGCCAATAACCATCAATTCATCACCAGACCAGCCGATATCACATCTGCATTTCAACAACACTTCAAACTTATCCTGACCAACCCCGACCACCCTCACCAGCAAGGGATCACACCCCTGCACCTACTAGCATCCCTCCTGCCAGAGCAAAGGCTTCAGCCCCTGCCCCAGTAGAGGATCTAGGTGCCCACTCAATAATACCACCTATTAGCTTGCCCGATTTAGAATTAATATTAAAACACACAAAAAACAAAAAGTCACCTGGGCATGACAACAAACCATATTAACTTATCAAATACGGCCCCACCACACTGCACCAGATTTTAGTCACACTCTACAACGACTTTCTAAGACTACAATAAATCCCACCGACCCTTACGGAATCGATCCTAGTCGTCCTACCTAAGGCAGAGCGGGACACCTCTAGGGTAGAGAACTACCGACCAATCACGCTTACACCAGTCTTATTAAAACTCTTTGAACATCACATCAATCGTCACTTACTAAATTACATGGACAATCAAAACATACTAAAGAGCACACAACTCGCATTCAGGTCACATAAAAACACTACAGATCAAATCTTACCCATAACCGAACAAGCAACTCAAGGCTTCAACAGGGGACACACCACTGCAGTCATTTCCCTTGACTTGCATAAGGCCTTTGACACCATTCCCCAGGTAAGGCTGCTGGACTCGATCCAGACACTACTTGACTGCCGCCCTACCACTCTACTAATTAGGCAACTATTAAGCAATAGGCACACAATAGTTAAGTACAATAATAACACTAGTTACTATTTCATCCCAACTAGAGGCATCCCCCCAAGATTCCCCACTCTCTCCAACTTTATTTAACTTGCATATGTCACAAGCTCCAGAACCCTACTTAGCTAGCACCCGTCAATATATCTACGCGGATGACATCACATTAACAAGCACCGCACCCAACCCTTCGGCCGCCTGGCAAAGCATAGGTACCCACATCCAATTACTCACCAGATTCCTCGCCCAGAATAAACTTCAGATACAACCAAAAAGACACAGCTAGTTTACCTTTCACGAAATAACAATAAACAAATTTATCCAGACACATACATAGAAAATAAACAAATCTTTCACACCGCCACAATAAAGACACTCGGAGTCACGCTTGACAGAACACTACACTTCACAGCACACGCAAAACAGATCATATCTAAGTTCGATAGGAACATACAGACACTCCGACAACTCATGCAGCACAATCGAAACATTCCTAAGTACGTCGGGGTGTTACTTAGCAACATGCTCATCAGACCAGTTTTCACATACGCTACACCCATACTTATCAACTCACCAAAATCAACATGGCGACGAATCACACAAACCTACCATAAGGCTTTAAGGGCAGCTGTTAGAGCTCATTGACGTACACGCATTACAGACCTACACCTTAGAGCCAGGTGCACCCCTATTAATGACTTCTACACCACCCATAGCTGTCAAACTCTCCTCAGGTATGCTAGAATACAAAACAAGGACATGCTTAAATATCTTCAACCCTACGAAACAAATAGGCGCCTGGCCTATAAACCTACACCTCTGAGGTCTACATATGACAGACTTACATCTACAGACCAAGCGTTAATAAATAGTGTCATGACGGCCCTCCCCCTCACACCTCCACTGTCAACCCAATGAACACCGTGAGTGAATTATACGGATCACATATACATGCAAAAACAATTAACACCGTAGGAGAATAACACGGGTTTCGACCACATACAAAAACATTAAATCAGCTTCCTTTACTAAACATCAAGGCTAATTAAAGAAGTCGATACATGCAAGCCACTGAACACCGTCGGAGAACGACACGGGACAATACATGCAAAAACATCGAACACCGTCAGTTACACGGGCACACTTACAAGCAAAAACACTGAACACCGTTTGCGAATTACACGGATCCCCCAGGATGCACTCCACTTTTTCTGTTTGTAATTTTTTCTTTTCACATACCCAATTAATACATTCGACCCATTGAACACCGTAAGTGAAATACACGGACACACTAACAGGATAGACTCCTCCCCCTTTAGGACTGTGTTTTTTCCTTTTTCCGCTTGTATAGCGCTTTTTAGGTACGCTGTCTAGACCGCTTATATGAGTCTACGGTGACGCTTGTTCAACTTGTTTAGTTGGTAGACTGCTTATTTTGTTCTACCATTCACCTGTACTCTGCTCTTTTTCACCGTTTGTCCCTCTCTCAGTCGTGCATGCCGGCATTCAGGCCATTTTTTGTTTTAGGTTGTGTGGCACTCAAGTGTATCAGACCTGTTTTTTCGTGCATGTTTTCCTTTTGAGGATGGACTCTTGTCCCTACTTCTACTGTTAATACATGTATTAGGATAGTTATAGGTCTGTAATAACACTTTACTTTGTGCACACCACGACTGGGGAGAGCACACTCCTCTTGCCGGACAGAGCATTGGGCAAAGCTCACGTCACCTCCCACGTGGGGGTGTTGCGTGGCCGGCTCGCGGCTCCCGCTTTAGTGGTTTCAACTTCGTCTTCCAACCTCTTCACCCATCTTTTCACGTTTTGTTTTCTTTTTTGCAGGATTTGTACTCGTCGGCAAACACTGTGTACGCACTGTCTTCACACGCACACGCCACTGAACACCGTCGATTACACGGGTAAGTTTGAGGTTTTTTTACTCGCACACACCCACCAGCAACCACACACGCATACATTCTCACAAGTACCGCGGATAGCGAAGGGCTCCATTTGGGGGTCAAATATAATCTTACCGGTCAAAAATTTGCGAGGGAAACCGCTGAGGTAGCGTTCTTACGCGTGGTGCATAACCGCCTGCAGCAACTCCAAATCCCACCCGCCCACCTAGCCCCTTCTTTCTCACATTATCCAGCCCACCCGCCCCGCCCCCCACCGCAGCCCCAACCCGCCACCAGCAAATAACAACACATGCAAGACAGCACTACGCTCAAATGTTTTACCCATATTAAAAATCATGCAACACCTACCTGGCAGCCCCGACGAGTCTACCGTCGTTCCCCCACTTAATAAACGACATCATCGCCCTTATAGAAAAAGTTTTAAATGATGTCTCCTAACATACTAGACAGAATTACACACGTTAATGTTAACGGTTTACGGACACGACTCAACGAGCTTCATCACCTCTTACAGAACCGCATACTCATATCGTTACAGGATACTAGACACACCACCTCCGCTTCCTTAAATAATCTATTCCCGAACCACATAATTTATGATATCCCAGCCGCCCGCAACTCTCCCGGTAATATCCTCCGCATTCACAACGATAACAGCCACACATTGGTTGACAAACAAAATCTTCAAGGTCAAACAATTATTCAGGTCTTAATTCATGACAGTAGGACACAGCCTGTTTAGATTACATGATTGTCACCTCGGAGCTGTCACAGTTATTTCGCACTAGTTACACAGACATAGATATCGGCTCCGACCACCTCCCGTTAATAGCTACGCTCAATACACGACGCAAAACAATGGAGCAATCACAGATATCTGATAAATGGCATATACCAGCACAATGCGACTACACTGCATATCAACATAGTCTACATACCGCCCTTCAACACTCCTCTCTTTGGCCGCCACAAGCTTCTAATACAATGACTGATATCGACCACAAGACAAATAAAATAGTAGAGATTATTAAGGACACAGCCCGAGACCACTTTCAAAGGCAACGAGCCGCGAACCCTGTCCGTCCTCGCCTTCCCGCTTCTTCTCATTCGCACACGCAGACATTTAAGAAAACAGCAAGCACTACATCCTACGGAAGACAATAGAAAGAACATCAACAAACTTTCGCGTGAAATACGCCGCAATATCAACACCGTCAAACAATCGATACATGACAAACAGATACAAACAATAGCAGCAGGACCCACGCATCCAGGCTTTTGGACACAGATCAATAGGCGATTCAAGCAGCACAATCACTAAATGCAACCCATTGTAGATCCAGCCAATAACCATCAATTCATCACCAGACCAGCCGATATCACATCTGCATTTCAACAACACTTCAAACTTATCCTGACCAACCCCGACCACCCTCACCAGCAAGGGATCACACCCCTGCACCTACTAGCATCCCTCCTGGCAGAGCAAAGGCTTCAGCCCCTGCCCCAGTAGAGGATCTAGGTGCCCACTCAATAATACCACCTATTAGCTTGCCCGATTTAGAATTAATATTAAAACACACAAAAAACAAAAAGTCACCTGGGCATGACAACAAACCATATTAACTTATCAAATACGGCCCCACCACACTGCACCAGATTTTAGTCACACTCTACAACGACTTTCTAAGACTACAATAAATCCCACCGACCCTTACGGAATCGATCCTAGTCGTCCTACCTAAGGCAGAGCGGACACCTCTAGGGTAGAGAACTACCGACCAATCACGCTTACACCAGTCTTATTAAAACTCTTTGAACATCACATCAATCGTCACTTACTAAATTACATGGACAATCAAAACATACTAAAGAGCACACAACTCGCATTCAGGTCACATAAAAACACTACAGATCAAATCTTACCCATAACCGAACAAGCAACTCAAGCTTCAACAGGGGACACACCACTGCAGTCATTTCCCTTGACTTGCATAAGGCCTTTGACACCATTCCCCAGGTAAGGCTGCTGGACTCGATCCAGACACTACTTGACTGCCGCCCTACCACTCTACTAATTAGGCAACTATTAAGCAATAGGCACACAATAGTTAAGTACAATAATAACACTAGTTACTATTTCATCCCAACTAGAGGCATCCCCCAAGATTCCTCACTCTCTCCAACTTTATTTAACTTGCATATGTCACAAGCTCCAGAACCCTACTTAGCTAGCACCCGTCAATATATCTACGCGGATGACATCACATTAACAAGCACCGCACCCAACCCTTCGGCCGCCTGGCAAAGCATAGGTACCCACATCCAATTACTCACCAGATTCCTCGCCCAGAATAAACTTCAGATACAACCAGAAAAGACACAGCTAGTTTACCTTTCACGAAATAACAATAAACAAATTTATCCAGACACATACATAGAAAATAAACAAATCTTTCACACCGCCACAATAAAGACACTCGGAGTCACGCTTGACAGAACACTACACTTCACAGCACACGCAAAACAGATCATATCTAAGGTCGATAGGAACATACAGACACTCCGACAACTCATGCAGCACAATCGAAACATTCCTAAGTACGTCGGGGTGTTACTTAGCAACATGCTCATCAGACCAGTTTTCACATACGCTACACCCATACTTATCAACTCACCAAAATCAACATGGCGACGAATCACACAAACCTACCATAAGGCTTTAAGGGCAGCTGTTAGAGCTCACAGACGTACACGCATTACAGACCTACACCTTAGAGCCAGGTGCACCCCTATTAATGACTTCTACACCACCCATAGCTGTCAAACTCTCCTCAGGTATGCTAGAATACAAAACAAGGACATGCTTAAATATCTTCAACCCTACGAAACAAATAGGCGCCTGGCCTATAAACCTACACCTCTGAGGTCTACATATGACAGACTTACATCTACAGACCAAGCGTTAATAAATAGTGTCATGACGGCCCTCCCCCTCACACCTCCACTGTCAACCCAATGAACACCGTGAGTGAATTATACGGATCACATATACATGCAAAAACAATTAACACCGTAGGAGAATAACACGGGTTTCGACCACATACAAAAACATTAAATCAGCTTCCTTTACTAAACATCAAGGCTAATTAAAGAAGTCGATACATGCAAGCCACTGAACACCGTCGGAGAACGACACGGGACAATACATGCAAAAACATTGAACACCGTCAGTTACACGGGCACACTTACAAGCAAAAACACTGAACACCGTTTGCGAATTACACGGATCCCCCAGGATGCACTCCACTTTTTCTGTTTGTAATTTTTTCTTTTCACATACCCAATTAATACATTCGACCCATTGAACACCGTAAGTGAAATACACGGACACACTAACAGGATAGACTCCTCCCCCTTTAGGACTGTGTTTTTTCCTTTTTCCGCTTGTATAGCGCTTTTTAGGTACGCTTTCTAGACCGCTTATATGAGTCTACGGTGACGCTTGTTCAACTTGTTTAGTTGGTAGACTGCTTATTTTGTTCTACCATTCACCTGTACTCTGACCTTTTTCACCGTTTGTCCCTCTCTCAGTCGTGCATGCCGGCATTCAGGCCATTTTTTGTTTTAGGTTGTGTGGCACTCAAGTGTATCAGACCTGTTTTTTCGTGCATGTTTTCCTTTTGAGGATGGACTCTTGTCCCTACTTCTACTGTTAATACATGTATTAGGATAGTTATAGGTCTGTAATAACACTTTACTTTGTGCACACCACGACTGGGGAGAGCACACTCCTCTTGCCGGACAGAGCATTGGGCAAAGCTCACGTCACCTCCCACGTGGGGGTGTTGCGTGGCCGGCTCGCGGCTCCCGCTTTAGTGGTTTCAACTTCGTCTTCCAACCTCTTCACCCATCTTTTCACGTTTTGTTTTCTTTTTTGCAGGATTTGTACTCGTCGGCAAACACTGTGTACGCACTGTCTTCACACGCACACGCCACTGAACACCGTCGATTACACGGGTAAGTTTGAGGTTTTTGTACTCGCACACACCCACCAGCAACCACACACGCATACATTCTCACAAGTACCGCGGATAGCGAAGGGCTCCATTTGGGGGTCAAATATAATCTTACCGGTCAAAAATTTGCGAGGGAAACCGCTGAGGTAGCGTTCTTACGCGTGGTGCATAACCGCCTGCAGCAACTCCAAATCCCACCCGCCCACCTAGCCCCTTCTTTCTCACATTATCCAGCCCACCCGCCCCGCCCCCCACCGCAGCCCCAACCCGCCACCAGCAAATAACAACACATGCAAGACAGCACTACGCTCAAATGTTTTACCCATATTAAAAATCATGCAACACCTACCTGGCAGCCCCGACGAGTCTACCGTCGTTCCCCCACTTAATAAACGACATCATCGCCCTTATAGAAAAAGTTTTAAATGATGTCTCCTAACATACTAGACAGAATTACACACGTTAATGTTAACGGTTTACGGACACGACTCAACGAGCTTCATCACCTCTTACAGAACCGCATACTCATATCGTTACAGGATACTAGACACACCACCTCCGCTTCCTTAAATAATCTATTCCCGAACCACATAATTTATGATATCCCAGCCGCCCGCAACTCTCCCGGTAATATCCTCCGCATTCACAACGATAACAGCCACACATTGGTTGACAAACAAAATCTTCAAGGTCAAACAATTATTCAGGTCTTAATTCATGACAGTAGGACACAGCCTGTTTAGATTACATGATTGTCACCTCGGAGCTGTCACAGTTATTTCGCACTAGTTACACAGACATAGATATCGGCTCCGACCACCTCCCGTTAATAGCTACGCTCAATACACGACGCAAAACAATAGAGCAATCACAGATATCTGATAAATGGCATATACCAGCACAATGCGACTACACTGCATATCAACATAGTCTACATACCGCCCTTCAACACTCCTCTCTTTGGCCGCCACAAGCTTCTAATACAATGACTGATATCGACCACAAGACAAATAAAATAGTAGAGATTATTAAGGACACAGCCCGAGACCACTTTCGAAGGCAACGAGCCGCGAACCCTGTCCGTCCTCGCCTTCCCGCTTCTTCTCATTCGCACACGCAGACATTTAAGAAAACAGCAAGCACTACATCCTACGGAAGACAATAGAAAGAACATCAACAAACTTTCGCGTGAAATACGCCGCAATATCAACACCGTCAAACAATCGATACATGACAAACAGATACAAACAATAGCAGCAGGACCCACGCATCCAGGCTTTTGGACACAGATCAATAGGCGATTCAAGCAGCACAATCACTAAATGCAACCCATTGTAGATCCAGCCAATAACCATCAATTCATCACCAGACCAGCCGATATCACATCTGCATTTCAACAACACTTCAAACTTATCCTGACCAACCCCGACCACCCTCACCAGCAAGGGATCACACCCCTGCACCTACTAGCATCCCTCCTGGCAGAGCAAAGGCTTCAGCCCCTGCCCCAGTAGAGGATCTAGGTGCCCACTCAATAATACCACCTATTAGCTTGCCCGATTTAGAATTAATATTAAAACACACAAAAAACAAAAAGTCACCTGGGCATGACAACAAACCATATTAACTTATCAAATACGGCCCCACCACACTGCACCAGATTTTAGTCACACTCTACAACGACTTTCTAAGACTACAATAAATCCCACCGACCCTTACGGAATCGATCCTAGTCGTCCTACCTAAGGCAGAGCGGGACACCTCTAGGGTAGAGAACTACCGACCAATCACGCTTACACCAGTCTTATTAAAACTCTTTGAACATCACATCAATCGTCACTTACTAAATTACATGGACAATCAAAACATACTAAAGAGCACACAACTCGCATTCAGGTCACATAAAAACACTACAGATCAAATCTTACCCATAACCGAACAAGCAACTCAAGGCTTCAACAGGGGACACACCACTGCAGTCATTTCCCTTGACTTGCATAAGGCCTTTGACACCATTCCCCAGGTAAGGCTGCTGGACTCGATCCAGACACTACTTGACTGCCGCCCTACCACTCTACTAATTAGGCAACTATTAAGCAATAGGCACACAATAGTTAAGTACAATAATAACACTAGTTACTATTTCATCCCAACTAGAGGCATCCCCCAAGATTCCTCACTCTCTCCAACTTTATTTAACTTGCATATGTCACAAGCTCCAGAACCCTACTTAGCTAGCACCCGTCAATATATCTACGCGGATGACATCACATTAACAAGCACCGCACCCAACCCTTCGGCCGCCTGGCAAAGCATAGGTACCCACATCCAATTACTCACCAGATTCCTCGCCCAGAATAAACTTCAGATACAACCAGAAAAGACACAGCTAGTTTACCTTTCACGAAATAACAATAAACAAATTTATCCAGACACATACATAGAAAATAAACAAATCTTTCACACCGCCACAATAAAGACACTCGGAGTCACGCTTGACAGAACACTACACTTCACAGCACACGCAAAACAGATCATATCTAAGGTCGATAGGAACATACAGACACTCCGACAACTCATGCAGCACAATCGAAACATTCCTAAGTACGTCGGGGTGTTACTTAGCAACATGCTCATCAGACCAGTTTTCACATACGCTACACCCATACTTATCAACTCACCAAAATCAACATGGCGACGAATCACACAAACCTACCATAAGGCTTTAAGGGCAGCTGTTAGAGCTCACAGACGTACACGCATTACAGACCTACACCTTAGAGCCAGGTGCACCCCTATTAATGACTTCTACACCACCCATAGCTGTCAAACTCTCCTCAGGTATGCTAGAATACAAAACAAGGACATGCTTAAATATCTTCAACCCTACGAAACAAATAGGCGCCTGGCCTATAAACCTACACCTCTGAGGTCTACATATGACAGACTTACATCTACAGACCAAGCGTTAATAAATAGTGTCATGACGGCCCTCCCCCTCACACCTCCACTGTCAACCCAATGAACACCGTGAGTGAATTATACGGATCACATATACATGCAAAAACAATTAACACCGTAGGAGAATAACACGGGTTTCGACCACATACAAAAACATTAAATCAGCTTCCTTTACTAAACATCAAGGCTAATTAAAGAAGTCGATACATGCAAGCCACTGAACACCGTCGGAGAACGACACGGGACAATACATGCAAAAACATTGAACACCGTCAGTTACACGGGCACACTTACAAGCAAAAACACTGAACACCGTTTGCGAATTACACGGATCCCCCAGGATGCACTCCACTTTTTCTGTTTGTAATTTTTTCTTTTCACATACCCAATTAATACATTCGACCCATTGAACACCGTAAGTGAAATACACGGACACACTAACAGGATAGACTCCTCCCCCTTTAGGACTGTGTTTTTTCCTTTTTCCGCTTGTATAGCGCTTTTTAGGTACGCTTTCTAGACCGCTTATATGAGTCTACGGTGACGCTTGTTCAACTTGTTTAGTTGGTAGACTGCTTATTTTGTTCTACCATTCACCTGTACTCTGACCTTTTTCACCGTTTGTCCCTCTCTCAGTCGTGCATGCCGGCATTCAGGCCATTTTTTGTTTTAGGTTGTGTGGCACTCAAGTGTATCAGACCTGTTTTTTCGTGCATGTTTTCCTTTTGAGGATGGACTCTTGTCCCTACTTCTACTGTTAATACATGTATTAGGATAGTTATAGGTCTGTAATAACACTTTACTTTGTGCACACCACGACTGGGGAGAGCACACTCCTCTTGCCGGACAGAGCATTGGGCAAAGCTCACGTCACCTCCCACGTGGGGGTGTTGCGTGGCCGGCTCGCGGCTCCCGCTTTAGTGGTTTCAACTTCGTCTTCCAACCTCTTCACCCATCTTTTCACGTTTTGTTTTCTTTTTTGCAGGATTTGTACTCGTCGGCAAACACTGTGTACGCACTGTCTTCACACGCACACGCCACTGAACACCGTCGATTACACGGGTAAGTTTGAGGTTTTTGTACTCGCACACACCCACCAGCAACCACACACGCATACATTCTCACAAGTACCGCGGATAGCGAAGGGCTCCATTTGGGGGTCAAATATAATCTTACCGGTCAAAAATTTGCGAGGGAAACCGCTGAGGTAGCGTTCTTACGCGTGGTGCATAACCGCCTGCAGCAACTCCAAATCCCACCCGCCCACCTAGCCCCTTCTTTCTCACATTATCCAGCCCACCCGCCCCGCCCCCCACCGCAGCCCCAACCCGCCACCAGCAAATAACAACACATGCAAGACAGCACTACGCTCAAATGTTTTACCCATATTAAAAATCATGCAACACCTAGCTGGCAGCCCCGACGAGTCTACCGTCGTTCCCCCACTTAATAAACGACATCATCGCCCTTATAGAAAAAGTTTTAAATGATGTCTCCTAACATACTAGACAGAATTACACACGTTAATGTTAACGGTTTACGGACACGACTCAACGAGCTTCATCACCTCTTACAGAACCGCATACTCATATCGTTACAGGATACTAGACACACCACCTCCGCTTCCTTAAATAATCTATTCCCGAACCACATAATTTATGATATCCCAGCCGCCCGCAACTCTCCCGGTAATATCCTCCGCATTCACAACGATAACAGCCACACATTGGTTGACAAACAAAATC
Organism: Prostheceraeus crozeri; assembly: GCA_907163375.1. Lineage (NCBI taxonomy): Eukaryota > Metazoa > Platyhelminthes > Polycladida > Euryleptidae > Prostheceraeus > Prostheceraeus crozeri. The sequence continues at coordinate 303,418 of CAJQUW010013155.1, forward strand.
TTCAAGGTCAAACAATTATTCAGGTCTTAATTCATGACAGTAGGACACAGCCTGTTTAGATTACATGATTGTCACCTCGGAGCTGTCACAGTTATTTCGCACTAGTTACACAGACATAGATATCGGCTCCGACCACCTCCCGTTAATAGCTACGCTCAATACACGACGCAAAACAATAGAGCAATCACAGATATCTGATAAATGGCATATACCAGCACAATGCGACTACACTGCATATCAACATAGTCTACATACCGCCCTTCAACACTCCTCTCTTTGGCCGCCACAAGCTTCTAATACAATGACTGATATCGACCACAAGACAAATAAAATAGTAGAGATTATTAAGGACACAGCCCGAGACCACTTTCGAAGGCAACGAGCCGCGAACCCTGTCCGTCCTCGCCTTCCCGCTTCTTCTCATTCGCACACGCAGACATTTAAGAAAACAGCAAGCACTACATCCTACGGAAGACAATAGAAAGAACATCAACAAACTTTCGCGTGAAATACGCCGCAATATCAACACCGTCAAACAATCGATACATGACAAACAGATACAAACAATAGCAGCAGGACCCACGCATCCAGGCTTTTGGACACAGATCAATAGGCGATTCAAGCAGCACAATCACTACATGCAACCCATTGTAGATCCAGCCAATAACCATCAATTCATCACCAGACCAGCCGATATCACATCTGCATTTCAACAACACTTCAAACTTATCCTGACCAACCCCGACCACCCTCACCAGCAAGGGATCACACCCCTGCACCTACTAGCATCCCTCCTGCCAGAGCAAAGGCTTCAGCCCCTGCCCCAGTAGAGGATCTAGGTGCCCACTCAATAATACCACCTATTAGCTTGCCCGATTTAGAATTAATATTAAAACACACAAAAAACAAAAAGTCACCTGGGCATGACAACAAACCATATTAACTTATCAAATACGGCCCCACCACACTGCACCAGATTTTAGTCACACTCTACAACGACTTTCTAAGACTACAATAAATCCCACCGACCCTTACGGAATCGATCCTAGTCGTCCTACCTAAGGCAGAGCGGGACACCTCTAGGGTAGAGAACTACCGACCAATCACGCTTACACCAGTCTTATTAAAACTCTTTGAACATCACATCAATCGTCACTTACTAAATTACATGGACAATCAAAACATACTAAAGAGCACACAACTCGCATTCAGGTCACATAAAAACACTACAGATCAAATCTTACCCATAACCGAACAAGCAACTCAAGGCTTCAACAGGGGACACACCACTGCAGTCATTTCCCTTGACTTGCATAAGGCCTTTGACACCATTCCCCAGGTAAGGCTGCTGGACTCGATCCAGACACTACTTGACTGCCGCCCTACCACTCTACTAATTAGGCAACTATTAAGCAATAGGCACACAATAGTTAAGTACAATAATAACACTAGTTACTATTTCATCCCAACTAGAGGCATCCCCCAAGATTCCTCACTCTCTCCAACTTTATTTAACTTGCATATGTCACAAGCTCCAGAACCCTACTTAGCTAGCACCCGTCAATATATCTACGCGGATGACATCACATTAACAAGCACCGCACCCAACCCTTCGGCCGCCTGGCAAAGCATAGGTACCCACATCCAATTACTCACCAGATTCCTCGCCCAGAATAAACTTCAGATACAACCAGAAAAGACACAGCTAGTTTACCTTTCACGAAATAACAATAAACAAATTTATCCAGACACATACATAGAAAATAAACAAATCTTTCACACCGCCACAATAAAGACACTCGGAGTCACGCTTGACAGAACACTACACTTCACAGCACACGCAAAACAGATCATATCTAAGGTCGATAGGAACATACAGACACTCCGACAACTCATGCAGCACAATCGAAACATTCCTAAGTACGTCGGGGTGTTACTTAGCAACATGCTCATCAGACCAGTTTTCACATACGCTACACCCATACTTATCAACTCACCAAAATCAACATGGCGACGAATCACACAAACCTACCATAAGGCTTTAAGGGCAGCTGTTAGAGCTCACAGACGTACACGCATTACAGACCTACACCTTAGAGCCAGGTGCACCCCTATTAATGACTTCTACACCACCCATAGCTGTCAAACTCTCCTCAGGTATGCTAGAATACAAAACAAGGACATGCTTAAATATCTTCAACCCTACGAAACAAATAGGCGCCTGGCCTATAAACCTACACCTCTGAGGTCTACATATGACAGACTTACATCTACAGACCAAGCGTTAATAAATAGTGTCATGACGGCCCTCCCCCTCACACCTCCACTGTCAACCCAATGAACACCGTGAGTGAATTATACGGATCACATATACATGCAAAAACAATTAACACCGTAGGAGAATAACACGGGTTTCGACCACATACAAAAACATTAAATCAGCTTCCTTTACTAAACATCAAGGCTAATTAAAGAAGTCGATACATGCAAGCCACTGAACACCGTCGGAGAACGACACGGGACAATACATGCAAAAACATCGAACACCGTCAGTTACACGGGCACACTTACAAGCAAAAACACTGAACACCGTTTGCGAATTACACGGATCCCCCAGGATGCACTCCACTTTTTCTGTTTGTAATTTTTTCTTTTCACATACCCAATTAATACATTCGACCCATTGAACACCGTAAGTGAAATACACGGACACACTAACAGGATAGACTCCTCCCCCTTTAGGACTGTGTTTTTTCCTTTTTCCGCTTGTATAGCGCTTTTTAGGTACGCTGTCTAGACCGCTTATATGAGTCTACGGTGACGCTTGTTCAACTTGTTTAGTTGGTAGACTGCTTATTTTGTTCTACCATTCACCTGTACTCTGCTCTTTTTCACCGTTTGTCCCTCTCTCAGTCGTGCATGCCGGCATTCAGGCCATTTTTTGTTTTAGGTTGTGTGGCACTCAAGTGTATCAGACCTGTTTTTTCGTGCATGTTTTCCTTTTGAGGATGGACTCTTGTCCCTACTTCTACTGTTAATACATGTATTAGGATAGTTATAGGTCTGTAATAACACTTTACTTTGTGCACACCACGACTGGGGAGAGCACACTCCTCTTGCCGGACAGAGCATTGGGCAAAGCTCACGTCACCTCCCACGTGGGGGTGTTGCGTGGCCGGCTCGCGGCTCCCGCTTTAGTGGTTTCAACTTCGTCTTCCAACCTCTTCACCCATCTTTTCACGTTTTGTTTTCTTTTTTGCAGGATTTGTACTCGTCGGCAAACACTGTGTACGCACTGTCTTCACACGCACACGCCACTGAACACCGTCGATTACACGGGTAAGTTTGAGGTTTTTGTACTCGCACACACCCACCAGCAACCACACACGCATACATTCTCACAAGTACCGCGGATAGCGAAGGGCTCCATTTGGGGGTCAAATATAATCTTACCGGTCAAAAATTTGCGAGGGAAACCGCTGAGGTAGCGTTCTTACGCGTGGTGCATAACCGCCTGCAGCAACTCCAAATCCCACCCGCCCACCTAGCCCCTTCTTTCTCACATTATCCAGCCCACCCGCCCCGCCCCCCACCGCAGCCCCAACCCGCCACCAGCAAATAACAACACATGCAAGACAGCACTACGCTCAAATGTTTTACCCATATTAAAAATCATGCAACACCTAGCTGGCAGCCCCGACGAGTCTACCGTCGTTCCCCCACTTAATAAACGACATCATCGCCCTTATAGAAAAAGTTTTAAATGATGTCTCCTAACATACTAGACAGAATTACACACGTTAATGTTAACGGTTTACGGACACGACTCAACGAGCTTCATCACCTCTTACAGAACCGCATACTCATATCGTTACAGGATACTAGACACACCACCTCCGCTTCCTTAAATAATCTATTCCCGAACCACATAATTTATGATATCCCAGCCGCCCGCAACTCTCCCGGTAATATCCTCCGCATTCACAACGATAACAGCCACACATTGGTTGACAAACAAAATCTTCAAGGTCAAACAATTATTCAGGTCTTAATTCATGACAGTAGGACACAGCCTGTTTAGATTACATGATTGTCACCTCGGAGCTGTCACAGTTATTTCGCACTAGTTACACAGACATAGATATCGGCTCCGACCACCTCCCGTTAATAGCTACGCTCAATACACGACGCAAAACAATAGAGCAATCACAGATATCTGATAAATGGCATATACCAGCACAATGCGACTACACTGCATATCAACATAGTCTACATACCGCCCTTCAACACTCCTCTCTTTGGCCGCCACAAGCTTCTAATACAATGACTGATATCGACCACAAGACAAATAAAATAGTAGAGATTATTAAGGACACAGCCCGAGACCACTTTCAAGGCAACGAGCCGCGAACCCTGTCCGTCCTCGCCTTCCCGCTTCTTCTCATTCGCACACGCAGACATTTAAGAAAACAGCAAGCACTACATCCTACGGAAGACAATAGAAAGAACATCAACAAACTTTCGCGTGAAATACGCCGCAATATCAACACCGTCAAACAATCGATACATGACAAACAGATACAAACAATAGCAGCAGGACCCACGCATCCAGGCTTTTGGACACAGATCAATAGGCGATTCAAGCAGCACAATCACTACATGCAACCCATTGTAGATCCAGCCAATAACCATCAATTCATCACCAGACCAGCCGATATCACATCTGCATTTCAACAACACTTCAAACTTATCCTGACCAACCCCGACCACCCTCACCAGCAAGGGATCACACCCCTGCACCTACTAGCATCCCTCCTGCCAGAGCAAAGGCTTCAGCCCCTGCCCCAGTAGAGGATCTAGGTGCCCACTCAATAATACCACCTATTAGCTTGCCCGATTTAGAATTAATATTAAAACACACAAAAAACAAAAAGTCACCTGGGCATGACAACAAACCATATTAACTTATCAAATACGGCCCCACCACACTGCACCAGATTTTAGTCACACTCTACAACGACTTTCTAAGACTACAATAAATCCCACCGACCCTTACGGAATCGATCCTAGTCGTCCTACCTAAGGCAGAGCGGGACACCTCTAGGGTAGAGAACTACCGACCAATCACGCTTACACCAGTCTTATTAAAACTCTTTGAACATCACATCAATCGTCACTTACTAAATTACATGGACAATCAAAACATACTAAAGAGCACACAACTCGCATTCAGGTCACATAAAAACACTACAGATCAAATCTTACCCATAACCGAACAAGCAACTCAAGGCTTCAACAGGGGACACACCACTGCAGTCATTTCCCTTGACTTGCATAAGGCCTCTGACACCATTCCCCAGGTAAGGCTGCTGGACTCGATCCAGACACTACTTGACTGCCGCCCTACCACTCTACTAATTAGGCAACTATTAAGCAATAGGCACACAATAGTTAAGTACAATAATAACACTAGTTACTATTTCATCCCAACTAGAGGCATCCCCCAAGATTCCTCACTCTCTCCAACTTTATTTAACTTGCATATGTCACAAGCTCCAGAACCCTACTTAGCTAGCACCCGTCAATATATCTACGCGGATGACATCACATTAACAAGCACCGCACCCAACCCTTCGGCCGCCTGGCAAAGCATAGGTACCCACATCCAATTACTCACCAGATTCCTCGCCCAGAATAAACTTCAGATACAACCAGAAAAGACACAGCTAGTTTACCTTTCACGAAATAACAAACAAATTTATCCAGACACATACATAGAAAATAAACAAATCTTTCACACCGCCACAATAAAGACACTCGGAGTCACGCTTGACAGAACACTACACTTCACAGCACACGCAAAACAGATCATATCTAAGGTCGATAGGAACATACAGACACTCCGACAACTCATGCAGCACAATCGAAACATTCCTAAGTACGTCGGGGTGTTACTTAGCAACATGCTCATCAGACCAGTTTTCACATACGCTACACCCATACTTATCAACTCACCAAAATCAACATGGCGACGAATCACACAAACCTACCATAAGGCTTTAAGGGCAGCTGTTAGAGCTCACAGACGTACACGCATTACAGACCTACACCTTAGAGCCAGGTGCACCCCTATTAATGACTTCTACACCACCCATAGCTGTCAAACTCTCCTCAGGTATGCTAGAATACAAAACAAGGACATGCTTAAATATCTTCAACCCTACGAAACAAATAGGCGCCTGGCCTATAAACCTACACCTCTGAGGTCTACATATGACAGACTTACATCTACAGACCAAGCGTTAATAAATAGTGTCATGACGGCCCTCCCCCTCACACCTCCACTGTCAACCCAATGAACACCGTGAGTGAATTATACGGATCACATATACATGCAAAAACAATTAACACCGTAGGAGAATAACACGGGTTTCGGCCACATACAAAAACATTAAATCAGCTTCCTTTACTAAACATCAAGGCTAATTAAAGAAGTCGATACATGCAAGCCACTGAACACCGTCGGAGAACGACACGGGACAATACATGCAAAAACATCGAACACCGTCAGTTACACGGGCACACTTACAAGCAAAAACACTGAACACCGTTTGCGAATTACACGGATCCCCCAGGATGCACTCCACTTTTTCTGTTTGTAATTTTTTCTTTTCACATACCCAATTAATACATTCGACCCATTGAACACCGTAAGTGAAATACACGGACACACTAACAGGATAGACTCCTCCTTTTCCTTTTTCCGCTTGTATAGCGCTTTTTAGGTACGCTTTCTAGACCGCTTATATGAGTCTACGGTGACGCTTGTTCAACTTGTTTAGTTGGTAGACTGCTTATTTTGTTCTACCATTCACCTGTACTCTGCTCTTTTTCACCGTTTGTCCCTCTCTCAGTCGTGCATGCTGGCATTCAGGCCATTTTTTGTTTTAGGTTGTGTGGCACTCAAGTGTATCAGACCTGTTTTTTCGTGCATGTTTTCCTTTTGAGGATGGACTCTTGTCCCTACTTCTACTGTTAATACATGTATTAGGATAGTTATAGGTCTGTAATAACACTTTACTTTGTGCACACCACGACTGGGGAGAGCACACTCCTCTTGCCGGACAGAGCATTGGGCAAAGCTCACGTCACCTCCCACGTGGGGGTGTTGCGTGGCCGGCTCGCGGCTCCCGCTTTAGTGGTTTCAACTTCGTCTTCCAACCTCTTCACCCATCTTTTCACGTTTTGTTTTCTTTTTTGCAGGATTTGTACTCGTCGGCAAACACTGTGTACGCACTGTCTTCACACGCACACGCCACTGAACACCGTCGATTACACGGGTAAGTTTGAGGTTTTTGTACTCGCACACACCCACCAGCAACCACACACGCATACATTCTCACAAGTACCGCGGATAGCGAAGGGCTCCATTTGGGGGTCAAATATAATCTTACCGGTCAAAAATTTGTGAGGGAAACCGCTGAGGTAGCGTTCTTACGCGTGGTGCATAACCGCCTGCAGCAACTCCAAATCCCACCCGCCCACCTAGCCCCTTCTTTCTCACATTATCCAGCCCACCCGCCCCGCCCCCCACCGCAGCCCCAACCCGCCACCAGCAAATAACAACACATGCAAGACAGCACTACGCTCAAATGTTTTACCCATATTAAAAATCATGCAAAAAAAATTCGGATTACTCTCATTCGAATAATTATTTTTGAATATTTTCCTTCGTATTAAATCAGGATCGTCAGAAGCATTCTTTGGAATTTCTTCAATACCTGAATGAATCTTATTGTTATAATCCTCAACAATTCCTGGTAGTATCTTCAACCATTTCTGATTACCTTGTTCAGTAAATTTCTCGAATAATTTACATTTTAATGATCTATTAAATCTCTCTATCACTACAGCTTTGCAGCATTTTCTGTGGAATAAACAGTTTCAAATAGTGGCTTAACATTTCTATTACTTTCTTTAAAGATTTCTTCAAACGCATATTTAACTGACAGACCACTTTTGTTTTTTTAAAGGCTTTGCCCAAGCGTATCGTGTATATAAATCTATAACGGTCAATGCGTACTTAAACCCTCTTTCATTCGGCATATTGATTAGATCTGCACTCCAAATATCATCTTTATTAAATACTTTTACTTTCGATAGATATCTTGGTTTTCTATGTTCTTTATGAATTTCAGACGCGTAGGTTTCATTTGCTGACGTATCAATACCCTGACAAAAAAGCATTTTGCTTGTAAAGCTTTCTTAACAAACATTCTTTCAATTCTTTCTCTAAAGGAAGGATTCTGAATACTATGTAATTCTTGAATCATTTTTTATCTGCTTCATGTCGAGAACTTAAGTCATGATTTCGATAAGCTAGATCGTGTCTATAAGCTGCTGCATCAACTCTGTTTATTGGTTTACTATTTTCTCTAGGTGTGTTATCATCGTTTAATCTTAAATCTAATCTTGTACCGGGGCCAGTAAAATTATGTCCAGGTGAATGTTTCTCTTTCGAATATTTACTCCAAATAAAACCAGGAAAGTTTTCTAATGCTTTTTGTATATCACCACCGGTGTGCTGACAATTTGAGGTTTTATGTACTTTTAAGAAATAATCCATTAGATCTAGATTTGAAATTCTTAAGTTATTCAAATTTAATTTTAAAGATTCAATTAAATCATCAACATTATGTAGTACATTTTTAAGAACTCGATTCCCTTCATCAACTAAATTTAGTTTACTAATAAAGTTATCTACTATCCCTTGCCCCATCGCTGCTTTCTCTAACTCTCTATTATGACGTCTTTTTTCTTCTAATGCTGCCTTCTCTGATTTATTTTTATTTACTGCCTCGACAACACCAGCTGTCCCACCTGCAACACTTCCTGCTGCTGCTATACCTCCTATTATTAGTGGAATTAATGGGAGAATTCCACCATTCTTTTCTTCTTGTAATTTAATATTCTCTATCATTGGTATACTTATGTAATACTTCTTTTTGTTAATCGTAATAGATTTCGATTTCGAAGTATTTTTGTCAATGATGTTACGTAGTTTTAATTCAACCGTTTTATTATTGTTATTATTCGCTTGCGCCATTTTTAATCAACAATTTTAAGTCTTGGGTTTTTTCTAACCTATAGAACCTTGTTCAGAGGCTCTAGCCGATCACTTTTGTTCAGATTACTAACCTATCCTAGCCATCTTTCCATTAAGAAGTTCAATTGAATATTCTACATCTTCTAGCAATAAACCATAAGCCATCAATGATGTTGTGGAATTTGTCTTTTCAATATTAATTGTAACATCACAACCAGTCTTCATGATATCTTCAGATTGTGCACTTAAATCAAAACAGAAAACAGGATATAAATTCTTCCAATCTACAGGAGTTAATTGTGCTTCAACTCCAAATTCTCGACACAAATTTCTATAAGCACATATCCTTCCATGAATTGATTTGGGTTATCAAATCTTAATGGATCGATAGGATAACGTGTTTGATTTAAAGAAATTTGTAAACTTTGAATTGAATTGATTTGAAAAAGAATATTGTTCTTATCAAAACTAGTAGTTTCATTCTTTTGAAAAGCGAGTAAAAAATATCTTGGAGTATTTGATGTTCTAGTAAAATGCCAGTTAAATCTTTGTTCAGAAAAAGTGACAGAACTCGCAGTACGCTTCATAAAACTTACTGGAATTGGTTTGTTCGTATTTCGCTACCGATCAGTTCGATGTCATCTGCCTGCAAGAGACACGCATTCCCCACGCTCTGGACTCCCACTTCTGGCTCCTGAACTTCCCAAACTACAATGCATATTCGATCTGCGACGACAATGAAGGTGTTGGCATTGCGGCTCTGGTCCGCCGAAACATCAGACATGAGCTACTGCGAAAGACAGTAAGAAACAGACAGATTGCTATCAGTAAAACTCCTGCAACCAAACGGAGAGCACGTGGTAGTATCATCAATATACGCTCCCCCAGCCAATCACGGTATATCACTGGATGTATCAATGCTGAATGAGGCCATGAAAACAACAAAGGCGATCCTGATCGGAGACCTGAACGCGAGGAACCGAGAACTTAGCTGCCGAGAACCCAACTCCCATGGCACCAGCCTCGCCACATTATTGGACAATGAAGAATGGGTTGTTTTGAACGATCCACAGATCGCAACTTTCGCACATTACAGCTACCATACAACTGACTGCATTGAATGGGCAATGGCCACCCCAAGCCTCTCTGGTCACTATACCTGCAGAGTGTTGAATGATATTGGCTCTGACCACGTGCCGCTCTCGTTGAGTCCACTCAGATTACCGACTCGAGAGCATTTGCCATCCAATTTGCCGAATCGTTGGCGCACCAGCCATGTTAGAGATTGGACACCTTACACTGCCAGCGTCGAGCAACACCTTCGCAGCCATGTTGACGTAGAGGCCCTTTCGGCTCCCGAACAAATGAAGGAACCGAGCACCTAGCAAGGTCAGTTGAGAGAGCTGTGCAAGACGCGGCCATGGAGACGCTCCAACGCTCTGTCCCCTACACCAGTCAAGGCCTTCGCCCGTTGCCCTGGTGGATCAGGGCAATGATCTTGGAGAGACGTCGACTTCTCCGTCGCCACTGCAGCTGCCCTAGTCCTGAATCTCGTCGGGAGCTGAACAGGATCAAAAGACAGGTCCACCAGGCTCTAAAAGAACACGAAGATTCCGTTCTAAAGGCAAAGATTGACAACCTGAGAGCTGGACCAAGGAATTTCAATTTTTGGCCAGAAGTTCGCCGATGGTTCAGCAGTGGATGCTCAGTTAATCCACCACTCACTGACCCCCAAAACGACGCTCCGATATCCGAACTCGACAAAGACCGCTGAGAGAGGAAGCCAAGCATCAGGCTGGCTCCTTCATTTTGAGGCATGCCCGCACAAAGAATGCACGTCTCATCGCTGCATTTGAGCCTGAAGTGAGACAAAGGCCCCCTAGAAAAGTCTTATGCATGCCTCTCCTCCTCACAAAAGCTGGAGGTCCAACAATATTTGCAGGAGCTAGGCCTCACACCAGAGAGCGATCAGCATGCAGGCTTACCGCCCCTAATAACCCCAGTTTCTCAAGGTGAAATGCACTAAGTTTACATCACTAAACCTGTAACAGCCACATGTGTTGAGACGCCGTCTGCTTCTGCGTTTTTCCTTCAGGCTCAAGCAGAGGACGAGCGACCTGATCGACGGACTCAGGACCAGGCGGAGGACTCATCCCGAAGTGATCCAGAGACCGTGCTGCCGTGACTAACCAAGGACAGTAGGTGCGTCCAGGCGAGGCTTGGTCTCGCTGGCGACACCAAGCTGTGCGGGTTTTCTTTCCTTGACTTTTTCTCTCTATAACTTCTCTTGTACATGCACGTCGTATTGTTTTGGCCTACGGGTCATCAATATAAACATTATACGTTGAAAGCACCTGTTCCCGTCCGATCACAGAAGTTAAGCAACGTCGGGCCAGGTTAGTACTTGGATGGGTGACCGCCTGGGAATACCTGGTGTTGCTAACATTTTTGTCTTTTCAGACCAAACTATCCTTCAGGATTTCAGTAGTATTTCCGAGAAGTAGTCCAACTTGTATGTTTGGGTCAATTGCAAAACCTCATCGACCATCATTTACTCTAGAACTATATGAGACGTTTGAATTGGTCAAATGTCACTTTCAGGGTGCATATTTGACCAATTTCAAAGTGAAAGGAAAGCTGTACGAGATCGTACTAAGAGGGGTAGATGCATCTTTCTCCCTGGACGAGATCACGTCCGATCTTAGACTAAGACTCAGAGATGAAATTGTCTCAATTAGAAGGCTTCATGCCAAAACAGACGGCAAAGTTGATAGGGACCGTCCGTTGCCAATTGCTATCTTGACCATCGAGTCCAGCAGCATAGATAAGATTGAAGATCAAATCTATCTATCTATTTGACGTGATCCGAATAAGAGTAGGAAAGCCGAAATTGAAAGAAACAGTACAAACAGAAGTTCCCAACAGACAACCCAGAGTTCCCAGAGTACAACAGAAGAAAGAGTAGAAGTTCAAAACAGATAGAGGCCGACATCTAATACCGTGGTGGACTAGAATTTTGATTAAAGAAAGGCGAAAGTTAGTTAAAGATAATTTTCAAAATCCAACCACTAACTTGAGATCAAAAATTAATGAACTAAGAAAAGAAATTCGTTGATAGATTAGAAATTTTCGCATCTCATATGTCATCTGTTCTGTCAATGTCAAATAGTTCTGACTTTGACAATGAGTTCAAAATTTCTATCGAAAATGATGTAACAGAAGGTATTTTTCATGATGATACTGAGAATATAACATCTAAAATCTCTACTCATGCCATCAGGAAGGAAATTAATAAAATGCGTCCTAAGAGAGCGCCAGGACCAGACGGCATAGCTTCTGATATGATTAGAAATTTTGAGTCATAAAATTGATGTAATTTTATCCAAGCTTTTTTCTGCCAGCTTGAAACTAGGATACTTCACAATAAAATGGAAAAAGGCCTATGTTAGAATGCTTTCAAAGCCTGGCAAAGATTTGAGCATAGCTAAAAACTTTCGCCCCATCTCTCTGACATCTAGCCTTGGAAAAGTCCTGGAAAGAGTAGTATCTAATAGAATCTACTGGTGGTGCAACCAGAGAAATATGATGCCCATTGAGCAATCGGGCTTCCGTCCTAACACAGACGCTCAAGAGCAAGCTGTTATTCTAACTCAAAAGATAGTCCAGAACATGAATAGTGGACTAGTCACAGCTGTAGCGTCCTTAGATGCTGAAAAAGCTTATGATTCTGTGTGGCATAGTGGTCTAATTTAGTGGGTCTAATTAGTGGTATAAATGATATCATGTTATTCTATAGAAGCTACACCGTATCATTGGTCAAATTATGCACATGTGAGGTTTTCCTTGTCCATTACACATGTGAGGTTTTTACCATTTGTCACATGTGAGGTTCTGCTTGTCCATTACATACGAGGTGTTTGCCATTTTAGGATTCATGATTTAGGATTTAGGATCTAAGTCAATTTTATGATTTCACCTAACAATTACTGTCTATTTGCTAAAATTAACTCTTAACAATATTACAAATTATTGATCGATGTGAAGTACGCAGTCTATAATTCTGACAATAGAAATCGAAGGACATTATTAGTTTTTATTACTCATCATGGCGTGACAACAAAATGATTGCTACCGAATAACTTCACTCATAAGAACAGAAGGAAAAGGTCAAAGGTTAAAGTCGCGCTATATTATTTGCATGCCGATTGTTTATATTCTGCTAGAAATGAATAAAACGTATAATTTCAACATTGCATATTCGAATAGAAATACACAATACAGTTCAATTACATTTTATTTTTTTGTTTCATTCCAAGGCCATATTCAGTACACTTATGAGCGACACATGTGACGTTTACAAATTGAACTACACATGTGAGGTTTTGACATTAGATTGCACATGTGAGGTTTTGACATTAACAGCACATGTGAGGTTTTGATTGTCCATGTTATGTTTTTGAATTGCAAAAAAACACGCTTCCCAGTAGACTTCGGCAAAAATATTTTGCATGACGATGGCATAGGGTCTCTTCATTTGATTTATCAAAAAAAATCATTTTTGTCCAAAATGCACATGTGAGGTTTTAACATCTGCACTTTAAGACATGTGAGGTTTTGCACGGACAGCGACGAAATATTATACGTTGAAAGCTATTGCCGTGCGGTCGGATTTCTTCGTTGCTCCCGTCAGTGATAATTATTATCATTAGTCTGCTTATTTAGGTGTTTCTTATTCCGTTGTGTTAGTCGTCGTTTCTAATTATCATTTGTAAGTGATAATTAGGATTTTGCGGTTCTACGCATCCAGTTCTCATTAGTGCGCGCTGATTTGGCCCTGTTTTAGGTTTTAGTGTTTTGGTTTAAATCTTAGGTGTCTCTCGTCGGATTTTTATCGCGTTTGCTCTATTTTATTGGTCTTCGTTTATTTTATCTCTTTGTGCTGTTCATTATCGTGTTCTTTCATTAGTGTTAGGTTAGGAAACGCTGATACACTTAATTTTATCCCATTGTTTAGAGGGTAAAGTTAAGTATATTTCTTTGGTTTTTTGAGATCTGCAAATTTAGGCGTCCATTTTAGCTGAATTTGTAGATCTCTTTGCTTGTTTAGTCATTTTTCCAATTTAGTGTTTAACCCTAGACTTCCAACTTGCCAGTTTAGGTATTCCTAGTTTTCTTTGCATAGTTCAGCTGTAGTTCTAATAATCTTCGTTCATTGAAATTTTACTAAGTTATTTTTTGCTCAGTTCATAGTTTTGTGTAGAAATCTGACAGCCCAAAAATCTTTTCCATCTTTTGACCAGGCTTTCTTTGATGAAGTGGAAGCAGATAACACACTAGACAGTCAATCTCCTTCAAGTCCCTTTGAGGAGTCCTAGATATTCTAGAGCCCACCTTGGATGCAGTTGTTGCCTGGTGCGTTGCATAAACGTTGCATAATAAGGGATTCTTGTCATTTTTAAATCAATTTGATCAAAAATGCCAGGCGCACGAATCACCCAGATCGATCGTGACCGTTTGATTGATGCATACTTAGAAGGTCGTGACTATATCGGACCTCCCAAAATTGGACGAATTCAATGTTGCTGTACAGTTGAAATCCCCGAACATCATCGGACTAACAGAAACGTGGCTGAATTCGTCAGTGGAATCCGCCATTATTCAGATTCCCAGATATACAGTGTGCAGGTCAGATCGCAGTTTCCGTCGAGGCGGTGGCGTAGCAGTATACGTACGAGATAATATTAATTTCGAAGTCATCGACAACAGCCTGATGACCCCGGCAGACGTTGAAAGTATTGTACTTGACTTGAAGTCGTTTTGTATAATCTGCATCTGTATTTATATCCCACCCTCAATATCAGTCTTCAATTTAAGACAAATTCATGACTGGTTGGTTACTTTGATTGACAGTTTCCTCGTTGAAAATCCCCAGTATCATCCAATAGTATTTGGAGATTTCAATCAATTTGATACCATGCACCTTTGTAGAGACGTCTCACTTACAGATATTGTGAAGATGCCAACGAGACTCGAGAACGTTCTCGGCCATGTTTTAGTATCAGACAGTTTATCAACCGTTTACAAATCAGAAAATGTTACCTACGATGCCCCGATTGGTAATGGTGACCACAAACTGATCATGTGCTACGCTGAGCAAAGCAATACGCATTCAAAGATCATGAGCTGGCATGCTCTATACGATATGACACAATCTCACCTTGAGACGCTGTATTATAATGTTGGCCTCGTCGATTGGAAATCTTTGTTCAACGACGATCACGATGTCGACTCTGCTGCATAAGTTTTCAAGTTGCCTCAGCTACCTCATTTCTCAACACATTCCGATGCGATATGTTCCCATATCAACGCAAGATAAAGAATGGATCACACCCCTTGCAAAGGCAATAATCATGGATCGTTGGAAGGCCTACCACGACAGAGACTGGACAAAATTCAATCACTTGAAGCAAAAAGCAAAGACCGAGATAATCAAAGCCAAGAAGATCTGGGCGGACAAACTGATGAGTTCAACTAATGGTTTATGGAATCTAGTCGGTTCTCAAGCAGGCAAGAAGAAATCCAGTACACTGGATTCCCTGATCGCACAAGTCGGTGATAAAGACATCGTAGTCTCGCGTATAACGGCCAGTATACGACAGTTATTTGAGGGTAATTCACGCACGGCACAAGAAAATTCAAACTTGTGCAACGAACAATTGCCAAGCAATAAAGATTGGAACATTTCTATTTCGACGGCAAGAGTACAGAATCTGCTTGCGAAACAGCCGCTGAAGAAGTCATCTGGGGATGAGAGCATACAGACAAAATTTTTCAAATTCTTGGCTGATGTAATCTCAGAACCTTTGACATACATATTTCAAAAGTCAATTGAAACGAAAGTTGTTCCCATGAAATGGAAGAACGGGTCAATTGCTGCTATTCCAAAGTGTTCGCCTTCAACCATTGACAAGATGCGTTTTATCACGCTACTTCAACTACCTGCCAAACTTCTGGAAACGATTGTACTTGACAACCTGCATCCTTTGTTTTATAGATCATTTGGACCAGAGCAACATGGTTTCCGTAGAAATGCTTCAACGACAACAGCACTGCTAAGCATCCTTCATTCTGCTGCCTCGGCATACGATGACAGTTCAAACTTTGGTGTCTGCATCATAAGTTTTGATCTGTCACATGCAATTGACTCGATTGACCATAGTCTAGCAATTCGAAAGTTGGCACAAAGTGACTTCCCGGTTGATTTTATAAGATGGCTCCAAAACTATTTTGAAAACCGCAAGGCATCACTCTGTATAGGCGGCAAGCTCGAAAGCTCTGTACATATGGAGAGGGGAGTTCCTCAGGGGTCCGTTCTCGGGCCGAGTATTTTCTGCTCATATATAAACGACTACAAGGCTACATCACCATTGTGCACAGTAACAAAGTACGCAAACGACGTGACATTGGTATTACCTATTCAATCGGATGATCATGACTGTATTTCTGAAGCCAACATTGAGGAAATAAGAAATTTTCAAAACTGGTGCTCAAGGAATTATTTGAGCATGAATACGAATAAATCGAAGTTCATGTTAGTCACTCGTCGCCCGATTCTCCTGAACCATTGCAGTGGAGTCAATCAAGTGTCAGAAATGAAGCTACTTGGCATACACCTGAACAACAGACTGAACTGGAGCACTCATATTGAATATATTGGCAAAAAATGCTGTCAAAGACTTCACATTCTTCGGCGGATCAAACCCCTAATCTCCCAAGATGACCTCCATTTGGTATTTGAAGGAATCATTCGATCCTTGATGGAATACTGTTGCCCAGTTTTCATTGGAATGACCAAGCAACAATCCCTTACTCTTTAAAAGATAAGCAATCGAGCACACAGGATCATCTACAATGAATACAGCAGTACTGGGTGGTCGTGCTCATGTCGAAGTGATGAACTTTATCAGCGTCGTCTAGCCTGTTCAAAGAAGTTATGGAACAAAATCTGCAATCTTGATCATCTGTTCAGTGCTAACATACCGCCAAGACTTCCTTATTCTCAGAAGTTTCGTGTGCCACTATGTCGGTCTTTTTTCCTTTTATGTGCAAATTTGTGAACAAATGATTTTTACTTTGTGTTAACTCATCGTGCAACTGATTTGTATTATTCCCATTCTAAAGAATATAAAACACTTCTAAAAAATATTGAATTGGCCGATGCACTGTCCATTAGTCAGCGTTCGGCCTACCGCATAATAATGCAATTTAAACGAACCAACAAACGTACTGCCTTAACAACTGGAGCACCCCCTCCAAAGAAGATTTCACAAGAAATAAGGGACGATTTGATTGACTTTGTGGGAGATAGACCTACAGCAACTCTAGACGAAATGAAATCGTTTTTACTCAACAAATATCCTGGCCGAGCGTTTTCAACAACAACAATTCGGCGCAGTTTGGATGGCGCCTTGATCACTCTTAAACTTGTGCGTTCTTTTCCATTTCAGTGGAACAGCTCCGAAGTTAAAGAGGATCGAGCTGTCTATGCTCAATGGATGATGTCCATGGGTGTCACCAAAAACCTGATATACGTCGACGACTGTGGGTCCAACGTTTGGACGGCCCGCGATTTTGGACGATCCTCAGGAGGTAGTAGAGCAGTGAGAATGGTCGATGGACAGCGAGGTCGAAACCTCACCCTTGCTTTGGCGGTGTCTCCTCAATTTGGACTAGTACACCATGTCTTTGTGACAGGAGGGAAGACTAAGGAGGGATACGCAGCGTTTCTGAGTGAAGTATCCTCCATATTGGAGGATGATGAGATAACCATCATCCAAGATAATGCTCCTTCCCACCGCGACTGTCCATTTCTAAGTGATATTCATGATGTGAAGTGTCTCCCCCGATATTCTCCATTCCTCAACATAACTGAGAATGCAATCTCATGTCTTAAGAGTGCAGTAAAAAGGCAGCTATCTTCACAAGAACTGCAACTTAAATTTTCCAACCGGCAGTTAGCGACTGAAGAAGGAATCATTCTTCAGCAACTCCGACTCCAAATTTTGCAGAGATGCATCATGAGCAACATCAACGAAATAACTTTGTCGAAGTGCCACAGTTGGTTTGGACATATCTTGACATACATCGATCGCTGTCGTGAACGCGAAAGCATTTTTTCGTCTCCTTTACCTAACTTCCCCGAGTAAGATATTTTTTTTTCAATAAACTCTTTAATTTATTGTTTTTTACATGTAAAAAATGTTAAAAAAAAAAAAAAAAAATTGCATTTATATAGGCATTATAGCAGCGTTATATTATAAATAAACCGCATAATGGCGGAACATAGCTAAATTAATCTTGATCTTATGGGACACAGCTCAAATAGGGGTGAAAACAAAATTTCTTCCCTTATAGAAGATACCATACAAAAAAGTATTAAAAATTGAGTGAATGAAAATCAGAGTAAGCCAGAAGCTGCCACTCATCTTTCGCATCGAGCATAAAATTGGGTGTCATCAACTCCATCAACTTAAAAGTAAACAATAAAGTAGGCATACTAACTTGATAATCTATACACCAATTTTAAACTGGATGCACCATTTTGTTAGTTACATTATATGTTTGCTGGACACATTAAAAAAAACATATTGGTAAAAAAATATTTGAATTAAAAATAGACTACGATATTCACATGGGCAGTGATTCCCGATCTTTTTGATAATCATGATATCCGTCACTTTCAAGCGAAAAGTAAAGATATCTGATCTACTGCCAACAACTGTGCTGGTTATGACAACAGCAATGCCGATTTCAGATAGTTATAAAGAGATTGTCCACAAAATATGGAAGTTATGCCAATATCAGCTATGTTGATTGAGAGAAGATATTGAAGGATTGCCAACAACTATGCTGGTTGAGACAACAGCTTTGGCAAAAGATATACTAAGTTATTTTTTGCTCCGTTCATAGTTTTGTGTAGAAATCTGACAGCCCAAAAAAGAGTTCATTTAATAACTCAGTCGTTAATACTTTGCGATATCAGTGATATTGGCTTGTTGACTAGCTCATAGTTTTTTCACTGTCCATTACTAACTATTGCATTCCAACTGTTGTACATTCAATTACATAGGTGATATTGGCTTGTTGATTAGCTCATAGCTTTTTCACTGTCCATTACTTCTATTGCATTCCAACGCTTGTATATACATTGAAATACATAGGTGACATTGGCTTGTTAGGTAGCTCATAGCTTTCATCTTTCATTGCTTACATTACAGTAGGAGAAAAATTATTAGTTACCCCCCAACAATAATTGGATTGTTCGAGGCAACCCCGTCTTTTGATTCTGGATATGGCTTGTCCAACTGAGTGAACTATAGTTCAACTGAGTTGAACTATAACTCAGCGGTTGTGTCTGACGGTTGTGTCTTGAGGCTTGCTCCGATGGTACAGCGTTTTTCTCAAATTACCCGGGTAACAGTTGCCGTACACAGAAGATTTTTGTATCATTTGTTTCACCGTCTCCTGATCGTTGGCATCGTGCAAATTATTATTGAATTCTCTTCGATTCGCTTCGAATTTTCGGCATTATTCAACTTTGAATATTACTTCGGCGAAGTGATCTCTTTGTTCTGATATTGCATCTGGGATTTATTCTCCCCTTGTTCGCGCTGATATCGGTCGACGTCATCATTTCTCCCATCTCGTCTCCATCCGCAATCTGAATTAAGTGCTGCTGCTACAACGTCTTCCGTGCTCTCAAATTCATCACTGCAATCAGTTTCCCGCGTTAGTATTGCCCAAAACTTTCCCTTCTCAGGGAAAAATTCTGCAGGGAAAATATTGCTGCGATAAATTGTGACCTTACTCCACCTCCTCTTCTAGCACAATAGCAAATGTCTGAAAGGCGAAGCTCTCGATCTGGGTCTCAAAACGCATCTTTGATGGATGAAATCAGATTACTGTTTTCCGAATTTGAATCACGAATTAGCGCCAAAATTGATGCCTTGACGTCAAGAATTGATCAGATAGAATCGAACTTTGATGGTCTACGACTCAATCAAGCGAAAATTGACATCAATATCAAACATATGAAAGATGTAATCACCTCTCAACAATTGTATATAGAAAAGCAAGAGAATAGCATCAGAGCCAATAATTTGATGGCACATGGAATTCCAGAGTCTGGTTTATTAACGGATGATTCTGTTTTGTTGAGTGAGGACATTACAAAGCTTCAATATATTTGCAATAAAATTGATTCAGATTTTAACAAGGCTGACATAGTCTCTACGTCTCGAATTGGTCGTCACGATGAAAACAAAGTAAGACCATTGAAGATAATTTTTGCTAACCGCGAAGCAAAGAATTGCGTTTTATTTAACCAAAAGCGTACCCGTGCAGATGCATCACTTTCTTCACAAAATATTTTCTTTGTCAAAGATTTATCAGTTCTACAGCGGAAAGAGGAGAAACGATTAAGAGACGTTTGCAAGGAGTTGAGAGCCTCGAATTCAGATGGAAGTAAAATTTTCATCAAATCAGGAAGATTGTTCAAAGATGGTAAAGTTCTAGATCGTATTGATATTTCTAAGCAACTGTTTTGACAAATTGGCACAGTTGGCGTGTATTCATTAGCTCAGAAGTATGTTTCGTATGTTAATCGCTATTACATTGAAACGTCTCATTCCCTTTCAACTTCATTAATAGATTTGGCAAAATGCAGTCGCAAAGTTCAAGATCAATGTTCCGATACTTTTAAGATTGGATTATTCAACGCTCGCTCCGTGTGTTCTTTTGAAAAATGCTCCGAAATTTCCCTGTTCATCGATGACAATTATATAGATATTATGTTCCTGACTGAGACTTGGCTTCGTTCTGTAGGAGATGAACATTTTTGTGGAGCATTGTCCTCTTCAACCCATCTAATGAATTCATTTCCTCGTACGACATCAAGAGGTGGTGGTATTGGCATTATATATAAACGGAGTCTTCGTCATGTGAGTTTCATTGCGTCGTTTCCGTTTGTGCACACAACTTTTGAATTGATGCAATTATCAATAATGGTAAAAAAGCTTTCTCTAACATTCTTTTGTATTTATCGTCCTCCTCCAAGCTCTAAGAACCAGCTAAAAGTTTCAACATTTTTTGACGAATTTTCAGTATTTCTCGACTATATCAATTTGATTCAAGATTATGTTTGTATTGTTGGTGACTTTAATTTTCATATTGATAATTACAAGGATACCAGCGCAATGAAATTCTTAAAATTCCTGCAGATGTTTGATTTGAAGCAAGTTGTAATGCATCCAACGCATATAAAGGGTCACATTCTGGATTTGGTTATTTTACGTGAGTCAGATGAGTTGATATTCACTGTGGAAACTTCTGATACCTTGGAATCTGATCACCGTGTTGTTCTTACTAACTTTTGCATAGAAACATTACATACTACTTCTACCGCTGCTTGTCGCAATTTATGGCGTATTGATCATTCTGCGTTTGGTCATGATTTATCTGATGGATTAAAAAGCTTGGACCCTTCTGATGTTACAAACTACAATAACACATTGAGAAAAACATTGAACATTCATGCTCCTGAAGAACAACGTCAGTGTAAACGAAGATCTTCGCCTTGGTTTCGGTCAATTAGCACCGAACTTCTTTCCCTTAAGCGTACGCGTCGTTGTGCTGAGCGCAAATGGCGCAAGTCCGGACTAACTGTAGACATGATCGCTTATAAAAATGCTAAGCTTCTGGTAATCAGACTTGTTACCCGAGCAAAGTCAAATTACTATAACAAATTGATCAATGAGGTTAAAACCAGTAAAGAGCTGTTTAAAGTTGTGAATGATCTAACCTCAAACAAGAAGCGGAATCAAGTTCCAACAATTTACTGTTCTACGGATTTGCCTGATTTATTTCTGAATTATTTCGTTGATAAGATTTTGTACGTAAAGAGACAAATCACTGGTGCCACTAATAGTGATACTGATGAGTCATGTTTTTGATTTGCGTTTCTCCGGGGTTCCATTGTCTTCTTTCAAAGTAATGTCACAGTCTGACATATGTGAAGTCATAGCTAAATTGTCGATGACATCATCAGTTTTGGATCCCATCCCTGTAGCTCTACTGAAAGATCACATTGATGATGTGCTACCTGTGATTACTGAAATTGTCAATTATTCATTGAAAACTGGTGTCTTTCCTGTTGCTTTAGAGCATGCTGTTATCAAGCCCCTATTGAAAAAGGCCACATTGGATAGGAATTCTTTTGAAAATTATCGTCCGGTGTCACAATTACCTTTTCTTTCAAAAGTGATAGAGAAAGTAGCTTCTCAACAGTAGATGCAACATCTGACTGCGAATAACTTATTTGAATCTTATCAATCGGCTT
The DNA here is from genome assembly GCA_907163375.1 of Prostheceraeus crozeri. NCBI lineage: Eukaryota > Metazoa > Platyhelminthes > Polycladida > Euryleptidae > Prostheceraeus > Prostheceraeus crozeri. The sequence goes on from CAJQUW010013155.1 coordinate 325,920, forward strand.
ACCGGTCGAATCATAGCACGGAGACGGCGCTATTGAAAATCATGAATGACTTGCTATTATCTTTTGACAATGGTCAAGTGTCTGTCCTTGTGCTTGTTGATTTGACCTCTGCATTTGATACGGTTGATCATGATATTTTGAAATCCCGTCTGAAATATACGTATGGCGTGATAGGAACAGCTCATGAATGGTTCGTATCATACTTATCTCAAAGGACTCAGTCTGTTATGGTGTCTCACAGTACATCCAAAAAATCATTTCTTTCATATGGTGTACCGCAAGGCTCCGTCCTAGGACCTATTTTATTCTCGCTTTATCTCTCACCAACCTCGAAAGTGTTCGGCTGCCACTCTTTCAAATACCGTATGTATGCGGATGACTGCCAATTCTATCAAAGCACGACTTCTGAGCGAGTACATGAGCTCTTGCTGTCTGCGAATAATTGTCTTCATCAAGTGGAGGATTGGTTGGCAAGTAATCAACTGATTTTGAATAGACGGAAGACTGAAGTGATTATGTTATATCCTCCAAGCATAAGAATGCCAACTGAGACACTACCGCATTTTGATTTTTCTCAGAAAGTGAGGAATCTTGGTATATCATTCGATCGAAACCTCGATTCATCGTGTCACGTTATCAACTTGATTCGTGTTTTAAATTGTGAGTTGCGCCGCTTGCGCCATATCCGACGCTATTTATCAACGGATGCGTGTAAAACTGTGGTGTGCAGTACTATTCTTTCTCGAATTGATTACTGTAATTCAATTCTATACAACTGTCCAACGTATCTTCTGGATAAGCTACAGCGTATTCAAAACAATGCGGCGAGGTTAATTATGCGTATTCCGAAATATGATCATATATCATGTCATCTTTCTGATTTACACTGGCTTCGTATCAGACAACGGATATGTTTTAAAATTTGTGTCACTGTGTACAAGATTCTTCAGGGCTCTTGTCCGTCCTATTTGTCAGATCTCGTATCCGTATTGTATCGTATCCGTCCTAGGCGATCGTTGCGTTCATCTGATGATAACCGAATTCTGGAGTCTCGCAATTATCGGACTCGATTCGGAAGAAGATCATTTTCCTATGCTGCACCCGTATTGTGGAATTCCTTACCCAGAGACGTGAGGAACTCAGCATCCCTACACTCATTTAAAAAGTCTTTGAAGACACACTTTATTTCTTCCAATCGCTGATGTGTTTATGTTATTTTGTGTACATGTAATTTTGTATAATTTTGTTGCGCCATGAGCTCACCAAGTAATGGCGCTCTATAAATATACAGTTATTATTATATGAATGTATGATCGACAAAATTGCTTTTCATATTATTTCGAATATCTTTTAGGCATTTCTAGCTTCTAGTAACTCACCTAATGCTGGATAGAAATGTTTATAAATAGAAACGTTTCTAAATATAGGCCTAACTCATTACATTTGCAGATTGAAATGTTCTATGCCAATTGATTGATTGCAATGAGTCCTCATGAATAATCATGAACTTTCAATGACTTCTATGTACAGTGTTTAAGAAATGCACATGCTATTGTAAAATATTTCATTTCTGAACGGAATCGTTGAGTTGTGACATTTTTTATCATTATCTATGGCAGAGTGAATCAACGACCAAAATTTGAAATTCAATTCAATTCCTGCAACTGGATTTAACCAGATTCAAAATTTGTAATAAAGGTCATCGGCATAGCTTTAGCGTTGAATTGAAAAACCAGTCATTTCTCGTTCAGTGCTTCTTCGATATTGTGACTTATGGGCAAGACGACAGACATTTCCGCCTCAAAGAAAGCTGCGATTTTGGCTCTCATGAAGGGAGGTCCCCACACGGTATCCGAAATTGCTGAGCAAGTTGAGGTCTCACGACGGAGTGTGCAGCGAGTGAAGAAAGCGGGAAGGACAACAAGTTCTCGTAGCGGTCACTGTGGAAGGAAAAGAATCACGACACCTCACACAGACCGCCTCATCTGCCGCCACGCCCTAGCAAGTCCGCAGTCCTCCTCCTACAGACTGTCCCAGGGCCTTGCAGAATCTGGATTGTCAACTGTCTCCTACAAGACCGTCATCCGAAGACTGAAGGAAGGTGGAATAGCGAGCTCGAGGCCCGTTCCGAAGCCAGCACTCACTCACAAAATGAGAGTGAAGAGACTCCAGTGGGCGAGGAAATACCGAAACTGGACCGCAGATGACTGGGCAAAGGTCTGCTTTTCGGATGAGTCAACATTCCATTGCCAATCGTCAACAACACCGCGCGTCTGGGTTTTGTGCGAAGGACCAACTCCAACTTAGGGTACTGTGAAGCAGCCCACGAAGGTTATGGTGTGGTCAGTGATTTCCATGAAAGAACCTGGACGACTGCACATCGTCGAAGGGAACATGAACGCCGACCAATACGTTAGGATTAAGGCCCAGAACAACGCGGGCCTCTTATCAAAATTTCCAAAAGTTGCCCACCATTTCGGCAACATTTTTCTTGACTCTTGGCGAACAAAGAGCCGTACCGTTGGACAGGATGATTAAACGTTTGTCGAATGTTGACCCAACAGCATCAAGCGTTGACATTGCCAACAGCCTTCCAGTGTCGAGGAGAATAAGTGCAAGATCAATCAGGCGTCGACCATGTGACTTTGGACTTAAAGGACGGCGTCCGGCAAAAAAACCTCTGCTGTCAAAGAAAAATATGGCGGACAGGCTTCGCTTCGCTAGAAAATACCAGAAATGGACAAAACTGCAGTGGTCATCGGTTTTATTTTCCGACGAAACATCCTTGCAGCAATTCTCTAAGCGTCAGTACTACGTTCGTCGACCAGCTTGTCAACGCTACAATCCCCGATTTGTGGTGCCTACTGTGAGGAAATCTCTGTCGTCAATGATATGGGGATGCCTCTCGGCAAGTGGTCGAGGTGGATTATAGTTTTGTCCCCCATCAACTACCATCAACGCTATTGTGTACAAAGGCATCTTGGAAGAAAAACTCAGCCAGTTTATGACTATTCGTGAATGTGTTTACTTTCAACAAGATGGAGCACCCTGTCACAGGTCCAAATCGGTAACAGAGTGGTTACGAACAAACAACATCCAAGTTCTAGGGCCATGGCCAGGCAATTCGCCTGACTTAAACCCGATGGAACATTGCTGGCAGTTGTTGAAGAAGAAAGTTGCTGCTTATACAGGGTGTTTCATATTCACTACAGTAGCTATTCAAAGTAATGACTAGTGGTTTCAAAAGTTCATCTATGAAGTTACTTAGATGACTTGCTGGACTGTTGACATGTGAAGAAATGTGAAGTGCAGAAATGTCATGATAAACTATGTGAGTGCTGTAAATCTCTGTTAATCGGAAAAATATTCAATTATGAGAAAAATGGAGAACAAAGACAATTTCAAATCAAATCCAATATGAACTGTAATTCTAGAAACATAATTTATGCCCTGCAATATGCAGGATGTAGAGCCACTTACATCGGCCAAACAGGAGATTCTTTGCGCGCAAGAGTTCGAGTGCACCGTCAACAAATAAGGGATGAGAACTATCGCTCCCTCTATGCGAGTAATCTTATATTCAACTGTGCACGCAACTCCAACCCACTGTTCTATGTCATGCCGATTTTAAAATTACCACCTTCCTGCACAAAATTGTATAGGGAAGAGAAAGAAAAGTTATTTATCAGAAGGATTGATGCCTCCTTAAATAGGGATATTTAATTTGTTATAATTTTTTCCTTTTTCAGCTTAAAAGTGATAGAGATATCCTTATCTTTCTTTGGTATTTCGATATCATACTTACATAGATTTTGAATGCTATGATTTTAATTTAGTTTGATGATATACGAATTGTATAATAAATCATTCTATGCCCTTGAGAAGCCTGCAACAGGCAGAAACCGGTCGGGCTGTCTTATTTATTTGCTTAGTTTTTCTTTATGACATCTGGGTGTGATTACATACTGGTATTAATTTCCATTTTCGATTTTCTATTATCTATATGTATATATAGAACATATATATATACATATATATATATATACAAGGTGTTTCAAAAGTAGGCTAACAGTTGATTTTGCCCTAGGAAATCTATGTTGACCGTTCTATTGGCGATTTACACCTGAATCAGTCGATGGATATCCATGATCAGTCCAACATGAGCCATAGATTTCGAAGTAATTGCTACTATCATTTAGAAGTCTATGCAGTAGCATTCCATTGGCAAAGGAATTTTGAAATCTATCATGGACAAGATATAGCACCAATCTGACATTACGTACATGGATATGTTCAATTAATTTGATTTGAATCAAACACTGTTAGTTTGACTTGAAGTGAATTAAACAAGCTTGAAGCTTTTTTGAATTTGCTGCTTCTGTCATGTCAGGTCATCTAAAAGATGATCAGAGAAAATGGATTTTGAAATCCTTTTGGAAAAACAAGAATGCTGAAAAGGTGCGAATGGAATGGAGAGATGCCTTTCACAGCAATCCTCCATCAAGATTTGCTATTTATCGCATTCGAGATAAATTTGAAAAGACCGGTTCGGTAGAGAATGCACCGAAGTCAGGACGCCCTCGATCAGTTTCAATAACATCAAACGAGGAGCTAGTGGCCCAAACATTTGTTCAAAGTCCGAAGAAGTCAACAAGAAGAGCCTCATTGGAGTTGGACATTTCTCTAAGCTCTACTTGGAGACTGATGAGGAAAGTTGAGTTGAAACCATACCGACCCAGACTGTTGCAGCACCTTCTACCGGATGATGCTGAACGACGCTTGCAGTTTGCTGTGCTCATGTTGTCGGAAATTCGGGAGAACCCAGATTTGCTTGACAAGATAGTTTGGTCTGACGAAGCCAGTTTCAAACTATCAGGTCACGTAAATAGACATAACTGTGTCTACTGGTTCCCTGAAAATCCGCACATGGTATCAACAAATGAGCTGAACCAGCCTGGCTTAACCGTCTGGGCCGGTATGTCAAGCAACGGTGTGATTGGGCCAGTATTTTTTGAAAGAACTGTGACGGCTGAGGTGTACCTTCAAATGCTCCAATCCTTTGCGATTCCTGAGATGCAGTCATTGAACAACTTCAATGAGCTGTACTTTCAGCAGGATGGTGCACCAGCGCATTTTGCAGTGAGTGTCAGAAGCTATCTGAATGACACTTTTCCAGGAAAGTGGATCGGGAGATGTGGTAGCATCCTTTGGCCTCCTCGCTCTCCCGATTTAACTCCGATGGACTTTTTCTTTTGGGGCGTTGTAAAGGAGAAAGTGTACGGACGAAAACCTCACACACTTTCTCAACTCCGCTCCTACATCACAGATGCCTGTCAAGAGATCAGTGATGACAGGAACTTATGCAGAACTGCGTGCCACAGTGTGGCCGAAAGACTACAAGAATGTGCCGATGTCCATGGTGGACATTTTGAGCATTTGCGTTCGTGAATTTTTGCAACTTTAAGTTGATTAATTTTTTGATATGTTGAATAGGCCTTGGTTATTCATTTGTTCATTTTTTGTTAGGAAACCAAGCAAACAAAATGGTAGTTGTTTTAATGTTAATACCTTTATTAATTTCAGCCTCCTCTAGGCCATCGTCAGAAGCTTCTGACGATGGTCTAAGAGGAGGCTGGAATTAACAAAGGTGAAGGACATTTGGATGTCAGCTGTTCTTCCTTCTTCGCTTCCCTGTCTTGTGTTGACGACAGCGTCTTCGTGCACCAGGCTGAGGGGCGCGGAGGACATTCGAATGTCAGCTGTTCTTCCTTCTCCGCAGTAACACTGAAACAACTACTATCTTGTTTACATGGTTTCCTAATAATTTTTTTTGATAGATGTTGGATAGTTATTCGACTTCTCATGATCGGTATAGATTCAAATTGGGTTGTAGTGAAATATGTAGGCATGAAAACACTGGAGATCATGAGATATTTTAATATGATTTACGCGATGTCAAAGAGTATTGAATTTTTGCCCCTTACGAATACAAGGCATATTAGCTATCTGTGGCATCGTGAAAAAGATTATTATGACATAGCTTATTAATCTATAGCATTAAGACATAGCTTTTCAAGGCCAATTTCTACTGTTAGCCTAGTTTTGAAACACCTTGTATATATATTTTTTTCCTTTATATTCCCTTAAGGAATCTTAGAGAATTCCCTTCTGCCTGTTGCTGCTGTCTCATCGACAGTTATAATTAGCAGTCTCCTAGAGTTATTTCTCTGAGTTTCTCTAAGTAATTGCATGCTAAATTATAATTGACAGTTAATTACAGCATAAACTAGATCTCTGCCAAGCTAGATTATTCCATATTTTCACATTAATCCCCGTCTAAAGATCATACTGATTGTTATTAATTGTATTGTCATTTCCGTCTATTATCGTTCATTATCCGCTCGTGAATCGGCTTAGCTATTAAAACTTGACAGTCTTACTAGCAGCCTGTTTTTATCCGTATTGTGTATAAGTATCTAGTTATTTGATCTTTTGTTTCTTCATCTGGTTCTTCATCTTGAGTGAGCAGTCCAATCCTGCCCTGTCTGTTCTCTTGTCTTCGCTTTAGTTCCTGCTCTTGCTAGCCTCTTCCTCCGTTTTCTTAGTGAGTTTTGAGCTCCGGTGCAGGTGTTAGGTTTGTTCCCGACGACTTTCTTTCTGCCTCAAGCAAGTTAAGTCACTCTTCCCGGTCCCAGCCACTTCTGCTTCCTACGTCTCTCCTTGAAGAGTTTGTCTGAATTTGGCTGCTTCTTGACTTCCTCTAGCGCTGGGTTGGTAAACAAACGTTTTACCAATCCGACCAGCGACTTCCAGGTATAGTCTTGAAGTCTTCGTTTGTTTCCTGTAGGACACTAGCACAGTTTCATTTTCAGTGGGCCTACATCAATTTCTGTGGCCAAAATGGCCACTAACGAACAAAAAATCCCGTTCGTAAACAACCTGAACCGGGCTGCGACCAAAAACAAGCGCGCCCGTTCCGCCAGTCCAGGCATCTGCGCATCGCCTTCCCACAAACAGATCAATCAGGCGATCTCACCTGCCAGCAGCGCCGAGGACATTGATGCTGACCATGATGCCGGATCCGTGATGAGCTGCAAACGGAGTAGTAACAAAAGTGTCACCTCCGAGACAAGCTGCCCGGAGCCACCACACCACCCTCCGCCCGCACGCGATAACATCAATGAGTGGCTGAACAAAACAAAGCCAGCCACGGAGTCCAACCGTTTCTTCCTCCGCGACTAAATCAAGTGGCGAGGGAAGTTTATTGAGCTAATTCAATTGGTCCGGGAGACCCTCCCCGTCATCCAATTCAAAACGTTCCGTCCACTGGAAGGCGGTTTTCAAGTGACCTGCACGGAACCTGAGCTGCTCTCCACTTATTTTGAGAAGGTATCGACGCACTTCTAAGGCCTTGTGTTGGAGCAATTTTCTGCTAAGGCTGCCATAAAGCCTGTGGATGTCACCCTGCGTGGAGTCAGCACAGCAATATCCTGTGAAGATATCCTGTCCGACCTAAAACAACAAATAGGTCAATCAATTGTTTCCGTTCGGCGACTCCATGCCCGCACAGAGGGCCAGATCGACAAGAGCCGCCCGTTGCCTGTAGTGATTGCCACTATACCTGAGCAATTAGTCCCAAAGATCAAGGACTACTGTCTGTTCGGAGTAATCCACCTACTAATCGGCACCCCGCAAGACCGAGCAGAAATGCATCAATGCCGCCGGTGTTTTCAATGGGGACACCTTTCTCCATCATGCAGGTCCCTGAGACGGTGCTTCCGATGCGGTACCACAAACCATCCGAGGCAAAAGTGCACGATTGAAGATCGCAACCGCCGTTGTTTCGCATGTGGAGGAGAACATGCCATAACCTACCGATGTACTGGTGCGACCAAAAAGCCATCCGGTGGAGCAGTCTGGCTTCCGAGCCGCTAGGGATGCCCAAGAGCAAGTTACCTTACTGGTACAGCGAGCCAACGAAGCAATGAATGGAGGCCTTACGACGGTAGCTGTCTCCCTCGACGTCTCGAAAGCCTTTGATTCGGTGTGGCACAACGGCCTTCTTCACCGACTATATACACTCCTACCATCCTCCATCGCAAAGTGGATTGCCTCTTTCCTACACAGTTGCCGGATTCAAATCCTAGAAGATGGCTTCCTGTCAGACCCCATACAGCTGACCCAAGGAGTTCCTCAGGGATCACCTCTCCCCCCTCCTATACACCTTGTATACCTCAACCATGCCATTGCCTGACTCTCCTTTAATTGGCGCCAGTCTTTTCGCTGACGACATAGCAGTCTGGGCTTCGGCCCCGTCACCCACGGAAGCTTGCAGAGAGCTCCAACCTATCCTGAATGAGATGTGTGACTGGGGCAGGAAATAGCGTCTAGCCTTTTCAGCAGAAAAAACTCCATTTGTCCATTTTTCGGGCCATTTATTTTACCCGCCGCCATCGCTGGCCGCCAGACGCCCGCAACGAACTGACCTTCGACAACGACACAACCGTTCCCTGGAGTCAGCACCTAGACTTCCTAGGTGTTCGCCTGGACCGGGAGCTCGGTCTCCGAACCCACGCCATTCGGGTCGCTAACAGACTAGGACCCCGGATGCTGGAATTTAATCGTCTATGCTTCTCGTCCTGCCACGTGCCTGTCGGGGTGATTGTGGTCGCAATCACAATGGGAACACAGCCACGGACATGAGAATTTGCTGATCGGAGTGAATTGCTTGAAAAATCATTGCAAATTGTACACAAGAAAAGTTCACTTATAATCGGCTTGTGTATCCTGCTAAAAAGAATTTTGAGTTTCTGTCTATTGCTCCATTTCATAGAAAGGTTCCTTGTAGAACAAAGATCGCATGAGATAATGTCATTTTGATCAATTGGAAGACGATACCTAACGGCGAACCCCTCTTCATTTTCAAGAAAATCATACCTAGACAAGTTTGACACTTTTGATCTTATCTCGAAGAGGCGAGAAGCGATAACGTGCTAAGGTTGGTGCTGGCTGTATTCGCTGTGGATAGTGTGTTTTGCATTGGTCTGCCATTTAAATGAAGGTGCAACATTATAATAATGTCCCGATGTAAGTGATTCCGATGATTTTTCAAGAACCATATTTAAATCGGAGATTCCAAATGCCTGTCAATGTTTTAACTTATACGGAAGTAAATGATGGTCGCCGATTTGAAGAAGTTGACGAAAATCGAATGGATAGCAGAGGTCCGCCCGTGCTTCTTTGCCGTATTTGACGGTCTCAAAAATTTTGTTAAATTTGCGAGACATCACGTACGGTCCTCTATTTGTCAATTGTCTATTTGCCAAGTCGGCCTCGCCATCGTGCGTTTATTGTTACTATTCTCTCCGGACTCTATTGTCTATTGTCGTGCGTTTTGCAGTGCACGTACGCGTGCGTGTTTACACAAGTGAGCCTCTGTTGTCGCGTAGCGGGGACTGTCCGCCGTCATGCAGCGAATCAGCTGATCTTTTGTTATCTGACGGGCGGCGGCGGTTCCCCCTATTCCGTGGTTTTCACGTTATCGATCGGCGGTTGCCGAGGCAACCACAAAGACTCTATTTCCAGACAATGGAACAGCGCCGATCACGGAGTGTCAGCCGTCGTCGAGGCTGTGAATCGCATGCTATGAAAGCATTATTAATGCGCCGGACAATAACGGCAGCCACGGTGCAGCCAAACAATAGCATTGATGTAGATAGTGTAAATAGACAATGTGCCGAATTGGACACTCCAGACGAACCTGTTTCTGTAAATAAACCCTCCACTCCTTCCAACTCAGCTTTCAATACTCCCTTGAACAGAACCCCCTCTCCTCCTCCGTCTTCTTTCTCAACAAACAGACACTCATCCCTCTCTTTAACACATACAAAAGACACAGACAACTGTACAATCATTATCGATGACGACGCTGACCTCCAAAACCAAACAAAAAAGAGACTGCCAACATCACCACTCGACACCTTGCCACCCACCAAACAGCAGACATCAAACATACAGCCCAAACAAACACACTTCAAACTCTGTCGATACTACATCATGCACAAAACAGCCAAATTTCAGAGAATTTAACCAACTCCTACAAGCAAACACATACAGCCAACACATCAAATTCATCAAACGATCAAATGACAACAAAGGTTACATACTCACTTTTACAAGCAATACAGAAGCACAGCTTTTCAAAAACACAACACTCAGTAACCTACTACAAGAAGCCACAATCAGAGACACACGCAAATCACAGACAAAACAACACAGAGAAACACAAATATTCATTTATAACATAGACCAGAACATCCACATAGACGAAATCAAACAAGACATAGAAGACAAATACAACATTCAAGTACACAACGTCTACAGACTCACACGCTACTCACAATGCCCACCACACGACAAATACAACACAAGTACGGTAAAAATCACAATCAACACAACAGACGCACACGAAATCGAACACAACATACAACTTTTTCAATACAACAGATACAAAACAGCAAACACTGCCCACATGTCACGAATGCTTCAATCACGGTCACACACAGATACAATGCACTCAAACATACACAACATGCATCAGATGCGGAGGCACACACTCAAAACAGAATTGCCCAGTAACAAACATCACATGCAAACACTGTTTTCAGAGCCACGTACCCACCTACAAAGGATGTCCCTACTACAAATCACTAAACAAAAACTACACCAAATCAAACAATCCACGAACATATGCCGACATCACAAAACACAATCACAATCCCCGACAAATCGACACCCAACAACTCCAAAACGGTCCTCCACCCCTGGTCAAATGCCCTACTGCCCACACCCAGACAAACAACCCATTTTATTCACCAAAACCCTCCTCAACACAAACAACAAAGGCAGCCGTACCCAGACCATCACATCAACAATCAATTTACAGCCATTCGCACTCCAACAAGTAATATCCACAACATACCACCAACACTGACCTCTCAAACACAGCAACAAACTATCGACAACACAGATACAGATCTCTTCATACAAAGCACCATGTCACACTTAGCAAACATTCTCTCAGACCCAACAAGCAAAAACTCAACAACAACAAAATTAATTGAAATTATCATGGTCATCATCGACAAACTACAAACACTCACAAAACAAAATTAATGCATCACACACATGAATGTCAACGGAATAAGAACACACACACAAGAAAAACAAGCAATTTTTTCACAAGCACTTATCATTTCAATACATGACACAAAACTCAAGCACGGACAAAATCATCTACACAGCATTTTTCCACAATATATCATACATGAACTCAAACACGAACGAAATACAGGCATAGATAGCACTACTCATTCACAAAAACATCAAACACACTTTCATCTCTTCACACAACCAAGACGGACACAAAGCAATCACAGCAAAAATCACAGACAAGAAAATTTTCCCACATGACCTCTACATAACCTATGTCCCCCCTCACAATTCAAGACACAACACCTTACTAAAACAACACCTACTTTACACGGCCTTATCACATAAATATTCACTCATTACAGGAGACTTCAACGCCAGACACACAGACATAGGATGCACAGGCACAAACAGACACGGCAAACAATTACATAAATTCATTACAGATACATCAAACATTATTTAAATGACACTATGCAACCCACTTTCATACACTCTGCACACAATTTCACAGATTGCTTGGATTACATGATATCAACAAAAGACCTTCTACCTTCAATCTCTTCCTGCTTCATTCAACCAGACACAGGATCAGACCATCTTCTCATCACTCTCATACTAACACACATAACTACAACAAAGTTAACTGGGACATGTTCACAGACAATCTGAACAACATCACACAGGACAGCAACATATGGCCCCCCACAAAATTATTCAACACCACAAGAAATAGAAGACTGCACTTCCACACTTATCAAACACTTCACAGACACTATAGAACAGACTGTCCCCAAACACAGATCCCCTAACCCACAAAACCCCCGTCTCCCCCCACACGTTTTAAGACTCATACGATCACGCAGACAACTCAGAAAAGAACAACTAATACACAACTCAGACCATACACGCAAACAAATTAACGAATTAAATAAAGCAATTAAACAGGAAATTAAGGACATTAAAATCAACATGCAAACTGACAAAGCAAATATCATAAAACAAGGACCTAAACAATACAATCAATCACCAACCCCACCATCAAAAACAATTTGCCGATCATACACAATAACAATACCTTCACCACACCTCAAGACAAAGCAGACATTTTCACATCTCATTTCAATACAATTTTCACACAGAATCAGAACAATAATTTCAACGACAACTTCAAACAATACATTCAAGCACAATTGCCAGACCTCACACCTCTCAACAATACCACACAAGAACAGGAACAAATTAAGTCAACAACAGAGCAGCTCATTCAATAGGACAAACAATACATAACACTTAATCTGACCCACATACCTATCGACCCACTTCTAATTCTCAATATTATCAGTTTGATGTAAATGCTGTATATAATCATATTCGGTGACGGCAGTATTTGTTCAAAAAAAGAAAAAAAGAGAAAAAAAAATACAAAAAGAATAAACAAAAAAAAGCAAGAAAAACACACACATTCATCTCTTCAAACATTCTTCAACATATTAATCACACACCAAAATCACATTTTCCTCCTTCACTTCTGTTCCATTCCCCCAAATGTTTTTGACTTGTAAATGCGTTGCTTCTGCATGCACTTTTGTACATATTTGTATATATCTTTTTTCCACATTATTAGTAATATGTTCCCGATTAACAATCATTTTTGTACTTATATTTCTGTGTTATGAGCTCAGGGTCCCATGGGACCCTGTGGCTATGTGGCCCCACCCAGTTAGGGGGGGGTCAAATAAACATATTATTCTCAAAAATTCCCTCACTGAGCCCCGGATCCAAACCCTTCGGTACCTGCTCCAGCACAACCCCCGGATCCCACGATACGTTGGCCTACTCCTCCTTGACGCCCTTATCCGACCGCGCCTCACCTACGGTGCCCCACTCCTCATCAACTCTCCTACCTCGTCCTGGCGACGCCTCGAGCAGCTCTACCGACGTGGCCTACGCGCGGCAACCCGGTCCCACCGTCGCACACCACTCCCGCTCCTGTACTCCCTTGATCGGCGACCCACTTTCCAAGAGCAGTACCGACACGTGTCCTCCACTACCCTCCTACGGTACGTTGACCGACGGAACGTCCGCATCCTCAGTCACCTGGGACCTGCCAACAGGAATTCACGCCTGCGGTACACAGCTCCGCCTCTTACCACCGTCCTGGAGAACCTGCCACCAACGTTAAGAGCACACGCTACAAGAAGAGCCTTGGACCTACGACCCCCATAACCCCCACAGTGGTCAGATGGCCTCTGTTGGATGGGATTGTTTTTCGATTTGTTTTCGTCTTGTTGTTTTAGATAACTTTGTTGTGCCCCTGCTTATACACGCCTCTGCCGCACTGGCTTCCCCGGTGCCGTAGATGGGAAATCAACGAAGACAAAGGAGACAAGGACGACCATCAGTGTATCTGCTCAGTGACTTTACGTGACCTTTACTTCTCCATGACTTTTACTTACTTTTAATGCATGTCGCTGTAAATAACCATCCTTTGTAAATATCCACTGTATGTATCATTTCATACCTGTAAATACACACATTTTAAACCAACCGCGCACACAATACAACACGCAAGTACCGCAGTGCGAAGACGGCTGTGGCTTCGGCCACAGCTGTAAATAAACTTACTGAGCAAAAATTTGGCCTATACACAGGAGCGACAGCTGCATCCATTGTTCCGGGACTGGCCATACTTCTAGTGCCTGTCCTTCGAGGGACCCGCAGTGTTGTCATTGCGCCGACCGGGGCCTCACAGCTCCACCACATGCTGACTGGCCCAGCCACTGGAGGTTGGCGTTGCTCTGGTGGCCCTCGCAAGGGCCTTTGCACAGGCCCTCGAGGTGGTTGGCGCGGAAGTGGTCCTGTAAAGGGCCTGATGGATGATAGTGCAATGCCTAGCGGTGAACAGTGGGCTTTTGTGGGGCCTCTGCCCCTCGGGCGTATTCTACATACGCTGAAGCCGCTGCACCCGACTACACCATCTCACAACCTGCCTGCTGCCCTACCTGTTCCAGCTTTCCTGATCCTGCATACCACACCTATCCTGCTCCTGCTCCTGCACCTACATACCAGCCCTCCTACCAGTCTCAACGTCAAACGGCCACACGTCCTCCGAAGTCCAAGCCCAAGCCTCCTGTCGCCCTGTCCAGCTCCCGGCAAGCTGTGATCTTCACTGACATCCCGGCCACGCCCAAGTCCGCATTTTCCGCGCTCTTTCGGAGTACGGGCAAGACCGGGATGTCGTGGGGATCCGGCCCCTACTTGATGGCTCCGGCTTCTCCGTCCTATGCCGCTCCATGCCTGCCAGCAGATCCTGTCCAAGCCGCTGCCCCAGGCCCTCACCGATGCCACTGTCCGCCCTCCAACAAGCTCCAGCCTCATCCTCTATGACGTCAACCAGTCCATTGACCCACAAGACCTGCTCCAAGACCTGACCCAAAGGTACCAAGTGCCAATCCAGTCCGTGACCCGCCTCCATCTCCACGACCAGTCCCGCTCCATCGACCGCTACCGTCCAGCCTCCAAAGTCCAAGTCCGCCTGCCGCCTACCTCTACCGCCCGCCTTACCGAGTCCAGCACCATACTATCCTTCACCTACAACCGCCACCGCTTCCAGCTCCAATCCGCACCCAAGCCAATACCTCAATGCCTCCGCTGCTTCCACTTTGACCACACCACTGCCTCCTGTACCAACCAGCCCCGATGCAAGTTCTGTGGCGAGTCCAACCACGCCCAAGAGTCCTGCTCCAAGCCCAAGTCCTGCTGCAACTGTCAGGGCGACTATCTGCCAACCTACCGTGGGTGCCCCGCCTTTCCCAAGCACCTGCGGTGGGCCCCAGTTGCAGACAGGGCCCCCGTCTAGCCCGCTCCAGCCAACCACTGTCTCCCGGACCTCTCCAAGCCGGCCAGCCAAATCCAGCTGCTCCTACTCCGCTCCAGACTCCTCGCCTCCACACCCTCCGACCGCTGCCGCACCGCCCTCTCCAGCTCCACAGCCTCCTGCCAACACCTCAACCACTGCCACCCAGACCCAGTCCAAGCTGACCAATGCCGCTTCCTCCGCCAACCCACTGGCTGTAGTGTCAGAGTTTACTGGTGAGAAGACACTGGCAATCCTCTTGTATTCCGACGACTTCCTTTAAGGATGCAAGAACATCTTTAGTGAAAGGATCAAGCAGGTGTGGTGGAAAACGTGCTCAAGCGACTCTCGACTGAATTGACCAATAACTTGCGCGCGGTCCTCCCTTTACAGAGGCGATAAATTTTTTCTTTACTGCTTTTGTTAAACTTTTCTCTATTTCGTTTCTGTTTGTGTAAATAGCCTTTTTAGACTTTTTAGATTAAATGTTACATCAGCTGCAAGTTCACCTGTAAATCAAATGTACCACACTTTTTGAAGTGCTGCGCAAGAGGCTAAATAAAACTTATTGATCAAAAATTTGTGACACTGTCCTTATGACACTTTTCGTTAAACTTTTTGTACATACTTCTTTCATGTTCACTCGTTTGTCATTATGTTCACTCATTCCGCAGAGAGCGAAGCGCCGGGGGGCCTCCGGGCCCTAGGCGGAAATAAAGTACCTATAGAGCAAAAATTTGTGAAGGAAACCTCTGAGGTAGCGTTCTTACGCGTGGTGCATAACCGCCTGCAGCAACTCCAAATTTTTGACTTGTCTATGTTGCACGAAGGAAACCTTTGTTGGCAGCGCTTTTGACGTGCGGCGCATAACCACCACCAACAACTCGTGTGGCTTGACTTTTGTAGGAGCCGCCTTGGGGTTACCCATAACCACCCTCTAACTTCTTTCTTGCCTGGTGACGCGAAGGAAACCGCTCCAGTAGTGTTTTTACACGTGGTGCATAACCGCTGGTAGCAACTCGCGGATCCAGTACCTCTTGCGCGGTGCGCTTCGGCGCCACCTTTCCTACCGTGCTCTTTAGCCGACTTTCCCGCCTCTGCGGTTTTTTAATTTACAGCTTTTGCCGCTTTAGCGGTCCTGGTGCTCTTCGGCCTTCTTCGCCTGGCCCTCGAGATGGCCCCAAGGAAGAGGAAGAAGAAGCGGACGTCTGCGGGATCATCTTCAGCAGACAGTGCGGGCAGCGGCAACCCCTACAAACAAGCAAAGACCGCAAAGAATGATAATAATAATAAAACAAGTAAGCCACACACCTCCCCTATGCAGCCTATCTGCCGACTGCGTTCCCAGAGACGACTCTGGTGTCCAACCACAGACCGCCTCAACCCCACACCTCCCCTCCAGCTCATCAGATGAGCAGCACGACTCATTTTCTACAATGAGCTCTCGGCCAACAACACCCCAACCCAACAAAATTCGGGCAGAGGTTCCAATCAGTGTACTTAAAAACCCAGCCCTTGACCTAAATAGCACCAGCACCAAAGTAATTTATATAATCCCCGGCCTGTCCCTTGTCAATTTTATAAGGGCTATTAATACTTACGGGCTGGACACACACATAAAACACATTGCCCCACTTAGAGACCAACAAGAGTTCTGCATCACATGCGACTCGAGCGCACTAGCAACACAGATCACCACCAAAAGAGGTGCCCCCTCCACCGCTGAAATAAGGTCCCCAATATTTAAGAAAATTGATTACCTACAAAAAGAAATCATCATCCTCAACATAAACACAAACTTTACTAACGCACAAATTAGAGCAGACTTAGAATCTACATACAAAATCAAAATACAATACATAAATCGACTCCACCGCAGAAATCCAAACGGATCTCTCGACTTCACCGCCCCCACTCCCAACCTCCGGATCAGAGTCGGTCTCTCCGATCACCCTTTGCTAACCAAGAGCGACATAATTACCCTTTTCCAATTTAATAAATGCAGATATACAAACACTAGGGAAATTAAACAAACACCACAGTGCACCAAATGTTTTTCTTTTCAACATACATCATCAAAATGTTTTCAATCACCACACTGCAAAAAATGTCATTCCACAGCACATACAGAACAGACCTGCCCCGTCACTTCCCGTAGGTGCATTAATTGCAACCAGATCCACTCCCCCACCTACAGAGGATTTGCAGGATTTGTACTCGTCGGCAAACACTGTGTACACACTGTTTTCACACGCACACGCCACTGAACACCGTCGATTACACGGGTAGGTTTGAGGTTTTTGTACTCGCACACAC